>SMJT01000003.1:3650779-4232659 GCA_004349715.1 Crucihimalaya himalaica
CAAAAAAACTTATAAGATCTAATGTCGGAAGAGTATGCTATAAATGGTTAGGTAGCATCACATCCCGGTACAGTAATTGAATTAAACTCTATTTTGAATACTATGTAATATACAATATCGGTATAAGCAACGGTTTTGTCACAATATACTTGTTTTTTTTATCATGCAGGGTAACTTGTACACACCAGCAAAACTACCACCTAAGCCTCTTGAATTCTGGGCTTACGAGGTTTCGATCTCATCACTCTATCTCGGTCATCAAATACTGAATCTTATTTGGATACTCAAAATACATATTTGTTTGAATTGCCCTATAGGGCTCCCCATTCTGCAAGCTTGTGCGCGAAGTTCTTGTAGAACTGGAGTTACCACACATTCAGCGCAGGTATGGCAGCAACAACAAGAAAAAAAATTCTTAGACCAGTGCCACCATCTGTTCTTCATATATTTGTTCAAAACACAAAGGAACAAAGTCACAGTCTTTTATTGATTACCCTTTTACTTGTTCTTTTCCATCAGTTGTGCTCGTGGTAGCCCCAAAAGACAGGAATTGCTCGAGAAAGCTGGTCACTTTCAGGTGGGTTAGAGAAATACATACATGGAGAAAGAGAGAAGGTTTGAAGTATGTTGACACTGATTAAGTTGTGTTATGCTGTTATAGGTGCCTTACCTGGAAGATCCAAACACTGGAGTTGCGATGTTTGAGAGTGCAGAAATCGTAGAGTATCTCAAGCAAACTTATGCTGCGTAAGTTATCTTCTCCATACATGTTAATCGTCGTGTGTATGTTCAGCTGTTTTCTATTCCAACAATAAACCGACCTCAGTTATGTATAGGGTTTAAATGAAGAAATATATTTATATATAAGTAATCTATTGTAGAACACAATTAAAGGTAATCTATCGTATTAGAGCTGATTGTATGGTTTGATTTTTTGGCAAAATATATTTACTAAAATAAATAAGAAAATCATGCAAAGAGATGGAAAAAGGCACATGATGTCCGAGAAAATAGAAGTGGTCCGAGTCTGAGTATATTATCATTACAAAGTCTATCAAGTATCAACACGCATGTGGTCCGTTTATTTAAATTTTAATTTGGATGATCTTTTGTTTCTTTTTATGTGTCCTTTTGTATATAGATTTTGTCAATATTAGTTCTTTATTAACCGATAAATTAATTCGGAAATTCAAATCTTTAGTTTCAAAATTGTTTGTTTGTTGTTGAATTCGTTTTGTGCATTTTAGTTAATTGTTACGGATAATGTTAGTCAATAGCTTGTTATTTTATTTTATTTGAATTTTTTTTTTGGTCGTGTTAATTGCTTGCAAAGATTACATTTTTATGATATAAGCTAAAATTTTCAATTTATACATAAATGGAGGGAAATATAGTTGTTCCAACATTTGGTAGGGTCAAGAAATAACGATTATCAAAAACCAAAATATCTTTTTGCTATATATAAATTTAATATATTGCGTTTGCTCACAAAATTCTATTATAAAAATATGCCTTTACAAAAGGTAGACTGAAAAAGGCTAAGCACGGTTCGTTTCTGTATGGTGGCATTATGATTCAGATATGCAAATGATTTCTATTTTCTGTTATTATTTCAATCTTTTAATTTAAAGTGTGATCTTGGGTGAGGTTATGTCTAGATTTTTTATTAATTTATTTCGAAAATAGCCTGCCCTCCTTTTTACTCAATATATTGTTTCTCTTTAGTAATATAAAAATAGTAATATGGTTCCACCTTCCATATAAGTATTTATTTGCTTCTTCACCTACAAAGTTTATCGATATCATAAAAAACATAAATTTGAGAAGGTTTTATCACAAATTGTTAAATATATATGATTAAGTAAGTTAGTAAGCTTTCAACAATCTAACACACAAAAATCCAACAATGTATATAACCTATAGGTCCCCAAGCAACTCTATTCATAAGTTTAGAACAAATAATTAAGAATGGTCAACTTTTGTAATTTAAAATACTACCTCCGTTCCATGAATGAAGATTGATTTTTTTAGGTTTTTATTTTGTTTCATAAAGATTGATTTTATACACTCTAATCAATATATTTTTCTTGAAAACATAATTATTTTTTTTGAAAAATGTACTTTTACTAAAATCTTTAATCATAATTTTTGGGTTTTAAGCATTAATAAAGTAAAAAATAATTTTAAAAAAGTTATTAATAAATATTTTTTAATATGTGTGAAAACTCCATAAAATCAATTTTTATGGAACGAGGGAGTATATAAATTCATATAGACAGGTAAAATTGGAAAGCGTTTAACGTTCGCTTAACGTACAATAATAGACCGTTGCAGTCTGCAATTGAAAGAATCTAGACAAAGAAATAAAAGAGTCCAAGGGTAAAAACGAAACAAATGATACTTTAGGGAGAAAAATGAAATAATTAGGAGTTTAAGTACTACCACAAGAGGGCTAGTCAACAATATAAAAAGATCATACGGTAAAATCTAAATAAAACATAAAGATCAGGGACTTCCGACAAAAGTCTCTCGATCCACTTACACTTCCACAATGTCCGTTCGAAAAATATGACCGTTGAAAGTAATTAAAAATCGAAAATAAAAACTAAATAACTCCTTTCTTCTTCTTCAATCTCTGTTCTTCCCAAAAAATAAAAACTTCTCACAGTAAAAATCAAGAGAGAGAGAGAGAGATGGGTTGTGTTTCTTCGAAATTAGGCAAGAAGAAACTCATAAGAGAGATAAGAGTCAACAATGGCGGCGATCACATTGTCTCTCTTACTTCAACTACTTATGGTCATCTCGATCTCGACGAACGAGCAGAAACTTCTCCTAAGTTACAGGAACTTACTAAAGGAGAAGTCTTTGAATCTGAAATCAAACCAAGGAGATCTGTAAAGAGAGATCTACCGGAGATTATCAATGCTTGGGAACTTATGGAGGATCTTGAAGAGTCAATGCACGTTTCTAATTCACAGAAGATTAGTCCCAAATCTCGTGGCATTTTTGGAAAATCATGGAAGACTCCTGTGAAATCTAGTGTTGAATCTCCGAAGAGAGGAAGTAGCAAGAGATTTGGGGGAAAAGAGAACAGAGGAGGGAATAATTCGAGAGGTGTGAGTCCGAATCAGATTCTGAAGCCAAAGAACATTCTTGAAACTCCGAAGAGAGGCGTAATGCGTTTGAGTTTTCCTTTGAAATCTGAAGAACCGTCGGTGGTGATTACGCAGAGGAGGAAGAGTTATAGTCCAATGTTTGATCCAGATCTCGTGGCTTCTTACGAGAGAGAGTTATCTCAGGAGCAAGAGCAGATCAAGATGATGATTTCTCCGGTGAGAAGAACAGAGAAAAACCGAGAATCGGAGAGAATACTTGAGAATTTCCCGGAAAAATGTCCACCGGGAGGAGAAAACTCAGTGGTCATATACATAACAACTCTTAGAGGGATAAGGAAGACGTTTGAGGATTGCAATGTGGTAAGATCGATATTAGATTCACACGAAGTTCGATTCTCGGAGCGAGATGTGTCAATGCACTCGGTTTTTAAGGAAGAGATCAGGGGGATCATGGGAGCGAAACAGGTGAAGATACCTGCGGTATTCGTGAAAGGGAGGATGATAGGAAGTGTTGAGCAAGTGATGAAGTTAGAGGAAGAGGGCAAATTGGGAATTTTACTTGAAGGTATTGCCGCGGCGAGGCTCGGAGGCGGTTGCTGCCGTGGATGCGGAGGGATGAGATTTGTGATGTGTATGGTTTGCAATGGAAGCTGCAAGGTTAGGGAGGAAGATAAGAAGACTATAGTTAAGTGTTTGGAGTGTAATGAGAATGGTTTGGTTCTATGTCCAATTTGTTCTTAAGAGATAATTATCTTTATCCTTTGTTCTGTTTTTCCCTAATTTTATTGGTAAAATTGGGAAGAGAGATTACTTAATTTTCGAGGCTGACTTTGGATTTAAAGGATTGATTTTGGTTTGTAATGATTTGGTTAAAGAGAGTTTCTAAAGCTGTGTTTAGGGCTCTTGGTGTGTACTACTAGTTCATGAAATTTGTTTCTAAATGTTTGTAAACTTTTTTTTTTTTTTTGGAAGACTCAATTCAATTTATATAATCATTTTTAATATCGCTTCGTTTTAAATCTTTCTTCAATGCTCTAAAATGGAATACATGAATAACTCTAAAGATACCTTTTATCAAAAACGAAAGTTTTGACAAATATACTTTTAACATCCCTCAAAATCATGTCGTTTATTGAATAATTTGTTAATGAGTGAAAAATATGCAAAATAGCATGTGATTAGTTATGTTATTATGTTTTCAAATTAGGATTATAATCTTTTCTCACCATCAAAACTGTTCTATATTTTTACTAACTCACTGGAAATTTGGATTTTAAACCCTAAATATCATCACGTTACCTCCTTTTTCCGACCATCATTCAACAACAACACATCATGATTTTCTCAAATTCTCCATTAATAATATATAAAGCAAAAATCCAAACTAAGAAACGCGCGTATACTGAAATAGTGATCTTATTATATAGATACAAGTATAAAATTTGAGATAATCCTATCCTAACCGATATGATGACGAAAATCATACATAACTTGGCACACTTTCCTAAAAGAGGCACACATGTCAATGCGTTTCCCCTTGTTATACCCTATCCATTTCCACCTTTATAACAATTCATAATATACGATCAGAGTTATACACGTAACAAAAAGTGAGAAAAAAATGGAGCTGGAGACCACAGTTTATCGACCAAACGTCGCCGTCTATGATACGCCGGATGGCGTGGAGGTTCGAGGGCGGTTCGACCAAATCTTCGCCAAGATTCTGACAAGAGAAGCTCTTGGCTTTGTGGCTGAGTTACAGAGAGAGTTTCGTGGGCACGTGAGGTACGCTATGGAGTGCCGGAGAGAGGCACGACGGCGTTACAACTCCGGAGGCGTTCCTGGGTTTGACCCTTCCACTATGTTCATCAGAGACGGTGATTGGGTATGTGCCTCCGTCCCTCCCGCCGTTGCTGACCGGAGAGTTGAGATAACCGGTCCAGTCGAGAGGAAAATGATCATCAACGCTCTTAACTCCGGAGCTAAAGTCTTCATGGTCCGTGTTCTCTCACTTTCTTTATACAACGCATTTGTTTGTTTGGTTTGGATTTGACTGACATTAGTAAAAGTTTGATATAAGTACAAGTTGTATAACAACCTTATAATTAAACCGAGTTCAATTTGGTATCGGTTTGGAGTCGAGTTTGGTTTTTATCTATGTTATAGATTGTATATACTGTAGACTCTAGTAGTAACATGAAGTCGATTTGGTTTGTCGTATATGAAATCCGGTTTAATTTAACAAACAAATAGTCTGCAAAAGTAAATATTTTGTTGGGTTTGGACAGGCTGATTTCGAGGACGCATTGTCTCCGAGTTGGGAGAATCTGATGAAAGGGCATGTGAACTTGAAAGATGCAGTTGATGGATCCATTACGTTCCACGACAAGTCAAGGAATAGAGTTTATAAGCTCAACGATCAAACCGCTAAGCTCTTTGTTCGGCCAAGAGGTTGGCATCTCCCGGAGGCTCACATCCTCATCGACGGTGAACCCGCCACTGGATGTCTTGTCGATTTTGGCCTTTACTTCTTCCACAACTACGCCAAATTTAGACAGACTCAAGGTTCCGGTTTCGGACCCTTCTTCTATCTCCCCAAAATGGAACACTCTAGGTACCTCTCCGGACCAGACCGACCCGGTTCTATCACTAATTTGATGTTTTTCGGTTTAGGGTTAATTAGGTTGCTTTTGGTTTATTGACAGGGAAGCAAAGATATGGAACAGTGTGTTCGAGCGAGCTGAGAAGATGGCTGGAATAGAGAGAGGAAGCATTAGAGCAACAGTACTGATCGAGACCCTCCCCGCTGTTTTCCAGATGAATGAGATACTATATGAACTGCGTGATCACTCTGTTGGTTTGAACTGTGGAAGGTGGGATTATATCTTCAGCTATGTCAAAACCTTCCAGGCTCACCCTGACCGCCTCTTACCAGACCGTGTCCTAGTCGGCATGGGACAGCATTTCATGAGAAGTTACTCTGATCTTCTCATCCGTACTTGTCATAAGCGCGGTGTCCACGCCATGGGCGGCATGGTTAGTCCCCTGTTTTACTTATTACTAGTTTACGGTTTACCATGTCTCTATCTCAAACTATTTGGATGTTCCGTGAAGACATTATAAATAAGTTAAGAGGCATGTATGAAAGCACCAATTGCACATCTCTGATCTTGATGTTGATTTGTTTGGTGGTATGATGAGCAGGCAGCTCAGATCCCGATAAGAGATGACCCCAAAGCGAATGAGATGGCATTGGATCTAGTGAGGAAAGACAAGCTAAGAGAAGTAAGAGCAGGGCATGATGGAACATGGGCGGCTCATCCAGGACTCATCCCAATCTGCATGGAAGCATTCAGCCACATGGGCAAAAATCCAAACCAAATCAAATCAATGAAGCGTGAAGACGCATCCACGATAACAGAGGAAGATCTGCTTCAAATACCGCGAGGAGTTCGAACACTCGAGGGTCTAAGGCTGAACACACGTGTGGGAATCCAATACTTAGCCGCCTGGTTAACAGGATCAGGATCTGTACCACTCTATAACCTAATGGAGGACGCAGCTACGGCAGAGATAAGCCGTGTCCAGAATTGGCAATGGATTAGGTATGGAGTGGAATTGGATGGAGACGGGCTTGGAGTTCGGGTGAGTAAAGAGTTGTTTGGGAGAGTTGTAGAAGAAGAGATGGAAAGAATTGAGAAAGAAGTTGGGAAAGACAAGTTCAAGAAAGGAATGTATAAGGAAGCTTGCAAGATGTTTACAAAGCAGTGTACTGCACCTGAGCTTGACGATTTTCTTACACTTGCCGTCTATAATCACATTGTAGCTCACTACCCTATCAATATCTCAAGGCTCTGAAAGAAGATAGATGAAGAAAAGAAGATGGAAGGAAAGAGAGAGAGAGAGGGAGAGAGTTTGTGCTTCTGTGTTTTTCAATTTGGTCTGTTTCTCAACTGTGTTTCTTTCTATTAGTTTCGATATGTTGGTAATATTGTAATAAACAGAACTTGCTCTTTTATTTCCAATAAGAAATAAATGTTTCTGCAGCTTTCTAAATGCATGGACATTATATATATATAACTGATTAGATGAATAGATGAACTATCTTAGTATCAACAAGTTTGTTAAAAAGACAACATAAAGAAGAGCCTCCTCTTATAGACATATTTAATGCTTCCACATTTCACATTATATGAGCCAGTCAAATAACGAACCCCACAGGAACTGGAGGAGATAAGTCAGATGGTTGAACTGTTGCTGCTCGAGAGAAACCGATCATTAAGGTAAGGGTGATCAGCAGATCATCTGAAGGTGATTGGTAAGCCTTTTAAAATATCGGCTTTACATTTTTATTTTTACAAATAGCTGTAAATTTTTTAATTTAAGTAATTTTTTAAAAGTTTAAAGTAATGAATTGTTAACTTTTAAAAAAACTAACGTAACATAAACAAAAATTTTAATAACACACTGTGAGAGAAAATTATGAGGTTTTTAAAACTTTTAAATAGTTAAAGTGTGATTGGCAAAAATTAGATTTTTAAGATTTAAAAAAAAAAGTAAAAACCTTAAAAGTCTACACCAATCACTCCCTTGGTCTACTCATTATTCATTAGTAATGAAGAATAAATTTTGGGTGATTTTAACTTTTAATGAATTCATCATACAATAAAGTGTAATTTACATGAAAAGAAAAAAAAAGAATTGGAATATACTAGATGTAAAAAAAGAATTGGAATATACTAGATATAAACGTCATATTTAACAAAAGAAAAAAGAAAGAAGAAGCAATCAAACAGATACAAAATTGTAAAGATTAAGCATGGATTTGTAAAATACAGTCAACATAAAAGAATCAAAAGCATAGATTCGTTCAATCCAAATTATACCGGCTGGGCGAAAATAAAATAGAAAAAATGACTGAACCGATTCGGTTATTAAAAACTGAGTACCGAAATTAAGCAGGCCTATAAAATCCAAAGGAATCCCTCATTCCTGCGTCTCTGGGGAAATTAGGGTTTTTGCCACTCACACTTATCGCCGCCAAGCTCTTACCTCCGGTCGCCGTCAGCCTTCGTCTACAGGTTTCTTCCTAGCTTACAAACCTTCTCTGTTGTATCTGGAATCGATGCAATCTCGTAAATTTCTCGGCTAAATCTGTGTTCTATCAAATCTGTCATTAGAATTTTTCTGTTTTGTTAGATACTTGAATCCCTAGTTTTGCTTCTTTTACGATGAGGAACAAAGCTTCTTTAACTTGAAAGATTGAAACTTTCTTAACAAGTACTTCTCAACGTGATTAGATTCTTCTCATGTGATATCTCTTAAAGTTGGCTGCTTTACATGAAACCTTGTATTGATTTTGTATGCCTTTCACTGATGTATTATGTGAAATTTTCTTGGTTGGTCAATTCTAGCAGAATGGATTCTCAAATTAAGCACGCTGTGGTGGTTAAGGTCATGGGTAGGACTGGTTCCAGGGGTCAGGTCACTCAGGTTCGTGTGAAGTTTACAGACTCTGATCGTTACATCATGAGGAATGTTAAAGGACCGGTGAGGGAAGGTGATATCCTAACCTTGCTCGAGTCTGAGAGAGAAGCCAGGAGACTCCGTTGATTCGTCTTCTCTTGTTCTTCTTCTTCCTACTCTACAAGCGGAACAAGAAAACATTTGGTTATTTCTCTTTTGCTTTGCCGATTGAATTAGTGATTATGCTTTGGAGTATGAATTTTGTTTTTGCTTTAAGACAATTGCTGGATTGATAAGTGTTCAGTGTTCTGGTTCTTACCTTTCTTCTATACGGGCCAAATGTGGTAGACATAGATCACTCACGTGAAGAATTTGCTCTGCATCCTCCATTTGGTTCAATGTTTACCAAAAATCACTTCAAAGCTCAAACCAAGGGAAACTAGATCTTGAGTTTTCGCTCTTTCTTATCTTAGATAAGCAACCAAGTCCTGGTTACAAAGAAGAATCCTGTACTGCTACCCGGTCTGGCTGAACCGAGCCCAAACCATCCAAAATGTCTAACATAATGCATCAACCAAAAACCCAATATAGTAAACTACAAGACTTAAAATGATCTGCTTCAAAGTAGTTTTCAAACCAAACATCCCATAGCTCATTACAATCCTTTTCTGTTATCTTGGTCCGTTTTTAGTAAGCTTGACCTTGATCTTAGCCTTGCAGTGAATTTAGACTTAAAGCATGTCAGTTTGAACCAATCAGTAACATCCCTACGTAGTCGCTAAAGTGACCCACGCTTCACATACTTGGGTTATCGCAAAAGGGCTTTGTTCGTTTTGATGAACATTCGAACTTGTTCATGACTCATGGGTTGTTGCTACTTTTTTTGGATTAAGCTTCCTAACTAATTGATACGTTGTGTATTTGTCTACATTGAGCGCCATTGATGTTTCTCTTTTCTTGTTAGAGAATTTGTCTTATGTGATAGATGTGATCAAGTTTATAATAAGTTTATCTGTTTTGCTTTGTGCCTTTATTCTCTGATTAATTACCCAATTTGAATAAAGTATCAATCAAGACTTGCTTCTATAAGAAAATAAATAAATTATTGTTTAGTGGAGAATCCATACTAAGAATTATATTCCATAAAATCTTTGGATTTTTATATTAGTCTAGGGATTTTGTTATTTCCATAACACTTAAGGTTTTTTTTCAGTGTATGATTAAGGTATGTCTTCGTAAAATTTTCCTAAGTTTTAAGGTTTTTATAACTAAATCATACGTACAGTCCCCATTCTAAGAATTGTTTCTTCACGTAAAACTCTTGGTCTACTGATTTGGATAGGTAAGATTTTCATCGATGTTTCTTTTTGAAGAATCAATTCGACAATGTGTTGTCGTTCCACGAATGAGGAGGCCCAAATCTGCGGTATTTTTCTTATTATTTGCTTCTTCTTTTTTTTTATTTGATATTTGATTTACCAATTTATTACACGCCTTAGCCTTGTGTTTATAATATGCCTTTCTTTGTATGATCTATGATTAATTAGCTTTATTCTTACGACAGTGAAATGACCTTTGAGCAATAATTTTATCCGTAGTTGTAATAGAATCAAAGTACGATGACACTGGTAATTTCACAAATTTCTTAACTCTCATGGCCAATCAAATGTTGTCAAATTATTTTTGAATTCATGGACCAATGAGTGAACACTAGCTCTTGAAGTAATTTATTCGCCGAGTTAGACGTCAGTGGTTTTTGTTCTTGGTGACTCAAAAGATTTTTAGGATTCTATCGATTAACGAACTCAATTATTGATTAATCTAGCGATTTGGTTTATTCAGATCTGTTTTTTCTTGAGCTTATAATATATACACAATTTTTTTTAACACTTCACACAAAATGTAGATATTAAAATCTATTAAATATTGTATTTTAAATAAATTGGATTATCTTATACTGTATTTAAAAGCAGTCCAATAATTATCATGGTCATGTGTGATAATTATACTTACTTTTAATAAATGATATCAAATGTCATAAGAGTATTAATATTTCCTAAATTTATAATTTTTAAATCACCTAAAGTCAGTCGCTTGTTAAATTAATTCCTACTTGAAAGATGAGGTAAGTACGTATTTGTTTAGACAAACAAAAAATTTAGTGTTTTTAAAAAAAAAAAAAATGAAAAGATGAAGTTAGAATACGTAATTAGAAATTGATGTCTATTGATTCGTTTAGGTTGCCCCTAATCCCTCTCTCTCTCCCTCTCTCTCTCTCTGAGTTGGAAAAGCCCTATAAATAGATGTCTTGGTCCTCTTCTTTGTCTCCCACATCACTACAAACCTCTCTTTTTCTCTAAGTTCACTTAAACCCAAAAATAAATAGAAAGAGAAAGAAACTTAACCAAAAAAAAATGGAGAATATGGGAACTAGAGTGATAGAGCCATTGATAGTGGGGAGAGTGGTAGGAGATGTTCTTGATTTCTTCACTCCAACAACTAAGATGAATGTGAGTTATAACAAGAAGCAAGTCTCCAATGGCCATGAGCTCTTTCCTTCCTCTGTCTCCTCCAAGCCTAGGGTTGAGATCCATGGTGGTGATCTCAGATCCTTCTTCACCTTGGTATATATACATAAATTATAATTATTTAGATCATCAAAATGTTGGGTTTGCTGGTTTTGTATTAGATTGTGCCAAAACATATCAAACTTTTCACTTCCTTTTCCTCCTTGCAAGTTTTCCATTGTCTGTCTCCTTGGGGAAAAAGAGAGGGACAGCTCAAGTTTTAATCAATTCTTCTTTATTTTCTTGTCATTTTTAGCTTTTTTTTGTTATTGATGGTAAAACTCAACTGATATGCAAAACAGGTGATGATAGACCCAGATGTTCCAGGTCCTAGTGACCCCTTTCTAAAAGAACACCTGCACTGGTACGTTCAATTTATTTATTTTTCTTTCGATGATTTGGGCCATATCCATTGCATATCAATACTTTCTTTATAACTCTAATCAATTAAGTTTGTTTTTGGTTTACACATTAATTTGCATAAACTTGATGATTTTTCTAAACTTTTTATATGAAATAATAGCATTAGTTTTGTTGAACGTTTCAACAGGCTCGTTACAAACATACCCGGTACAACAGATGCTACATTTGGTAAGGCCTCGTCATGAATCTTGTAATATAAAGAGAACACTTACATATAAAAAAATATGTCAAAATATAAATAATTAAAGATTTGCATTGCAATATAGGAAAAGAGGTGGTGCCATATGAATTGCCAAGGCCAAGCATAGGGATACATAGGTTTGTTTTTGTTCTGTTCAAGCAGAAGCAAAGACGCGTTATCTTCCCCAATATCCCTTCTCGAGATCTCTTCAACACTCGTAAATTTGCAGTCGAGTATGATCTTGGTCTCCCTGTCGCGGCTGTCTTCTTTAACGCTCAAAGAGAAACCGCAGCTCGCAAACGCTAGTTTCACTATTGTCCATCAAATGCAAAAACGAAAATTTGTAATCACGTGTTTCATTATGTTCTGAATTTCCGTACTTTGAATAAAGACTTTCATAGATGAGTTGAATCCGAATTATCTTTCTGATCTATAAAATATAATTTTATAATTTATGTTTTATCGTATATTGTGGTTTGTAAACATGTTATTTTATTCTTCAGCATCTACATATACGATAAAAGGGATGTAGAAGCCAAATAACTATTTCATTAGACAAACCAATTTTTATTCTATTTTCATGTTAAAGACACCATCAAATGATCATCAATAGACGTATATGAAATTAATTACCTTCTACGTTCATATTTTATTCTTATATATAAATTATCTATATATAACCAACTTTATAAACTCGATATATCAATTTAGTTTACAGGAGTGTTGATAACGATACTATCACAATAAAAACTAAATTGCATATCACGTTTAGTATCCTTGTCCCACTACACAAGTACTTAGGGGCCGATTGGTAAGGACTTTTACTACAGGCTGTTATTGTAGACTTTTGGCTGCAGAGAATTTGGTTGTAAGCATTGGTAATAAAAACTGTAGAAGTTGTGACTTTTATTTTAAAATTATAATTTTTTTAATTATATCGATATAAAATTTTTTTTTATTAACAATTACATTTAAGAAAAAAATTACAAATTTTTAGAAATAAACTAATAGATAAATATTTTAAACGAATAAATTTATTTATATTTATTATTTTAGTGATAGTCTAAAAATAGTATATTATTTTAGTTCTAATTTTTTAATTTCGTTTTATATTTTTTTTTAAATTAGTATGTTTATCGATTATTGATTTTTTATTGTTTTTGAATGATTTTTTATCCTATTATAAATAATTTTGTTTTTATTGTTTTGTGTAGAATTTTTCTATTGATTATTATTGTTTTATCTAATTCTTACTATTATTGATTAATATCTTTGTTAAAAAAATAAAAAGAAGCGTACAGTTTTCTAAAAGTCATGTTTTTGTGGCTTTAAAAAAATAGAAGCAAAAGAGGTTAGAGAAAATTTAGGGATTGTTATGATTTTAAAAATAAAAAATAAAGTATAAGCGTGATTGGAGTAAATTTGACTGTAGAGACTTTTAAATTAAGTAAAAGTCTTCACAGTTGCACGCCAATCGGCCCCTTAGTAATTTATAAAAATTGAAGTTGAAGTATAAATCCTTACAAGTGGCTTGATAGGTCACATCATATGTAGTGAACCTTATTATATGATAAATATGGAAATACGGAAAAAAGAAAATAAATAAATGGAGAAAACTCTTTCTTTTTTTTTTGTTGGTTCTGGTCAAAGTAACTAGACCTTGATGACCCTCTAAAACAGGATCATCTCTTCTTACTCGGCGATCATATTATCATTTCTTTATTTTTCATGTCTTAAATTGTTTTGCATTGTGACAAAAAAAATACTTTGCTGCAAGTGCTAGTACCACTTTTGAGAAATGTACGTATAGAGATAAATAAAATCGAATGTCATACTACAATTGATTTTTCTTTCAATGTCACAAATTAGATTTATTAGTATACCGACATGTCCGCGGTAAAGAGAATATCATATGACGACAAACTATTATATTCTGACATATTCAAATGCACAATATTAAAATGAAACATAAAAGTCAGTCTTCAATTGAATGATTTAGTAGTTGAATATATATATATAACTAGGTAGTTTCCCACGCGTTGCGTGGGTTATGTGTTTAGTTGGATTTGATCTTTAATTTATTAAAAATAATGTTTTTGTTATTGATAAGATTTTCCTACAGTTTTTATCTTTAGAAATAATAATCACGAAAATTAGTATACATTTTTTGTGCAACTTTATAAAGAAGCAAGTTTGAAGGACATGAGAAGAGAAACAAATCTTATGGGGTTTTGACAAAAGGAAAGCCTCCGGTACTGGGTAAACTTGCTTTCACAACTAAATGTGTAATTAATAGAAATTATTCTTCTTATATATGTTTATTTTAGAAATGAGAATATTAAAAGGTAAAATAGAGAAATAGTTAAAATGAATGTTAAAAGAAAGATGACACATGTCAGCTTGTGGTTAAACAAACTTTACTTTATTATATAAGATGTTCACTTGATATTCTTCATCATAAAAAAACATATAAAAAGACACGTGTCATCCTTCATTTTAATTATTTCTCTATTTTAATTTTTGATATTCTCATTCCTAAAAGAAACATATATAACAAAAACACATTTACAAAGATAATAATGTCTCTTGATTGACCATTACTTAACTCATTAATACAATTTGCAGTTTCTTTTAGAAATGAGAATATGAAAAGGTAATCGCTTATATAGAAGAAGGAAATCAACTTGAAAAGAAAAACAATTTGAAATTTTTCTAATTAATTAATTAGTTATTGTAAATTGTATTAATGAGTTAAGTTATGGTCAATTAAGAGAAATTATTATCTTTGTATATTTCTTTTTGTTATATATGTTTTTTTAAGAATGAGAATATCAAAAAGTGAAATAGAGAAATAATTAAAATAAAGGATGACAAATTATAATAATTGATTTTTTTGTATATATCTTTTGTTAAATTAGTGTCAAATTGTAACAATTGATTTTAAATGTGTAATTAATAGAAATTATTGTTCTTATATATATTTATTTTAGAAATGAGAATATGAAAATTTAAAATAGAGAAATAGTTAAAATGAAAGTTAAAAGAAAGATGACACGTGTCGCTTGTGGTTAAACGAACTTTACTTTATTATATAAGATGTTCATTGATATTCTCCTTCATTTTAATTATTTCTCTATTTTAATTTTTGATATTCTCATTCCTAAAAGAAACATATATAACAAAAACACATTTACAAAGATAATAATGTCTCTTGATTGACCATTACTTAACTCATTAATACAATTTGCAGTTTCTTTTAGAAATGAGAATATGAAAAGGTAATCGCTTATATAGAAGAAGGAAATCAACTTGAAAAGAAAAACAATTTGAAATTTTTCTAATTAATTAATTAGTTATTGTAAATTGTATTAATGAGTTAAGTTATAGTCAATTAAGAGAAATTATTATCTTTGTATATGTCTTTTTGTTATATATGTTTTTTTAAGAACGAGAATATCAAAAAGTTAAATAGAGAAATAATTAAAATAAAGGATGACAAATTATATTAATTGATTTCTTATATATATTTCTTTTGTTAAATTATTGTCAAATTGTAATAATTGATTTTAAATATGTAATTAATAGAAATTATTATTCTTATATATGTTTATTTTAGAAATGAGAATATGTAAAAGTAAAATAGAGAGATAGTTAAAATGAATGTTAAAAGAAGGATGACACGTGTCAGCTTGTGGTTAAACTAACTTTATTTTATTATATTAGATTGAGGCATAAGAAATTGATTTTTTATCATGAGTTTATAAGGAAACTTATTCATATTCAACCGAATAACCATAAACTTTTTACCTTTTCTGCGTATCAATATATGATTAATAGTCCACTTTTAACAATAACGAAATTTAGCATTCTACATTCAGTGTTCAAATGGAGAAAATATTTTGAAAAATGGATTGGCCATTTTGGGTGTTTATAGAAAAGTACAGCATGAATGATAGATCCATGTTTGAGATATGCAAGTAGAAAATATTACTTTAAAGTTTCAACGGTAAACTCAAGAGAGGTCACGTGTCATCAACTGTATGGGTGTTGCAATTATCTATCCTCAACGGCGACCAAACTGTTCTCTACATGTAAATTCGCTATCATATCAACAAATCTAGCAAAATATAAATTCGCTATCATATCAACAAATCTAGCAAAATACTACTAACTTGTCTGGAGTTTTGTTAGATTCGTATATATCTTAATTAATCATCATAGCTATAGTTTGAGAATTGGAAAGAATAAGGGTCACCTACACGTGTGATGTGTCATAACTAAATCGTTATTGCTTCCAAGACTTTGAGTCCAAGATTCTGAAGCCTAAATTATAATTTAATATGTTCGCTTAAAATAAAAACTGAAAAGGGGTAAAAAGATGTATATACAGTACACCTACGCAGGCAAATGGATTGACTACCAAATCAAGGGCATGCAAACACCTTAGGATTTGCCTGAAAAAGACACCGTCAACTAGAACATTATATAGAGTTTTAGGGTTTCAGTAGGACATAATGTGCCTGTGTTGTGTTTAGCCACTTGTGGTTATTTTCATAACTAGATATTTTTCCAAAAGTATAACGCAATTTATTATTAGTATGTTTATTTATAAAACGACTGGCCCCTCTTTGGTGTGATTACATATCAACACCTGCTCTGTTCCATACCATCCCTGGTTTTACTCAGACTTTGCTACATATACATATATTTTTCATTGCTAAAAATGGTGTGAGTATTAGGTATGAGTCGTTTTGAACTAAAACATTATAGAGTGTTAGGGTTTCAGTAAGACATTATGTGCCTGTGTTGTGTCTAGCTACTTATAGTTGTTTCATGACTAAAGTATTTTTTCCAAAAGTGAAACACATTTTTTAATAGTATGTTTATTCATAAAATGAGTGGCCCTTAATCGACACGTGCTCTGTTCTGTTCCATCCCTCGTTTAACTCAGAAATTTGCCACATTTTCGCCCAAAAATAAAAATGTTAGCACCTTTTTTTTCTTTTTTTCTTTTTTTTTTCTTCTTTTCTTGAGACATATAAATACGTGTTTAAGAAAAATCGTTCAAACGCATGATCTCCCTCGTAAGTGTATTTATTATTTGCATTACAATCTTTTTTTAATTAGTACTCATTAAAGCTCGAATCGCATAATATGTTCGACAAAAGCAATTAGGGAAACTATAACGGAAATGAAAAATTAAATGCTAAGAAGATGAACTTATTTCCATGCTACAGTCAACAATTCTTGGGGGTGACAAGTTGGAACAGCATGTGTCTTCTTAAATGCCCCAATTAAAAGCCAAATAATTTCTTGCCACTACTCGTATACTTTTAATTTTTACGGCACATTTCATCAAATTGCTCATTATATGCTACAAGAGATTGTTTCTTGCGGTGGAGTAAAAATTGTACCTTTTTCTTTCATTTTTCACGGTACACATAAAAATCACATCATTCAAACCACACATTAACTAAAGAAGTATATCTACCGGTACATAGATCTATAAGTACATTAACATCTTCTATTTCACCGGTACGAAACCACAATCCTGGTGATTAACCATCAGTGGAAAATATTAGCCGCTATACTTCGGTTTAGAACGAATCTCGAGGACAAACAAGATGTAATACCTTACGATTAAAAGAGACGACCTGTCATGTTTCATGTAAGAACAAAAAGAGAAGGCCAAAAACATATAACCCTTGGACCGAATCCACTGGTCCTTCGTATAAACACATAAAGTTTCTAATCTTTTAATTATTTAGGGCTTTGTATATATGAAGGCTGTCTAAATTTGATTGGTAAACGTGTCGAGGAGTCGTGCTAGGTCCCCTGTCATGTGTTAAGGTTTTGATCCTCGTATAGTTTTGGTTTGTTCGCTTCGAATGTGCGCTTCATATATACTCACAAGAAGTAAACAACATAAAGTGAAGAGGAAGTACATTTAGACATACATGTAGACAAAGTAAACTCAATGATTTAGAAAAAAGAAGTGAACTCAATTGTTTAACAAAAAAGAAGTAAATTCAATAAAAAGTTACATATAGGGATTTTCGATGAATCCCCTTTTTTGTTTAAGTTCTTGGGTGTTTTTTCTTCCCAAGTTTTTGGGTGTGTTTGGATTGGATCAACGTGTGTTTAATTATGTTGTGATATGATATTGAGTGTTTTGGGTTTTCAATTCAAAACCAATTGACAAGTGACTAGATTACCATGTTTTTTTTTTATAAATTATTCGGGTCTTTTTGTTTTCGTTCGTATCTGTTTTTGATTATCCGGGTCAGATGTAGGTTATAATCAAAAACTCATGCATCACATTTCCATGAAATAGTAACATGCTTATGATCATAAGTATACAAATTGTATTGTGACTATAAAATCGTTCATCAATTACAACTTAAATTTAAGATGATTACATATTAAAAAGTAATGATAGATGTAACCATAACATGATAAGTTTTCAATTAAAAAATTATATTTAACTGGTTGGAGCTTCTTCTGCGATGCTTTTGTACTGTGAAAAGCTGCAAAAACATGTGTCTCTTTCTCCTTTTTCACTTATTTCTGGTTTTACTTTCCTTTTTTTTTTTTTTGCAATTAACTTTGTATTATGCAAGCTGTGAAGACTTTTCTTTTGGAAGAGTCTATATTTACAACCAAAATAAATTAACAAATGAAAATTGTCTTTTGGGAGAGTCCAAGGGTTGAGAAAGAGAGTGGATAACAACAGTCACACATTTGCTGTATACAATCTTGGTTCTGATTTACATAATCTAGCAGGAAATTTCTAGTTCATACAGATTTGAGATCATTTTTGTAAATGCCAAGTAAATTGTTTATTTTTACCATAGCACTGTATTCCTAGCCGGTGTGTGATGCACCACACATACTTGAGTAGTTTTTGTCAACATTACTGTTTCATCTTCTGAAAAACTCTAAGAGTGCATAGAGTTTCAAAAGATAAACCAAAGTTTACACAAGCTCGTGCCTTTTATTTCTCCGAGATCTAATCTACTAATCTAGTAAGTACAGAGAAAAGAACTTTACTAATATGCATCATATAAACCAAGTCTACCTGTATTTCTAACTAGAGTCCAAGTCTCCAACTCTTACAATTAAGAATCCTTTTCATAGCATTTCACATTGTTTCAGATAATTCCTTAAGCAAAAGAAAAAGTAATAGACATTGTCTCAGTTCCAGTAATATGCAGGGGAAGAAAGCCGGAGAACAACAAAACCTTAGCACTGTAATAACCTAATCAAAACTGGCGGAGATCGATAAACAACTGACCTGTTAGCCGAATCTTTAAGAAGAAGATGTTCATTACTGTTCTGTTCGTCAATGAGAGACTTCAAATTCTGTCTGAATTCAGGAATCTTTTTTGCCTCCACAACCATCAATAGACCCTGTTAACTGATAATTCTTTAACTGCTAGAACCGGCACTAAAACCAAACATTTAAAAACCAGAAACTAGTGAATCAAACTTATGTGATTCCAGGGAAAGTGTGTTGACATTAAAGAGATAACTTACCTCTTGAAATGTAACGAGCTGAGTGTATAGGGAATTTGAAGGACCAAGAGCTCAACTGCAATACATTTCTTAACAAATGTTTAGAGAAGAACTTTATTGTTTTCACACGGGAAGTCGAGTAGGTAATGTGTGATTAAGTACCTCGAGAAACATTTCATCTTCAGGCTTAAAGAATATTGTTTCCTCGTTCTCCTCTGCTTGGGATGCTTCAGCTATATAACCAAGTATCTACATCACATTGTTAAAACAAGATAAAGATTCGAGAACTGGAAAACAAATCTTAGGGGAACACAAATTACCATGCCAAGTTAAGAGTACGTAGTGACAAGAGCAAATAATGCCTCATTCTCATCATCTGCTACTTTGATCAGAGTTCCCATTGCTGTTTGATCCAATATCAAATCCAAAAAACCGCTCAAATCATCGAGATAGTTTTGTAGGAGAATCTTGACTCCATGAAAGTCTGTAGCTTTAGGGTCGAAGAACTCAAAGTCCGCTTGGACCTCTCTCTCTCCAAAGATCAAACACCAAAATACAACGTAACAGAGATGTAAACAAAATCAACAGCAGAGTAACTTCACCAAATCGCTGACCTAAGAGTCTTCTTCATCAGAGGATTCCAACAATTGTTTCTCTTTCCCTTTATTAGATGAATTAGGGAATTTTGCATCTACAAAGTCAAGAATGAGACATTCTCATCAAGTCACTACAATGTCCTGTATAGAGGAAGTCTCAATCTTTAAGGTTACAACTAACCAAAAGACATACCTAGCTGAACCAATTTACGTCTAGCCGTTGAAGCAAAGGCAAGAGAACGCATAAACGGTGAAAATCCTAAAGTTTGATACTTTGAAAATCTTCTTCTACCTGATGGTCTTCAAGGCACTTAATCCAATTCCAAACTAACAAAATTTTAACGCTACTTCACCAAAAACCATGCAAAGTTTGTCCCTTCTCTATGAATTGAGATCATAATCTTACTCCATAAGAGAAAATAGTATAAATAGCTAAACTTCTTCTTTGGATTGAGATTGACGAGAATCTTACCGACGGTGGAGCGAGACGAAACACCGGTAAGAGAATCGGCGGCGACTGGAGAGAGACGACAGAAGAACCTGCTCTACATACTAAAGGAACGGCTTCATACAATTAAATAAGTCCATACCGGGTTTTGTCTTAATCCACCGTAAACCGTTTTTTGTTCTTTCCAAAAGAAAGCCCAATTAGAGCCCAGACCGACCCAATTGGAGCTGGAGTGATGTTGAACGGTGGTGCATGCAAGTTGCAACGGTAACACCACAGTTTAGGTTATTCGCATCTTTCAGAAGTCAGTGTGTATTCAAGATTACTGTAAACATTCACATGGTCAAAACCAGTTTTTCTAGGTGATGATCACATAGAGATCGATCTTATCGGTGTACTATTGATCACTAATAAGTGCACATTATTTTGGTCATAAAATCTGATTTACTTTATGCAAAAAAAAATAAAAAAAATTGTAAGAAAATTTATTCATTTGATAGTAGTGACTTGTGACAAAACGAAAAGCCAGCTTAGCAAATTAGGATTTTGGTTTCATTAGGTTTAGAAAAAACCATGAAATGACGTAGGAGGAAGAAAACAAAAAGGTTGTGTTACGAAGAATTTAGGAAGTGAAAGTTAGTTTTCATTCACATGTTTTTAGCATGTGATCTCTTCGTAGATGTTTTGACTAATTACTTTTGTTCTTCGTGATTGCATGAAAAATGTGAGAAGTGACGTATGTCTTCTTGTGGATGCATTGCGTGTTAAGGTCTACCTTCTTTTACTTCGAATACGACGTACGTTACCACCGAATTCATTCATCATATGCTTAGAATAAAGATGTGCTACAAAAATATACATCCTTCTCTTTTTATTTTCCACACATGCACCAGTTTCCTCACCACGATAACTATATACCAATAGTAATTCAATTTATTCATATCTTCCACTAATAAATTTTCAATCTTTATGGTGAAAGTTGATATATAAAAATAAAAAAATTGTAAACGGATTATCATGATGTAACTCGAGAGTGTTTGAAATGTGCATGCACACCTTTTTCTACTCTATTCAAGCTAGGCTTGGAAAGAACATAAATGAAAAATAAAATAATTAATTGGTTTGTGTGGAAGTAAATGAAATCACATACCCTTGTACCGATTAGTGTTCCTTCTTAATTTTTCAAGCAACTTCACTACTCCCTCTTCCTTTAAAACCCCCTAACCATTCACTACTTCTTCACTCAACTCAACCCTCTCTTTATCTCTATATCTCTTACTACATTCAAAGAGAGAATGAAGATGTTTACAATGTTGATGAGCTTTTTGGTTATCGCCAGCATTGGGACTGGTCAGCCTCTTGTACCGGCTTTGATCATAATGGGAGATTCAGTGGTCGATGCCGGTAACAACAATCGCCTCACTACCCTTGTCAAGGCCAATTTTCCTCCCTACGGACGTGACTTCTTCGCCCACAATGCCACTGGCCGTTTCTCTAATGGAAAACTTGCTACCGACTTCACCGGTTTGAACCAGCCTAATTCACTATATATTCACGTTGTATATATATAGTATAGTAGTATAGTACCATCTATCATTTTTTTTTTTTGCTTAGGCTTTGTTGTTTGTTGTTGAGCAGCTGAGAGTTTAGGGTTCATTTCTTACCCGGTGGCGTACCTTAGCCAAGAAGCGAATGGGACAAATTTGCTAACTGGAGCCAACTTTGCCTCGGGTGCTTCCGGTTTTGACGACGGAACTGCCCTATTATACGTAATTAATATCCTCAACCCGGTTTAATCCTGCTATTAAGTTAGTAAACCGGAATGCTTAAAGATTTTATGCTTTTATCGTATTGTAGAACGCAATAACATTGAACCAACAGCTGAAAAACTACAAAGAGTACCAAAACAAAGTGACAAACATTGTGGGAAGAGAAAGAGCAAACGAGATATTCTCAGGCGCAATTCATCTTCTAAACACGGGACCAAGTGATTTTCTTCAAAGCTATTATATCAATCCGATCCTTAACCGGATTTTCACGCCTGATCGATACTCAGATCGTCTCATGAACTTCTATACAACCTTTGTCCAAGTAACTTAATCAACACCACACCTTTTAATCTTCCACTTTACTCTGAACTGATGGTCGATCGAAAATTGTGTTTTTTTTTGGGCAGAATTTGTATGGTTTAGGGGCTAGAAAGATAGGAGTGACGACGTTACCGCCATTGGGTTGTTTACCGGCGGCGATAACGATGTTTGGTGGAGCCGGGAACAATACATGCGTAGAAAGACTAAACCGGGACGCAGTTTCCTTCAATACGAAACTCAACAATACGTCTATGAACTTAACAAACAAGCTTCCCGGTCTGAAATTGGTTGTCCTTGACATTTATAATCCTCTCTTAAGCATGATCATGAACCCTGTCGAGAATGGTACGATTTCTTAACAAACCGCAACTTTATTTGACGACTAAACACCGACACTTTTGTTCTCATTTAAAATATTCCAATTTTTATATATAGGGTTTTTTGAATCAAGAAGGGCTTGTTGTGGAACCGGAACAATGGAAACTTCGTTCCTGTGCAATGCAAGATCGGTCGGTACATGTTCGAATGCTACGAGTTACGTGTTTTGGGATGGTTTTCATCCATCAGAGGCAGCCAATCGTGTTATCGCAAACAATCTTCTTCTCCAAGGAATCCCCCTTATCTCTTAAACCTAAGTTTATAATTCCGAAACATTGATACAAACGTTAAAGAAGATATGATGGAAAAATATCTAGATTATATTTGCCTAGTTAATGCTTGGATATTAACTAAAGATTTGACCGTTTGTGTATATGCTTGCCTCTTTCTTTTTATTTTTCTTTTTCTTTAAAATTGTCCACATTCATCTTTTGTCTTATGCAACAACATCTTTGACTACATCGAAATCAGTTAACTCTTAAAAACACCTCAAGTAAGAGAAAATACAAAAGATAGAGAAGTAAACACGCGAAAATAAATATTATTTTATCATTTATGATTATATATGTAAATCTGGATATGAAAAACATCTAATTTACATTTATCTAAAATTAACGAAAGATAACTAACTTTGTAAAGATAATTTCAGTTATGGAGATATTTGATCAGATCAATAGTATAGGGCAAAATGTATATATTTTCCAATAATATAGGGAGCTAAATTAAATTTCTCCATTACAAAATAGGTCTCTCTCTCTTCTGAAGGTTTATCCATGGCGATTTAGCGCCCAGCGCTCTCTAATCTCATTCATGTCCACCGTTAATCATCACTGCCTCCTCAATCTTCCTCATATCCCATCTTCAGTTCCTCCGAACCATCGCCCCAAACTTCATTCTTCTCTCTCGCTCTATCGAAAACCAGAACGCCTCTGTTCTCTCTCTGCGTCTCTGTCTCTTTCACCAGTCAACATAAATGAGTGTTCTTCTTCCTCATCTTCTTCTTCTTCATCGTTTGAGAAGCAAGAAACGGAAGAGATGGAATCTATTGTTGATGGGTATTTCTATCTGCTTCGCTTGTCTGCTCAATACCACGACGTCGAGGTAACAAAAGCTGTGCACGCTTCGTTTCTCAAGCTCAGAGAAGAAAAAACCCGTCTTGGAAATGCCCTAATCTCTACATATCTCAAACTTGGCTTCCCTCGAGAGGCTTTTCTCGTCTTCGTGTCAATGTCTTCACCAACGGTGGTTTCTTACACAGCTCTTATCTCTGGTTTCTCAAGATTGAACCTTGAAATTAAGGCTCTTAAGGTTTTCTTCAGGATGAGAAAAGCAGGTATTATCCAGCCGAATGAGTATACTTTTGTAGCGATTTTGACTGCTTGCTCGAGAGTTTCGCGATTCTCACTTGGAATTCAGATTCATGGATTGATAGTTAAATCAGGGTTTTTGAATTCTGTGTTTGTTGGTAACTCGTTAATGAGTTTGTATGCAAAGGATTCTGGGTCTTCGTGTGATGATGTGCTGAAGTTGTTTGATGAAATTCCTCACAGAGATGTGACTTCGTGGAACACTGTGATTTCGAGTTTGGTGAAAGAAGGAATGTCTGATAAAGCTTTCGATTTGTTTTATGAGATGAGCAGAGTCGAAGGACTTGGAGTTGATTGTTTTACGCTTTCAACGCTATTGAGCTCTTGCGCTGATTCTGGTGACTTATTGAGAGGCAGAGAACTCCATGGTCGTGCAATCAGAATTGGGTTGATGCAGGAATTGAGTGTGAATAACGCTCTGATTCGGTTTTATTCTAAATTTGGGGATATGAAAAAGGTAGAGAGTTTGTACGAGATGATGATGGTGCAAGATGCCGTTACTTTCACGGAGATGATCACAGCTTACATGGCATTTGGAATGGTGGATTCCGCTGTTGAGATATTCGGGAATATAACTGAGAAAAACACTATTACCTATAACGCCCTCATGGCTGGGTTCTGTAGAAACGGCCATGGCTTGAAGGCACTGAAATTATTCATTGAAATGCTGCAGAGAGGTGTTGAGTTGACGGATTTCAGTTTAACAAGCGCTGTGGACGCTTGTGGTTTAGTTTCAGAGCAGAAAGTAAGCGAACAGATTCACGGGTTTTGTATTAAGTTTGGATGTCTTTTAAACCCTTGTATCCAGACTGCATTGCTTGATATGTGCACAAGGTGTGAAAGGATGGCAGATGCTGAGGAGATGTTTGACCAATGGCCTTCTAATCTCGATAGCTCGAAGGCAACGACGTCAATACTCGGTGGTTACGCTCGGAATGGCTTACCTGATAAGGCTGTATCGCTATTCCATCACACTCTCTGTGAAAAGGAGTTGTTTTTAGATGAAGTTTCTTTGACTTTGATTCTTGCGGTCTGCGGGACATTAGGGTTTCGGGAAATGGGTTATCAGATCCATTGCTATGCTCTGAAAGGTGGGTACTTTTCTGATGTAGGCTTGGGGAATTCTTTAATTAGCATGTATTCAAAATGTTGTGACTCAGATGATGCCATAAAGGTTTTCAACACTATGCAAGAACATGATGTTGTTTCTTGGAACAGCTTGATTTCTTGCTACATCCTTCAAAGAAATGGTGACGAGGCACTGGGTCTATGGTCGAGGATGAATGAGGAAGAGATCAAGCCCGACATGATCACCCTCACACTTGTTATTTCTGCATTTCGGTATACAGAGTCAAATAAACTTAGTAGCTGCCGTGATCTGTTTCTCTCCATGAACACTATCTATGACATTGAAGCAGCGACTGAACATTACACTGCATTCGTCCGTGTTCTGGGTCATTGGGGTCTTCTTGAAGAAGCGGAAGACACAATAAACTCGATGCCGTTTCAGCCCGAGGTCTCTGTTTTGAGAGCTCTGCTTGATAGCTGCAGAGTCCATTCAAACACAAGTGTTGCAAAACGAGTAGCAAAGCTTATACTATCGACAAAACCTGAAAACCCGTCTGAGTACATCCTCAAATCCAACATCTACTCAGCTTCTGGACTCTGGCATCGCTCTGAAATGATAAGAGAGGAAATGCGGGAAAGAGGTTACCGGAAACATCCTTCTAAAAGCTGGATAATCCATGAGAACAAAGTACATTCCTTTCACGCGCGTGACACATCCCACCCGCAAGAGAAAGACATATACAGCGGATTGGAGATACTGATAATGGAATGTCTGAAAGCTGGATACGAACCAAACACAGAGTTTGTTCTTCAGGAGGTTGATGAGTTAATGAAGAAAAGTTTCTTGTTTCACCACAGCGCAAAACTCGCCGTGACTTATGGCATTCTCACGAGCAATACACGGGGGAAGCCGGTTCGGGTTGTGAAGAACGTGATGCTCTGTGGTGATTGTCACGAGTTCTTCAAGTATATATCAGTTGTGGTAAAGAGAGAGATAGTTTTGAGAGATTCGTCAGGGTTTCATCATTTTGTGAATGGCAAGTGTTCTTGTAGAGATCTGTGGTGAATCAACCAAGACCTTAGTTTTTGTAGTGTTTCTTTTATATAATAATAAGTTGTTAATACGAGAGTTTTTCATATGGATTTGTTGGGAAAGGGTGGAAATTGATAGTAATAAAAAGTTTGGGGTGGAAAGGGAAAAAGAGAGAAAATTTGCATGTGAAAAGAAAAGAGAGAGTAGGAAGATGACGCTTGGCACGAGGAAGCAACCACTTATTACCAAATGTTATTCTTCCATTTACCTTCTTTTATATTCTCTTCTTCTCTTCTGCTCCTTAAACCGAAAGCAAAAAAAAAGTTCAAATAAAAACAAAGAAAAAAAAAAAAACTCTTCTTTTAATTTGATTCTTCGTCGTCTTCTTCTTCTTGCTTCATTAGTTTCTTCTAAAATAAATAGAATTAAGAGAGAGAGAGAGATGGGAGATGAAGATGTTGATGGGAACTGTAGAAACATGTCTGCATGTTCCTCAACGACGTCGTATTCAACTAAACTCTTTCTCTTTATGGTTCCTCTTGTTCTTGTTTCTTGTTTCGTCTTCATAAATATTGGTTCTAAAACTCCAACATCTTTCTTAACCTCTTTGTCCACTTCTCATCTCCCTTCACCTCCGTCTCTGCCTCCAACGACGGCGCCGGCACCGGGACCATCTCCTCTGCCACCTGCAGAGATACTTCCGTCGTTGCCAACATCATCTTTATCGACTAAAGTGGAATCTGTTCTGGTTAGAGAAATTACTTTGAAATATCAATATTATTCTTTTCTTCATTCTTCATCTTTGCATGTTATGTCTTTTCTTCTTTTCGGCTTATTTATTTTCTAATCTTATTTTTTACCAACTAATATTTATGTTTAATGTTTCATCAACAGATATCATAACATTTATGTTTTAAATACCGTGGTCAAACTACAGTCAACTATAAAAAATAAATAATATACTAGTCAACTGTAAATTTTAATTGGGGGTTTTTTTTTTTGTTAGGATGCGCAAACCTCAAATTAATAAAACAAAGTTTATAAAGACATGTTTTTTATGTATCTGTACGGTGAGGTGGTCTATATTTGAACTAATTAATCAACAACACATGTTTTTATTTTTTGAACAGGGTAATTATAATCAGACCATTCGATTGAATCCGATCAACAATGCTACAACGAGTACAAACGTGAGTTCTACAGCGTCATCGGAACCAAAGAAAAGAAGAGTTCTTACCAATTTAGAGAAGATCGAATTCGAGCTACAAAAAGCTCGAGCCTCCATCAAAGCCGCTTCGATGGACGATCCCGTGGACGACCCGGACTATGTTCCTCTTGGCCCTATGTATTGGAACGCTAAGGTCTTTCATCGGTAAGTTAAAATAATTATTGTTAATTTAATTTCTTTTCTAATAAACTGAAGTTACAGTAATTTGGGTTCGCTAAGAATTTATTTGAATTAAATTAGAGTCAAACGGTTGGAACTATGAATTTATTGGCTCGCTGAGCATTAATTTGAATTAAGGTTTGGAACTGGTTTTTAATTTTTAATAGACTATGGTGAAACTTGGCAATGAAGTTTGAATTAAATTTGCATTACGTTTCTATTTAGTTTCTTGCGTAATAATTTGTTGATTTTGTTTGAAATCAATCGTATTGGATTTTTACGTATAGGTTAGACTGGTTTATAAATTCGTCTAGATCGAGAAAATTTTGTAATAGATACGGTACCTTATATACAGTAGTTTGCTTTCACTAAATAAGTAAATGCAAGAGATATATTTGTGGTGTCTCATCTTGTTTGCGTAAGCAGGGTAAAGGAATCACATACCTTAACTGTTTTTGGGGGCTAAATTCGTTAAAGCAAATGATTATTATATTATTATTGGCCATCATATATGGTTTAGCAAAATAAGATAACAAACAATTGACGGCATATTTTGACGGAATATATAGTTTCATACAGGCCATAATTGATTTTTTTTTTATCCTATTACGTAATACACATGTGCACAAATTGTTTTAATGTGGTCCAACGCGGAGAATGGCATAGATTTGCTAACACTACCGTGATTTGCTTACGTTTTTATTGTTTCCGTATTGAAATGCTTAGGAGCTACTTGGAGATGGAGAAACAATTCAAGATATATGTGTACAAAGAAGGTGAGCCACCGTTGTTCCATGACGGTCCATGTAAAAGCATCTACTCTATGGAAGGAAGTTTCATATATGAGATGGAAACCGATACCCGTTTCCGGACCAATAATCCCGACAAGGCTCACGCTTTTTATTTACCCTTTAGTGTCGTCAAGATGGTAAGATACGTATATGAACGCAACTCCCATGATTTTAGCCCCATCCGAAACACAGTCAGGGATTACATCAATCTTGTGGGTGATAAATACCCATATTGGAACCGCAGCATCGGAGCTGATCATTTCATACTTTCTTGCCACGACTGGGTATGCTAACAATATATTTCCCCCCACTGCTGGGCGTATATCCTATGGTTAGCTAGTTATCGTTACAATCTTGATTTTTTTTTGTTATAGGGTCCTGAGGCAAGTTTCTCTCATCCACATCTAGGACACAATTCGATTCGAGCTTTATGCAATGCCAACACGTCAGAGAGATTCAAACCAAGAAAAGATGTGTCAATACCCGAGATTAATCTACGGACAGGATCCTTAACCGGTTTAGTTGGTGGCCCGTCACCTTCCAGCCGTCCAATCTTAGCCTTCTTTGCAGGGGGTGTACACGGACCGGTAAGGCCAGTATTGCTCCAGCATTGGGAGAACAAAGATAATGACATTAGAGTCCACAAGTATCTCCCTAGAGGAACGTCTTATTCGGACATGATGCGGAACAGCAAGTTCTGCATTTGTCCGAGCGGTTATGAGGTTGCGAGCCCTAGGATCGTGGAGGCACTTTACTCGGGTTGCGTCCCCGTTCTGATAAACTCAGGCTACGTTCCTCCGTTCAGCGATGTATTGAATTGGAAATCGTTCTCAGTGATCGTTTCGGTGGAAGACATACCGAATTTGAAGACGATATTGATGGCGATATCGCCGAGACAGTACCTAAGGATGTACAGGAGAGTGTTGAAGGTAAGGCGGCATTTTGAGGTGAATTCACCGGCGAAGAGGTTTGATGTGTTTCATATGATTCTTCATTCGATTTGGGTTAGGAGATTGAATGTGAGGATACGTGAGGTCTAAGTTTGGGTTTTTTTTTTGGTTTTGTCTGATTTTTGTTTGTACTTTTGAGTGGTGTAATGAAAGTAATTGAAAAAGCCCAATGTTTGTTCTTGTAAATTATTATTGGGCTTTTTCATGTGTCAAATAAGCTTTGAGTGTCTTTTTTTTTCCATTAATTTGTAATACACGAATAATAATTATATTCGCATATTTTTAGTTTGTGATATGAATATATAAGATTTACTAACAATCAAGCTTCAAGTAGCTTATGCATTGAAATACTGTGATTAATAATCTGGTAATTAGGTGACTTTTTGGTGTTCATATATTATATTAAATATAATATTTTCAGTTGAATCATTTTAGTTAACATGTGTTCAACTGACATTTGGCTGGGCCAAAACCACTTGCGATTTGTCCATGAAGAATCACTACTAGTTTTGTGTTCACCAGAGGGCTTTAACGTCATTAACGTATTAGTGAAAGCTTCTTCAACGCCTTGTATGAACCTCGGAAGGCGCAGCAGCAACATTAGCGAATGGTTCTCAAGTAACATCTCTATCTCATTCTCTGCCTCTGCCGCTATAATTGCTCTGTGAATTATTATTGTTATTATTCATATGTTCTTGGGATTCACATTTTGCGTCTGATTTTAGATTTAATGTGAGACAGTAAGTGGAACTCGTTTGATCTGAAAGCTCCCAAGTTTGTTTTGATACTCTTTAAGATATTTTCTCTACTACTGACTTTATACGAGAAACTTTCTGAGACTCACCAGTTTTCAGATTCTTGGCATGGAAGCTATTCAACAAACTAGACCATTTCCTTGCGTCCAAAACATTCTTGAGTTACTCAAAAACGTTACAATATTTATGATTAAATTAATCATACAATTAGCAAAAGCTTCTCATAGTCCAACAATATTACATAAATCTAAAACTCCATATATAAGATATGAGACACTCTCTCTCTCCAAGATCAGCAACAAACTACCACTGGTTAGGCGGCTGCGATATTGGTGGCCAGCGAGAAGAAGCAATCATCATCGGACTATTGTATTCACCAATACCGTTAGTTTGACCTCCGACGACAATTTGGTTGCTGTTCATCATCAAACGCTGATCTCTTAGTATTATAGCTCTCAGCTTCTTCACCTGCATCACATTTCAATTTGTTGTGAGGGGTCTCTTTGAAACAACCAAATTAATATTATTGTAAACAAGACTCCATATAAATAGTGCCTAGACCTCATCTTGTAAAATCTGCTTCTCTCTCCAAACAGTATCGTACTCTTGCCTTAGCGAGTCGTATGACTCCTCGAGATGCTTCACCTTCCACCGTGCACGGCGGTTCTGGAACCAAACTGCGACCTGACGTGGCTCCAGACCAAGCTCCTTCGTTAGCTTAAGCTTCCTCTCTGAATCTAATTTGATATCTTCTTGAAAACGTAGTTCAAGCAAAGCTAATTGTTCACTCGTTAGCTTCTTATTCTTTTTTATCGTCTCGGTCTTGTTACTCCGACATTGGTAATGGTACGCATTGATGATCTTGTCTGATTCCGGTATAGAGATAACCGGTCTGGTTTGCGTAATAGCATGCGTATACGAATTTCCTGATTTATAAAACGACGAAAACAAAAGAAGCGACAAAACGCACAACATAAACGAATCTCAACGTTTTCGAAAAAAGCGATGTCCATTTTTACTTTAATAAAAATATAAAGAAAAACATAAGAACATCATAAAAGTGAGATAATCCCAAGACTTTTAGAATGACGTCTAGAAACGATCTCTAAATAAATGTGGTGTATATGAATTGAACTCAAACAATACCGATATAGGTTTTGAATGATAACGACAAAATCTAGTTGAAAAAAAATGATCTGGACAGATTATTAAAACAGCAATTAATATAATAACTGTAAAATATTTTGGAAAAAAAAAATTTTATAATTCCAATTTATTGAATGTTTTTGGAGAAATTTTTTTTTATTGGTTGGATTTTTCAAATGAAAAAATATTTATTAGTATTTTTTAATTTTTGTGTTTTTATTTTAAAAATCTAATAATTTGGGACAGAAAAACTAATAACAAAACATAGTCTCGTGGTATAACGTTGCTTGTACAAAGAATCTCAAAATTGAAAATATCCTATTACATAGAAACTCAAGGTAAAGGATGCATTTGAACCTCACGGAGGGTGTACTAATTATATTCTCTTCCCCTTTTTTTAATTCATGGATTTGTTGTGACAAAAATCAATGTTCATGAATTTCTCTAGCGAAAACAAAGTTCATGGATATGTCAACCGTGAAATTAAACTGACACTCACACCTCTATATATATATATGTGGGCATATGTATACCTGCAGAAGGATCATAGTTGAAGCTGTGGAGCCAGTTAGACTCCAACCGTGGCGGTGGCAAGAAAGCAACTCTCTCGTTTTGTACGTTGCTCGTCGTTGACCATTCCATTATTTTTCCTTAAATAACAACACATGAGAGAAGATTAATTAAAAAGGACGAAAATTTAGGGTTTACTGTAACGAAGAAATTAAAAATAGAAAATTAGGGTTTTGTTGGACCATACGAGCGGTAGAGGCGTTTCTTCTATACACTATCTTTTGGAGGTGCAACAAATTGTGAGAGCATGCAGTAAGCAGGAGATAAGCTAAGACTATATATATAAAGAGATATAAAGATATGTTGACAAAAAAAAAAAAAGAGATATAAATATATATGTAGAGGTGTAGATAGAGTTACTGAAAGAGAAAGAGAGACAAATAGGGTAAAATGTGAAATTTTGTCTCACTTGGACGTCATCGTTCATCATCTTCCTAGCTTTCACGTAAATTGATATATTTGTTGAATCTATCTGTCAAACTTGGATTATTATTTTTTTTGTTTTGTTTTCTTAACGGTCGTCTGAGGACAAGGTTTAAGAGCAAATTAGGGTGTGATTAATTATGGTTACTAGAATTTGCAATTGTACGTGCTATTGAACGGTTATTTTTGTTCAATTTGTAGATCCGTATATGATCGAAACAGAGACGTTCGCAAAATAATCATGACTGGTTAACATATGTTAAGGGTGTAAAACACAAACATTTTTTTTTTTTGTTGATGGAAAAAACACAAACACTATGATGAGTATGATTATTAAAATAGTATAATATATCAAAACGATCATACATTTTTGACATTACACATTTACTATTTCATATTGAAATGTTACTAGTTATACATATATTTAAACTACAAATTTTATATATATAACAGAAAAATCTCTTTAAAATTCCACTTATTTAGTTTATACACACACACACACAAGTATTAGATTTTTAGAAGATACACGAACAGAGAATTAAATTAATTTTATAACAAGTTTGAGCCAACCAACACTGTTTCGTATTTTTTGGAAACCATGTAAAATTTAAAAATCAGAATTCTTACGAAACTTGGGACTCGAAGTCATATATAAATTACAGAAAAAAAAAAAAGGATTAGCAAATTCAGCACAAGGCACCAATTCTATACTTAAAGAAAGGGTCATAGAATCATCAAATTGTAAATCATAATCTCAGTGGATTAGTTATACTGGAAAGCTCTTTTAAACTTGAAATCCTTGAGCATTTACATAAATCTACTTGTTTAGTTTAACATTTCAATCACCACCTTAGTTTACTGATTTTTAAGACATGGAAATATAAATGTAGTTGAAAGAAAATTGAACACCAATAAAAGTTTAGATTTAGATATGTAAATTTATGTAGTTGATAGAGGTTCAGGTATCGACAGTCAAAGTCAAGCTTAAAATAAGTGAAATGGTCCCCCAAGAAAACTCCATAAAAAAACTGACGACATGGTTCACCCCTCCTTATGGTATGATATAAATTTTGCCTCCATTTTTTACCCTCAGATATTTTTCTTCTAGTTTTATCTCATATTATAATGCAATAAGATTTGTCACTATTGGTAAGTCCATAAACATATACATGTGCAGTAAACTGAGAGTCCAAAATCGACAGTAACATGAAAAAGCAAAAAGCTAACCTTGAAAGCAACCATTGAAAGCTAAGAATCAGCACAAATAGCCAAGTAGATCATCTATGTAAAGAGTTAAGAATGGAACCGATAAAAGCAACAAAGAAAGAACTTTATATTAATTTTAGTCACTAAATCAAAAAAAAAAAAAAAAAAAACAAAGAATTGTGAAAGCTAAGTATCAAAGGAGTTCCAATTATTAAGCATCACCAAATCGATACATATACATAAAAAGACAAGACAACTTGTGCGGTGTGAAGTTGATAAGACAACGATCCACATATTGTATTTGTAGTATAATGAGTGTTATCTAAACTGCGTGTGGTCTTCAAAAACAATTGGATATTTTTCCTCATTGGAGATTGCGAGCTAAACACACTTTCTAGCTGTGAAAAAAATGAGTTTTGGTTGATTCAGGACATTCTCTCTTTGTTACTTATTACGTACGTTTTGAAGGTTAATTAGGCTTTATAAATATAAATGATAGATCCAATGATGAAAATTTCTGATACTAATCTTTTCATATAGTAAGAGATTTTGTTTTAGACTATTGGAATCATAATTAACTAGTTCACAGAATTAATTAGAGTCTAAGAAACGACAAAATAACAATTAAACAAATTAAATCCACATAGGACCTTTTAACGGAGCTAGTCTGATGCATGCATTAGACAAAAAAGGAAGACAGAACGAAATACTCAGATATTAATATCAGGAGAATCCATCCGTTATTATTGTTTTCTGTAACTGTTCAGAAATAAATACATTATTTAGATAAAATCCGTTCTTCACTCTTTTTATATTGTTATAAAAAAGATTTCAAAACAATAGAAAATATTTATTACCAGGGAAATCGAAAAAAATGATTCTGTACGAAAATAAGGTAGTAAAGTTTTACTGGTTTTGGAACGAAATTTTTTTTTAAAAAGTTTTACTGGTTTTGGAACAAAAAAAAAAAACTTATTTTGGGTTGGTTCTGTAGTTTTGTTTTGTTTTGGTGTGTAGTGAAAGTAGTTGAAAAGTCCGGGGATTGGTTTTGTAAACTATAATTGCACATTTTCGTGTCAAATAGGTTTTTCTTCTTCGTTGACAAAAAAAAAAAATTAAAAAAAATAGGTTTTTCTTCTGGGGAATTTAGTAACGATATCAGTAAGGGTCAATCTCCTTCTCTGCCTCTGCCATTATGTATTATTGCCTTGTGAATTATTTATCTATTCTAGGGTTTCAGGTATTGCGTCTGATTTTTTATCAATCTGAGATCATAGTACTAATTGGAACTCGTTTGATTGGACGTTCATAATATATATGTTATAATCGTACAAGCTTCTCGTAGTACTCTTAACATTACTTAAAAACTAAAGATTCTAATCTCTCCAAGATCAGCAACAAACTACCACGGATAAGGCTGTGGTGGCCAACAAGAAGAAGCAACCATCATTATCGGACTATTGTATTCACCAATACCGTTAGTTTGATCACCTCTGGCGATTTGGTTGCTGTTCATTATCAAACCCTGATCTCTTAGTATTATAGCTCTCAGCTTCTTCACCTGCATCACATTTCAATTACTTGTGAGGGGTCTCTTTGGAACAACCAAATTAATATTAAACAAGACTCCATGAATAGTTCCTAGACCTCATCTTGTAACATCTGCTTCTCCCTCCAAACAGCATCGTACTCTTGCCTTAGCGAGTCGTATGACTCTTCGAGATGCTTCACCTTCCACCGTGCACGGCGGTTCTGGAACCAAACTGCGACCTGACGTGGCTCTAGACCAAGCTCCTTCGCTAGCTTAAGCTTCCTCTCTGAATCTAATTTGATATCCTCTTGAAAACGTAGTTCAAGCGAAGCTAATTGTTCACTCGTTAGCCTCTTATTCCTTTTTATCATCTCGTTCTTGTTACTCGGAAATTGGTACGCAGTGATGATCTTTTCTGATTCCGGTATAGAGATAACCGGTCCGGATTGCGTATAGGCAGGCTTAGATGAATTTCCTGTTGTATAAAATAATTCTAAAATAATAAAACAAAACGACAAAACGTACAACACTGATACTAAAAGAAATCGCAGAAGTTCTGAAAATTGATGCTTAAAGTTCTGAAAAATAGTGGCACATTATTTGAACTGAAAATTAAATATAGTTGAAATGTTACTGAACTGCAGAAAAAAAAACGAATACACAGAAGTCTAGGTGATTTTCATATATAAATTTATTCATGTTTAAGAAATAACATCATCGAAACAATTTTTTACTATTTTTTTATGTTTGGGAAAAAAAATGTTTAAAACATTCTCGAACCCTTTCTAAACAAAACATATTTTTCATATTTGGCAAAAAAATTGTAATATTTCTTTACATTATATGGTAAAGGTGGAATCGGACATAATACTTATTTCTATATGATTATTTACTTTTATAATTCAACTTTTTGTCTTTTTCGTAAGTTCTGTATTAGGTTCTTTCGGTAATTATCATCTTTAAAATTATTACTTATTCTACACAAATTTTATCAATTAGTCACCAAATTTCTACTATTTCGCTAGATTTTTTTTTTTGTTATTAGCTATTCTTCTAATTAGCTAATCATCCATATTTTGCCAAAATTCATCAGTTATTTAGTACTTCTTCTATTTCAAAATATATCATGACGTTTAAAGTTTTTGCACAAAAATTAAAAAATCATTAAACTTTTGTTCTTTTCTAAACTAAAGCATGTACTTTATTATTTAGCTTAACACAATTCAATCAATAATAAAAAAATTTACAAAATATAAATGGTCAAAACCAATAAACTACTGAATTTTGTTTTGAAAACTGAAAACATTATTTGAAACAATTTTTTTGTTCTAAAACATTATATAAGAAGGAAGGAATATTTAGTTATTTACCATCATATCCATCAGATTTCGTCAGTCTACCGTTACCAATTATTTTCTTTTGGCATCCAAAGTTTTTTGTTTGGTGGTAGGATATTCGTTAATATTTAATGTTCTAGACCGAAGATTAAAAAATCTTAATTTCTCATCAAAAAAGTAATGGTTCTAGATAACATATCCAAATGTTTCCTCTCATAAATCATATACTAGAAAACTAGATGAGTATTTTTTTTTCCTTCCAACATTTGTGATTCTTATAACATAAGCCTACATTAATGGTATTGCTTATATTATATTAACATAAACCTACATTTTGGTGAAAATGGATTATAAACTCTTATCCCATTACACAAAGCCACAACGAGATAGGACGATGAGTGATATTAAAATAAAGAAACGAAAGAATCTACTTAAATTGGTGTGCCGACAGAAAAGAAAATCTACGTAAATTGGTGGGGCATAGATAATGTATTTGTGCACATACCTGCGTAAGGATTATAGTTGAAGCTGCGCAGCGAGTTAGAGTAGTTAGACTCCAGCCATGGCGGTGGAATGGAATCAACTCTCTCGTTTTGTACGTTGCTCGTCATTGACCATTCCATTTCCTTAAATAAGATGAGAGAAGATGAAAATTGAAGAAAACGTATGGTTACTATGAAGAAGAAACTAAAAACAGAAATAAGGGTTTATTTGCTGGACCATACGATCGAGCGCTAGAGGCGTGACAAGAAGTTTATTCTTCTATACACTTTGTTTTTTTGGAGGTGGAACGAAAGTGTGAGGGCATGCAGTGAACGAGAGATGAACATATATATAAGGAGATATAGAGGCAGAGGTAGATAGAGATAGTGAAAGAGAAAGAAAGAATGAGAGGGAAAGAGAGTATAGTGTGATATTTTGTCTCACTTGCTCGTCATCATTGATCATCTCCCTAGCATTTAATTTACGTGTGTTGCTATATATATTGTTGAATCTTGCGGTCAAAATTTAATTTTTGTCTGTTGTTTTTATACCGGTCTTCTCTATAGTACAAGCAAATAAGGTTAAAATGCAAGTTAGGGTGTATTGTGGTTGCTAGAATTTGCAAATATAAGCCTTATTGAATGGGTAACGATTTTATATTTTTGAAGCAGATAAGTTTAATACGATTTTTATATTATTGAAGCGGATGAAAACCGTGACTAGTTAACATATGTTAACTCAAATGTTTCAAACACACAAACACAAAGACATGGAAAGATAAATGTAGATGAAAAGAAAATTGACCCAACACTGATAAATTTTTAGATGAAGATTTGTAATATCATGTAATTAATATAGGTGGTGGTATCAATAGTCAAAGACTCAAAGTCAAGCTTAAAATAAGTGCAATGGTCCAAGAACTCCATAAAAAAAAAAAAAAAAAAAAAAAAAAAAAAACTGACAACATGGTTCCCCCTTCTATTGGGTCGTATAGAAATATGCTTTTATTTTCAGCCCTAATTTTTTGTTCTCTTTTTGTTTTATGTACATTCACCATCTAAAAACCACAAAAAGTTTTATAATAATGCAATAAGGTTTGTGACTATTGGTAAATTCAAAAACACATGTGTGTGCAGGAACCTGAAAGGCCAAAAGATCACTGCAAAGATGTCTATCTGCAGTAACATGAAAAAAACAAAAAGCTAAAATTTGAAAGCAACCTTTGACAAAACTCTAAAGATCAATTTTACATTAATAAACCATATGCAACCATTTGAATATATTATTTGTTCCTTATGGAACTCTTAATTTTCTGGTTTTTATGTTTTCATATAGCAAGAGATTATGTTAAAAACATATGGTAATTAATTGGTTAAAATCATGGTTATCTAACTTCACAGAAGCCCTTTGAAATGAAAAATAAAATCTTTGATATGATGCGGTCAAACAAAATAATTAAAATCTTCATAAGAACTTCTAACAGTGTCTGATGACAAAAAGGAAGACAGAAGTAAAAAGTCAGAAATTTTAGATTAGGTGAATCGATCCGATCAGGACAATTCATATATATGTACGTTGCTAACTTGTTTTATTTTTGGAACTTTTCAGATATTATTTCATTACTGCTTGTAATAAATTCGGATACTATAGTCTAGAGATTGGGAATACAAGTGCCCTAAAAGAAATTTAGTACGATGAATACGATTACTCCAATTCGATTTTAGTTTGGTATAAAAATAGTACTGTATTTTTAAAAAGTTGTTCGAAGTTGGTTTGTAAAATTGGGCCGTAAAATTGATTCAACTTTGATTTGGTCGTTTTTATTTGAATGGGGTTACACTGGTTAAACATCTGACCAAGCTTGGGCTCATGTTCAGTGACTCTTGACTAGGCCCAAACTAGTAACGATGGGTCCAAACAGAAACAATAGAATGGCAGCTTCGTAATATGTCTGAGCCCAACATATGAAGGTCAACAAATAGAGGACACAATTAATCTTATATGAAGTATGTATGGTTTGATTTTCATTTAACATGTTGTCCTTTGATTTTTACAATTTTTCATATATTCGTCCCACAACATCAGTAACTGATGTGCAGTGACATTAAGGAATGTTCAAGAAGTCAAGAAGCCAGAAGTTGCAGCCTAGCAACTGAACACACAAGGCAACCCTGCTGCTCTAAGTCAAGAGAAGAAGAATGAGCATCACTGCATCAGCGTCTTGTTTCTTCCGTTTTTTTGGTTCATAGCTAGTTTTTTTTTTAACACTAGCCAGTTTTGAGTGTTCGTAGTAGTTGTTCAACAAGCCTGACTCAACAGTGTGCAGATTCAGCAACCTCGCATCCAAATTATATTGTTGTGTTTGAAACAAAAGAACACGTTCCATTTATGTTGTAAGATCGTACAATGAGAGACAAGCTCGTCTTAGTCTAACACTACTCAAAGTCCTAGTCTAACATTTATGTTGACACACACAAACACTCTTTCTCTCCTTCTCTTTCCCTCGCTCTTGAGATCAGGAATAGCTATCACGGGTAAGACGACCAGCCAGAGGAAGCAACCATTATCGGATTGTTGTATTGATCATTACCGTAGATTTGATCTCCTCCGGTGTTCAGATTCTCTGTTCTTGGATGAGCTACCACCACCGATGGAAGCTCCGCAGTGTCTTCCTCACTGGAAACTTTGATGGTCCGGGCCGAGATTGGCTTCTTGAACAAACCTTGGTCTCTTAGTATAGCTCTCAGCTTCTTCACCTGCATTGAACGGGGGCAGTCTGATAGAATCAAGAACTAAGGAATAAAAACAAGTAATATGACTATCTTTAATTAGGCCCCATGATTTTAAAATAGTGCAATATGGTACACACAGACAGACCTCCTCGTGTAACATTTGTTTCTCTCTAGAAACGACGTCGTATTCTTGTCTAAGCGAGTCGTACAACTGCTCGAGCTGCTTCGCCTTCCACCGTGCACGGCGGTTCTGGAACCAAACCGCTATCTGACGTGGCTGCAGACCGAGCTCTCTCGACAGCTTCACCTTCCTGTCTGAATCCAGTTTGATCTCTTCTTGAAAACTCCGTTCAAGTGAAGCTAATTGTCCACTCGTTAGTCTCTTCTTCTTTATCATCTCGTTGTTGTTGTTGTTCGGAAATCGGTACGCATTCATGATCTTTTCTGATTCCGGTACAGAAATTACCGGTCCGGTTTGCGTATCTGCAGGCGGCGTATATGAATTTCCTGCTGTAAATTCACAACAAAACTTTATATCAAAAGAGAAAATATTTGAAAACAGGAAAATGCACAACAATACAGTAGTAATTAATATATATATATATAATAGAAATATATATCTTCCGTGAGTAAGAAAAATAAAATTATGTCCGCAACCATTTTCTTAGAGTGAGCTACCGTAAACGGATCTCAACTTTTCAAAAGTGACGTTTTAACTTTTTGCATTTGGATCCCAAGGAAAAAAACGATTTGGGATCCCAAGAAAATATAAAACTTAATTTATCAATTTATAAATTGCATAGACTGAAAGATAAGAAAATCTTAACTTCTCATCAGAAAAATACATTTTAGATGACATACCCCAAGGGTTTTGAATGATGTCTAGGGACTTCATACACAACATAAAACGTGAGGTTTTTTTTATTGAAAATTTGTGATTCTTTCATCATTCACAACAATAACAAAAAGAACTTAAGAACACTTGAAAGTTGGAAACTAAGGTTTTAAAGTTCATGGAGACGTGGAATTAAACCGGCACTGAACACATCTATATATATGTAAAGAAACGAAAGCATATGTATATCTATATATATATAGATGAAGATCCTTTGACAAAAAAAAAGAAAAAAACATATATTTATATACCTCCGTAAGGATCAAAGTTGAAGCTGTGGAGGGAGTTAAATGAACTAGACTCCGGCCATGGCGGTGGCATAAAAGCAACTCTCATGTTTTCTACGTTGCTCGTGGTTGACCACTCCATCTCCTTTCTTACTTTTGTAGTTCTTGTGAATATCTTAATATATAGAAGAATATACGAGAGATTGTTAAAAAGGAAGAAAGTTATAGGATCTGATATAATGGATAAGTTAAAGAAAAGAAAACTAGGGTTTTATAGGACCACAAGGGAAGGGTAAGAGAAGCGTGACAAGAAGTTTCTTCTTCTATATACTTTGTCTTTTGGAGGTGCAACAAAATGTGAGAGCACGCAGTGTTCGAAACAATACATATAATATATAGGGATATGTATCTAGAGGGAGATATGGAGGTAGTGATAGAGACAGAGTGAAATTGTCTGTGTTGTGTGAGGTTTTTTCACCTAATAAGGGAGCAACCAACAGTGCCTTTTGTTTTGGAATTTAAAGATTGAAAAGGAAAGTGTGATATAATTTTGTCTCATTTGCACATCATCAATCATCATCCATCATCTCTATAACATTAATATAGGTTGATATATTTTGTTGTTGTATCCAAGGGTCAAACTTGGAATTTTCAATAATTTTCAGGAAATGATTTTTTTTTTGTATTAAAAGATTATTAAAAATGTATCATCATGACAAATAATCTATTGGTTTTATGTCAATATTATCGTTGCGTTATACTTTGGAATTTTTTTAATAAACATACAAAATGTAATAATTTATATTATTACAAAGTTTGCAAGACAATGTGAACCAACCAAGACAATTCAAAATTTTAGACCGGGGGCCATGTGCATATTTTTTATTTAAATAAATTTGATTTTGTTACAAAGCTAGAGGTTTTAATAATATTCCTATTTTTTGAAGAAAAAACAATCATGAGCGTGTGTGAAAGCACCAAATATCCTTTTTTAAATATAGTGTAAACCAAATAATGGTAGTAAATCAAAAGCTGCGTGGATTAGTTATATTTGACGGATTTTCTAAACTTGGAACTTTTTAACATTTACATAAATCTACTTGTGGGCTTTAACATTTAAACCACCGTCTTAATTGACTGAATTTTATAGACATGTAAACATAAATGTAGCTGACTAGAAACTAATGAGATTTTAAAATAAATATTTGCAATTTTATGTATTAATATAGGTGGGGGTACGTATTTGTCAAAGTTAAGCTTAAATAAGTGAAAGAGAAGAGTGAAACGAAACTAATGGTCCCCAAAAAACTCCATTAAAACTGACAATGTGGTTCCCCCCTTCTTTGGTTATGCCTTCATTCTTGGTCCTAAGATTTTCAGTTATTGTTTTGTCTTTATATATACAACATCTAAGTCTACTAATTATAATATATATAAAAATTAATATGCAAATGGATTTTGGCACTAGTGGGAAGTCCATACCAATGTATATGTGCAGTAACCTGTATAGAGTATAGGGTGAGGCCAAAAGCTACCTTTGAAAGCTAAGAATCAACACAGTTACACAGAGAGCTGAGTAGATCATCTATATATAAAGAGTCTGATATGACCAATAAAAGCCAAAGCAAAGAAGAAGTTTGAAAACTAAGTCTCATTGTCCTCATCTACTGTGTACTCTTCTTTCTCTCTTTACCCCCACATTCTTTTATTAACTTGCAGTTTAACACACAATCTCTCTCTCTCTCTCTCTCTCTCTCTCATATTCAATTGCTACTTAACAAATTGTTGATGTATAACAGTGTAAGAGAGAGAGAGAGAGAAGGATAGAGAGGGAGGGAAAGGAATCTTTTTCTATGTTAAAAGTGGATAGGGTTTGAACAGATTGATGATATGTAATGAGATTTAAAACTAACGACAGTGTATATATATGAGAAAAAGTGAAGCTTTTAGGCCTAAACACTTGAAAGAGATGAGACATCACAATTTCATAGTGTATAATTTGTTTTTATTTTTTTGAGAAATTTAAATGGGTTTCGATGATTGCATTCATTGTAAAGGATCCGTTTGATAACAACATTACATACTCTCTTTTCAATTAATATTATTCAGATTTCACTATTTTAGCCAACACCCTACATAAAGTCTTTGATATGGACCAAAAATAACGTGGTTTATATGTTTTCGTGTTCATATGGTTTTCCTTCAATTCGTGGGTTAAATGAGGAATAAGACCGATTTTTACTCAAAATAAACTAAACTTAAGACCCATCAAAATCATCTATAATCATCATTCAGCATGAAACTCGTCAATTTATGAAATGATCACATATTAAAATATATAATAAAAATCTATTCATAATTTCACATAGTACATCGTTACCTGAATAGAGTGATGGTTTTAGGGTTATTAACTTTTTCATAGAGTAGATAATGTTAAGAACCAGGAGGTAATTAATTGGGTTCATAATAAATGATTTCACAGAATCAATTAAAGTCTCTTTTGGCAAAACAATAACAAAAATAAAAAGAAGAAGAATTAAATGAGTATTATAATATGTTAAATTGTTGATACTGTCGAAGAAATTAAATAATATCCGCATAAAAAACTTTTAACAGAGTCTCATGCATGCATTAGAAAAAAAGAAAAAGAGAGAGACAGAACTTAAAACTCATATATTGAGGAGAATACAACCCATACAGCGAACAACTACATTCTGTTGTTGTTATTGTTCTTCGAGAATTAAAACTTTTCCAAAAATAATTTCTTTAGTTTAAATTATTATTTTTCATTGCATATGCATAGACGATTTGATATAGGCGACTAAATTAATATTTATAAAAAAAGAATGACGATTTCATAGTATATGTTCCATCAGTTACTAAGATCGGTAATCAAGAAAAAGGTCCCCCCCCTTCTTGGAGGAGCTAAACTTTACTTGCCACATTATATAATTATAAAAGGTGGCTAGGGCTTTGTATATAAGTGATAAGATCTTATGTAAGAATTGAATTTAAAATAATTATTTATATGCTACATAAGATATAGTTGCTAATTACTTATTGTGAATATGAAGATATAACGTGAATTACACATTTTCTTCTTTGTTCTATTGGTTTGGTTGGATTAAAGTAATTACTACCCTCATATAGATATATGACTAATTTACACCATCATTAAATAACGCTAGAACTGAAAAGGTAAAAATATTGTGAATAAGGCTAAAGATGAATATAACAGTGAAGATTAAAGTTGGTACAGTGTCTCCTTTCACTATTTGTTTCAATTCATAATACGTAACAATTAAGTCCCGCCGTTAAAGTCAGACACTAATTCAAGACCATAAGTTATAATGTATAAAATACATTCTACAAAATTTAATTGTTGCTATGCAAATTTATTGGGTGTAGAAATTTTACCAGACATATATAGTAACAGAAAAAGGTAAGCAAGTTCCATAAGACTAACCCACTTATACATTGTAAAATTATTAACAAAGTCACCAGTATTTGCCAGGTATCGAAATTTTTCTTTTAGTTTAATTTGTTGAAGAATTAGTTTAAATTTTCTTATGGTCATGAAGAGAGTTAGTAATGCATTTAATATGCTGACAGATTTTGGAGTATATGATTCTTAATGCGTGTAAAAGTAGTTCGATACGTGATAAAATTAACTATAATTTATAAATGCCAATTTAAATATTTAAATTTTATAATTTCTGTAGAAAATCCATTTAAAAGCTCGAAAATAAAAGGAGAAAACCATTTTTTTTTTAATGTCTTACCAATCTCAGTCTAAACAAGGACTAATTAATATTTCAGCTTCATATTAACATCTTTCAATTTCACTTCTTACAAATCACGTAGATCAGACTAAACTCTGTTTTTTTTTTTTTGGTTTTTGCTTTCTCTAAGTAGCTATGTAACTAGTTTCATGATTTAAACAATTAAATAGTTATAATTTGTAATTGCATTATTAATGCATCATCTAACATAGTATATAAAGATATATGCGTGTGTTTTATAAGTCATGTTAGAATGTAAAACTTTTTATGTGATTCATTTTAAAATATTAAATTCAATTAAAAAAACATGTTAGAATGTAAAACTTTTTATTTTAATCAGTTAAGATTTTATATATTGATTTAAACTATTTTTTGAACTTAAATTTTATTTTAGTATATATACAAAAATTCTTAATAAATAGAAAAGTTTAAGTATATTTATATACATGTGTATTTTGGTTTATCCGTATAATTAAAAGGTAATTCTAACTTCTATATTTGCTAATTTATCACATACTACTTTTTTTTTAAACGTTTTTTGTTTAATCATCCATCTTCCTCAGTACGCTTCTCGCTTCAAAATTGAGAAGACTCTGTTCACAATTCATTAACGTTCCCATTGTTGAACTTGAGAGTACCAATTTCAAACGGAGACTGATGAGAAACTTTTAGAAGATGAAGATGAGAAGGAAATCGATTGTGATTAGGTCTTCGCGCAAGTCTATCGATCCCTATTCATCCCTCGCTTCGCTTCCGGTAACCCTAATTCTTCCCTTCGCCTCTGTTTGCTTCTCGGAATAGTCTCCTTTAGAATCGGAAAATTAGGGCTTATGCTTTCCTGACGCAGCGTCATGACTGATTTTGAATCAAAGTTTTCGTTAGCTCTTCCGTTTTTTTTTTTAATTTGATTTTGAATTAAAAGCTTGGTATATGTGAACATCTAGTTGTTGGTGTATTGTGTGGTTGTGGAGCTTGAATTTAGGTGCTTTATTTTGAATCTGTAACTCGCTAAAGAGAAACTGTTAAGTTGATGTATATGTGCATGATTTTCATCGTTTCCTCTCACAGGATGATGAAGCTAATGAATACTTTTGCTCTGGAGAGATCAGCACCACCCACTGTGATACCGATGTTGAGATTGTTCCACGTACTTTTGATGAAAGAATTGTGCCGCACAAGAAGCGTCACTGTGTTGGGACAAGTGACACTGATAGAGGAGGATCGGTGGAGCCGCTGCTGAACTTAGATGCTTGTATTGTATGTGAAGTTGCAGACGAGCGGGTATCTCATTGTTCCGGGGTAGACTGTCTTCTTTCGTTTCACGGGGAGTGTTTGTATACTGATCTGGGTGGTAGTAGAGAGGATCTTGCAAATCCATATTGTCCTTATTGCTGGCTCAAGTTTCTAGCACTTAAATCCAAAACATTGAGAGAAAAGACGGTTGTGGCAGAAAAGGCAGTCTTCAAGTATCTAGATAGAGAGATGAATACCAGGGATGAGGATAGAACATTATCTGGTGGTGAAATTGGAAATCAAGAGTTACAAGGAGAGAAGGATGACTGTTCATCAAAAGAGGAACAAGTGCAAGTTGAGAAGGATTTTGATATATCAAGAGGTGAGAACATGCCATTAATTGTGGAAACCGAAGAGAGGGTAGCTACAGAAAACTTTCAAGACGCTGAGGATGACAAGAATGACGAAACAGCTAAAGATCAAACTAGAGTCAGTACAGGTGCAGGGAAAAAAAGAGGTGTCTCTCCGTTTTTCTCTATGCAAGAATCGTTTTCAGGAAAAGAACACAACCAGGTCAAACAGAATGAGAAGCGAAGACGGATAGAACTGAATACTATTGATAGTGAAACCTCATCAAAGGGATCAAGTAACGAACGTAATGGAGAAGATGTAACTGTGCAGGTAACTTTATCGGCTCCAGTAACCTCCCCGTCAGGGATAATGAAGAACCAGCACGCAACAACCAGAGTTGTGCCTAAGTTAAAGACAGTGAGGTTGTTCCTTTTCCTTCATTCACTGGAACATCAAGAGTTCATTTCCACCTTAAATTTAGAAGGTTACCTTATGGATTGCAGGGACATTTCTTTCTTTCAAAATGATCAGAGAAGGAGGCTACTTTGGACGTGCGAAGAAGAAGAGATGCTAAAGGTATATAATAACATACACACTAGCTGTATTTTCACGGATTGGATGAGAGTTGTTGTTGATATGTGTTTGGCTCAGGTGGGAGTGGAGAAATTTGCAGCAGAAGCAAAAAAGAACATGCCATGGAGGAAAATTCTGGAAATGGGAGAGAAGGTGTTCCACGAAACACGTACCCCAGCCGATCTCAAGGACAAATGGAGGCACATGGTCGGCGCAAGATTGGGACCAAAACCGAACAAGACAGCACACTAATCCCTGCTGGATACTGCTACGTAATCAATAGTTAGTGTGACGCATTTTGGAGATGAAGCCAGACTTGGTGAAGTAACGTGGGATTTGAGCTGTATAATAGACGAAAGTTCCTCCCTCCTTTGCAAGAACTGGCTTTTACTTTTTGTGCATCTTTCGACATCATTACTTTTTGTGCATCTTTTCGACATCACTAGATTTTCAGTATATATGGTTAGAACATGTACGTGTTTTGAAAAAAAAAAGAAAAAAAAAAAACTTAAGACAGAATTTTTACTAAAGCGAAAATGACACACCCGGTGGGACTCGAACCCACAATCGTTTGATTAGAAGTCAAACGCCTTATCCATTAGGCCACGGGTGCTTTGCTGATGAAACAGGGAAATTAAATATTATGAATGAACCTTTCTTAAAGATTTTGTTCGTTTTCAATGATTAGATGAAAATGAATATGAGAACCGTACAAATATTTTTTTCGTCAAACTGAGAAAATTTTCTATTTCAAGTATATGATCTTCCCCTTAAGAATTACATTTGAAACAATCGAAGCCATATACTTATACGTTGATATGAAATTGTTATACTTTTAATCCAACGTAGCACTAAACTGAAATTGGATTTTTTTGGATAAATAACTAGCCACACTAACATATCATTTCCCTCTAAAAATATGAAGATTGAGAAGATTCCAAATGTTAGTAATAATGCAGCTTGATAGAGATTCATAAACCTCTTTAGAAGCTCTCTGATGTGTTTCCAAGATGTCAGGGTTACTCAGGAGCGAGTCGATGGCTTCTTTGAGCTCTAGTTTTGTCGAGACTTGTGTAACCGATAAGGGATTCGACTGCTGCATCGCCTTCACCATATGAGAGAAATGCCCAATATGACAACCTAAAAAAAGATCAGATGATGGTTGAGATAAAAGAGAGAAAGAGTGATACTATACAAGCATCTCATATTATCATTGAGAACCTGTAATAACGGCGCAGCCAGCAGCAGCTGCTTCAGACAAGTTATGACCAGTTAAGCCTGGGATGAAAGAGCCTCCAATGACGGCTATTGGAGCTACACTGTACAATTCCCTTAGTTCACCTGAAGAAAATAAGCAGACACAGATCAGGTTCTTGAAGAAAAGGGACTAGCACTAGGAAGATAATCTTAAAGTAGCTAAACCCAAACCTAGCGTATCCACCACATATATATTCGTCTTCGCTGATGTAAGCTTTTCGTTTTGAGACCTTAGAGCTACACTTTGGCCATCTTTCCGCAGTTTCTACAAAAGGAGTTGGGGACAATGAAATGTGATTCACCAAAAAGATCAACCTTCAATAAGCCAATACTAAGAAAATAAGTAGAAGGTGGTTTTGGTACATACATGAGCAATCTTTTGGCCATGATGTGGATGTCGAGGCACAATTATGACAACAGAGTCCGGATGCGATTCACGAAGCATGTTGTGAACACCCAAAATGACTGCACACAACACTTTGATCATCAATTTTAAGCAATACATAGAACGACAGAGGATGCATACCAAATAAAAAGGTCAATCAGCTCCAAACTCTTACTTCCTTAAAAGTCACTTGCTTGAAAGAGGATATGGAAAAAAAAAAACATAGTTAAAACCATATTTATGCGACTGTAACACGATACCAATCAATCAAGTCATGGAAGCGACTGCAGATCCACACGCTAGTAGACGAGGGTAAATGTTATGCTACATATTAGTTAGGCAATTAGTACCTTCTTCTTCGCCTTTATGTATTGAAGATGCAATCCAGACCTTCATTTCTGAGAGTTCTACTTTTAGATCTCTTATACTTTCAGATGTTCCACTAGATACATGGAATTTGTTTACCACTGGAAGAAAAAACAGACAACACATGGATCTTTATATCGCCTTAACAGAAAGAGTAGGAGCAATTCAGTAACTGAAAAAACAAAATGAAACAAAGAAGCAGAACATAATGGGATGCACATAATATCTAATATATGAATATCTTCAAGGCATAAGTGGACTACAATACCGTATTTTAAGTCACCCGAATAATTTATGACAAAGGGTGGCGCATGCAGCAGCTGGAAATGTATACCCTGCAGGGTGCTCTGTCGCATTTGAGGCAAATAGTTAATACAATAAGATTAGATAAAAAATACTTGCTGAAGGTAGCATACATACCAATGGGGCTATCAACGAGAATTTAGATAGCAACAAGGATACCAGCGGTATAAAGAGAGGACTAGACCACCGTTTAAAAGATTTTGTAGACACCCGAGCATTCAACAATGCCAACGGAATCTGAAAATATTGAATTAACAGAAACACAATATTAACCAATGCCAAGAATTCATTATCCTTGCACACAAGTGATACATCCATATAAACAAGGAAAGGGATCAAGAATTACAAAAAGTCCTGCAGCAGCCATGATGAGATTAGGCCACAGTTCATTCTCCATTATGATAATCGCATTTGGTTTCCAATGGCCAAGAAATCTTTCAATAGCCACCGGTGTATCCAGTGGTGCAAACTTGCCAAATTTTGGAACTTCAGCACATAAATAAAACTAGAGAGATATATATCATCATCATCATACAAATAAAAACATACCTGATGTAAGACACCAACGGGAAGTTGATTCTTTATTACTTCACTGCAACGAAAAGGTTGAAAGAAACAAAGTTACAAAGATAAAACTTTAAATTTTTCAGTTTAGCTTTCTATACATTGTGTCATACAATGCAGATACTGTCGTCGTCGTCATTAGAATTGTCAAATCTGGCTTTAGTTCATTGCAGCGTCTGATCACGGGAATTGCAGCCATTCCTTCACCTGAGAGACACTCAAAACAAACAAACAAAACCCTGATTTCTCGATTCGGAGACTAAACGTAATGATCAATGACGAATTGAACAGGTGTGTTTGGTTGAGTTGAAATTTGAAGATATGGAGGCTGTATCACCACCTAAAGAGACAGCGTGAAACCAGATAAGCGATCCCGGCGGACGTACGGCGGAGGGATGACCAAACCGCTCGGGCCAACGGTGACAATGCTCTAGTCCCCGGAGTCTGCGCCACCGTATATGGAGGTGAACTAACGGCGAGACACCGTAGGTTAACGCTCTGTATAGTCTGTACACAAACACTCCGAGCTCCATCGCGTCTGCGGCACCCAACGACGACGGCGCCGACGAAAGCTCCCTTCTCTTCACTGTAGACTCCATCAATGGCGTCACCGTTTAGTAATGAGGCCTTAAGCCCATTATTCTTGAGCCCAAAATAACCAAACTATGGCCCAACTAGTATAACCGCTTTGAACCCATAATTACGACAAAACAACGTTCAGATTATTAATTTGTCTGATTCAAAATTTTAGTACCCACCAAGATTAAAGTTATTTATTATTCATTACTTGTGGGAGTGATCTTAAGATTCCTAAAACACTTAGGATGTAATTATATTTTAAGAACACTATAACAGTAAAAAAGTGAAAAGTTAATAATGGAATCGTAGATAAGAGAATATACCCATGTCTGTAGCCTTTGTTTTTAACCGGGTGAGGAAACTTAATTCAACAGACACAATTGTTCAGTGCAAAATGTTGAGGAATAACTTTGATAGCAAATTTAGCTTCTTCCCTCCCACGTGCCATGTTGCTTTGCCGGTGAGGTTTATCTATCGTTTCAGATTTGATCTCGTCGATCAACTTGTACGTTCGAAACTATTGTCCAGTTACATTTATGTTTATAGTCCTTCGCCCTCACGTAGCTAAACATACCAACAAATACGAAATAATAAAAAGTAGCCAAGCTACAATTTTTTTTATATCGTGGAGCCATGAAAATATCCGTTATTAAAACGCAATGTGGTTGCAGTAAACGCAATTTTGGTCAGCTTATTTATATTTTTTTAAGTATAATGAAGACCAATATTTTGGAACGATTATTTACTTAATTGACGTAAGAACAAATAATTTATAGTATAATGTCAAAGATGGCTATATATAGTTTTGTCAAAAGCGGCAAAAGTTATTAATTTATGATATTCCAACTAAATGTTAGTAAATATTTTAATATATATATATATATATATATATATATATAAACTTTTCACCTAGGAACTTTCCCGTTACACATATATAAATGTAAAAGCAAAATTAGTAATGAAACATGGAAGTAGGTGAGAAATAGAGTGATGAAGACTTGGTCTTGAAGACTAAGGTATGGTGTCTACTTCGCCACTGGAGCCATATTGTACACATCAACTTGGTGGTTCGCATAGAACTTAACCACATCCAATGATAGCATCTCGATTTTTTTCATATATAGTGTAGTGCAAGCACACAAATTGATAAGAATTTAACTTATTTTATGTTTTTCATGGTAATTTGAGCCTTTGAGGTTAAATGTTATATTTAGATACAGAGTTTCTTTTTCTTTTTTTGCATGATTTCAGTATGGAAGGCAAGTATCTTTGCACTCTAATCACCCGATCAAAAATATCATTTTTACAAATCTGAATTACATAACAACCGCTAGTACTACTTTAGCGTAGTTGCTTGTGTTCTAAGTTGAGTATTTCTTATAAACTTTTTTTTTGTGTGCGTTTTGGCGAACCCCGTAATTATACGATGAATAAAGACTGTATAAATGTCTAGACCATTTGGATCCATCCCTAATTTATATAAAATGCACTTGGAAAGAACAAAATTATCAACAATTTTGTTGGAGAGAAATGATTAAGTTTGGTTACTGCCTAGGCGCCTACCGCTTACTAGAAAGTTGTAAAATGAACCATAGATACATAATGTTTATTGGAAATTTATGCTTTAAAGATTTGGGAAAGTCATAAATATGTTTTTCTTGATATATTAGGATTTTAATACTCTTATAAGAGATTAAGTTCAATTTAGACGCCCGTAAACATATGTTTTGAAAGAGATAATAGGTCTATTATTTGATCACTTTCTTTCGTTTTAAAATAACATAGCTGGTTGTAAAATACCGACATAGCCGCAAGAATTATAGCTGTAGAAATCGATAGCACAAAAAAGCAACAAGCAAAAAATAGAAATGGAAAGAAGTTTGGTGTGGTTTTTGCTGCTTTAAGAAACATATGTTTCGAATGATAACATGCGGAAAAAATATAAGAAGTGCGGTGCGGTTCAAATAATAACAAAAACGTATAGATATATATATATGTATATATACATTTAAAATATATATATATATGTGTAATGCAGTGCGTAATAGTTACCATTCGAAGCCATAATGTCAATCATCTTCTTATTTATTTTTTAGAAGAATATATTAATTACATAATTTTGATTTATAGTAACCATTCTTAAAAAAAAAAGAAATTCAAACAATTTATCGTCTATTACAACACACGTATTTAATTATTTGCCACAGTAGACACGACATACAAGATCACAATATAGGATTTTATATCTATATCATGCCGAAACAAAACATACACTAGAACTTCGTAAAAGTACGAAATTGTATGATCTGATGATCGAACTCCATAGAATTTTTAAACATTTAATTAAGAGGTTTCAACAACCCCTTCCCAGCTTTTAAAAGGGAAGGAAGACTAAAAAATAAACTCTATGAAATTATAGACAGATACGTAATTTAATATATACACATAATAATGTGCATGTGTGTATAAATATATATGCCGACAATTAAAAGTTGAAATAATACCCTAAAATAAATAGAGACAGACGAAGAGTTTCAGTGCCAAAGTAGATAGGATATCAATTCTATATGATATATGGACATTGGATCCCACCAGTTAGTTCCTGAATTATGTTTTCTACAAAACTTGATTGATTCTTTGAATATTTTATTTCATATTTATTATAGCTAAAGTAACAAAGATACCCATTTATTTTTCTTTTTGATTTGAAAGACTAATATTTGCAGACTTTTTCTTTTGAAAATGAATATTTTATTTGTAAACACAACTTTGTTCCTGAGTTAGCTAGGGATATAGCATACTTATGAGTTGGGTACGTTCAATATTAAATACATCTCTAAACATTTTTCGACAAATTTCATATATTTTAATCGACCTGTGTAGCTTTCCAGATTACTGAATTAGTGAATAATAGTTTGTTCTTTTACATTAATCTAAAATTTTGGTGGGTTAAGTATTTATATGGGACCCCATCGTTTCTAAGCACTGTATTTATGCTATATTTCTAAGTAATAGTATTATTCCCAAATCCAAACAGCTCCAATTCTTATATTAAAAGTTAAAAATCCATATTTTTATAATGAAAATGAAAGGAAAATAATTTTCAGATTCAGAATTATTGAAAATGATGAAACACGAGAAGAATAGTGACAAATGTGAGTGAAATAAGCAAAGTCCAACTGTAAGAACCCATGTGGTATTTGGTCCTTATACATTATGTTTACTTGCATGGCACTGCATGTTACTTTTCTGGCTGCATGCAACATATGTAGTGCTATTTTATTTTCTCCAATTATCTATTTTTATTAATTTATTCAGATTTTTTTCATTATTATACCTCTACTGTTTAAGTTACCATGATAATATTATAGGTACAAACTCATGTGTCATCATACATACTTGTTTCACAGCCAAAGGAATCAAAGCCAATGGCAAATATGAATTTATTTTTCTATTAAAGAATGCCTATATCAAATCGAAACTAACAAATATGCGTTAAGAGAAAATATTGGTAATTTAGTATGTAATATTTAAATTATACTATGAGTTTACTTATGAGTAGTATGTGATTGTTAACTCACGTTTGTTTATAGATCAACAAATTTTATATATTATGTTGGATAATTGTCTTGGAATGTGTCCTCACATGACATGCCAACTAAATACAGACTTTAATTTGTCAATTTACTATGTTAATTCCTAATTATAACAGGAAATAGCCTACGACAAGTACAGAAAAAAAAATCAAGATTCCAAACTATTTAAAGTTTCAATTTGATATTTTGGTACTGGACCGACAGAAAATGATTCATTTCGTATGAAGTATCTTCATAAACTGAATATGTTTGTTAAGGTGTTTTAATGTCAATGATAGCTTCAGTATCCGAAAAAAATAGTATTAATTAGTTTAACCAATTTCAAAGAACGGATTTATTATAAAACTATAAAACTTTTGATATATGCGATTTTGTGAGCATTCTAGAAACATTTATTATGAACATTTCAAAATTATAAAATTTTTGATATATGCGAGTATCTGATTGATTCAACCAGTGACTTTCAAGTTTGAATCCAAAATTCCAAATAGACAAATAAGCAATTTACATCAAACCAAGAGAAGCAATGATATGTATGAATTATACAGATCCTTTAACCCAATAAAACAAGAAAAACAAATAATAATGTTTGCGTAAATATATGTTTAATAACCATAACGAGTCGACTAAATGTTTATGTAAGATGATAACTAAAACTAATGACCGTCTAATTATGTTCTAACAGTCAACTTCAGCCGTTGGCCGGTCCTTATTTTCCAGCTATGTGTTTCATCTTATCACCGTTTAAAAAATGATCGACATCCATTTACTTTTTAAATAAGATTATTCCGTTTTAAATTGGGAAAATGATCATTTTAATAACGATTTTACACGTTTTTGTCAAAATAAATACGAACTCTTTGTTGAGCTCAAAATAAATGTGAAAAATATATGAATTTTAAGTTGATTAAGCCAAATTAACTACATAAAAAGTCAACGTTAACAGTAGTCCAATGTTGACTCTTCCTGTACTTAAATTGGCTCAGTCAACTTAAAGTTTGTATATTTTTTGGCTTAACAAAGAGTTCGTATTTATTATGGCAAAAACGCATAAGTTCGTTATTAAAATAGTCATTTTTCATTTTTAATTAACTATTTAGTATTGAATTTTATTTAAAATAAGCTATAATCTTTCACCTATATAACTATAAAATATAAAATTATTTTTAAGTAAATTGACCACTCATAAATATAAACCATATTTTATTAAAAAAATGTTTCATATACTACAAAATTGATTATATTTAACTAGTTTTCCAGTAAAGATATTGCTATTATATTTTCATGTGACGAAAGCATTTATTTGGAAACATTTAGGAAATTTGAAGAATTCCGTTCATACAAATGTGATACAAAAAACACCACCAAACAAAATTGACACAACCATTTCCGTAAATATAACTTGATTTTAAATTGTAATATGGTTGTATGATGTTGATAAAGTCGCAAAAATTGTCTAGCAAAAATAATTTAAAATTTAAATATCATGTATAATATGAACTCTTTAGCATATCATCGTAAAATTAGATACATATTTTAAAACAATTTAACATAAAATATTGTAGCATTTATTTTTACCAGAAACTTAGTTAAATATAATAAATTTTATTGTATTTGAGATATTTTTTTTTAAATAAAAATATGGTTTATATTTATGTGTGGTCAATTTACTTAAAAATAATTCTATGTTTTAGTAGTTATATAAGTGAAAGATTATAGATAATTTTAAATAAAATTCAGTATTAAATATTTAACTTAAAAAGGGAAAATTACCATTTTAATAACGAACTTACACATTTTTGCCAAAATAAAAATAAACTTTTTGTTGAGCCAAAAAATATACGAACTTTAAGTTGACCGAGCCAATTTAAGTACAAAAAAAGTCAACGTTGGACTACCGTTAACGTTGATTTTTTCTGTACTTAAATTGACTCAGTCAACTTAAAGTTTGTATATGTTTTGGTTCATCAAACATTTCGTATTTATTTTGGTAAAAATGCGTAAGTTCGTTATTAAAATGACCGTTTTCCGTTTTAAATTTCGATTTTTTGAATTATATTAACTTAAAATTTTACGAAGTAAAAATGATTGATGGACGAAGTCGAAACGTGCTTCGAAATTTATGAAAGAATTGACTTTTTGTATACTTCAAAAAAATTGACTTTAAACAAACAGAAAACTTTTTATTTATTTATGGTACTTATAAGTATATAACAAATTGGACCGTCGGTGGGATTTGAAGCATCATGGCAAATTAGCATCAAACAAATGTGCGTTGTTTTAATGTCTTGAATATTTCATTTTCTCCTTTAGAGCTTCTGTTCAACTTTGATTGGTCGAAATATATAACATATTCATATTTCCAATTCCACCAGGGTTAGAGAGCGACCAGAATTTGTTTATATTTGGTTTTGAATTGTTGTTTGGTTTTAACTTTTAAGTAATATAGTCGTGATGAAAACATATAGTAACAATTTACTGGATTTCACAAAATTGTGACTCTATGTGATATATACTCTATATATGGACCACTGCATGATTTCCATTTCTTGTACTAAGGATTCGATTATTGTATTATCCTTAAGAGATGTTCGCTATCTTGTCAACAGATGAGGACAACAACAATATGAGACACATATCTTTTTTTCTCGAGAAATGAACTTACGGAATCACTCAACTGTTTGTATAATATTGATATACATAATGCAGAAGTTCTTCATTTAGGTTTCGAATATTACGTAACAAGTGTTATTCAACCTTTACTAGTTACTTCTATATTGAAAATTATAAGACATTTACAAAAAGGCCCAAGTCGTATGACATATATACAACACTCAAATTATCTCTAGATGTTAGTCGGACCTTTAAGGACCACATAGTATATAGCTTGATTAATCATCGATTTCAATTTTTTCTTTAATTTTTTAAAAATCGTTAACAGAAACTTATTTAAAATTGAAGTTTATAATTAATAATTATCAAACATACGGCTACAGTATAGTTAATCAACGTTGACTAGCAAATTGTTTTGACTGAGATGGTCGTGTAGTTTCGGACGCCTAGACGACTAAACTGTTTAGTTTAACCTTATACATTGTTGTTATAAATTATTATTAGACAATTACACATTTTGGAATAATACATCTATTTCACCTCGAGAAATATGAAAATATTTTTAAAGGTCTTCTGTAAAAAAATATCATTTTCAAAAAATATAAATCAATCCTACAAAATCAAAATTAATAATATAATTTATTTTCATTGCGGTCAAATCAGTAAAATTTTAATAAATAATATATCAAATTAAAATTTTCAAATCTACCTTTAGAATTTCAAAAATTTGTATATAACCGTTAAAACGTTTGGAAGATTTTGCATATTATTATTAACTTCATATGATTAATATTTTATGGAGATAAAATTATAAAATCCCAAAAAATTACGACTTATTGGGGTTTTCTCTGTGTGTAAAACCCCAATTTTTTACAATGAAAATAAAACAAAAAAAAAGAATCAGAAAATAACAAATATTTAAAATTCCACCGGGACGTCATTAATGTTTGTGTCGTTCAATAATGTTTGGTAGTTATATAGAAAGAGCAAATTTATGGTTGATGGAGCAAAAATTCATTTCTCGATAACATAATAGAATAATACGTTATAGAAAATACAATAAAATAGAAAAAGAAAATTCAGAGTCTAAAACAATACAAGGACATGAGGCTTTATATAAAGACATTGATCTCTCTTTTATTTCTCAGTCTACACACTGTGTCTTCTCTCTCTCTCTTGCTCGCTCTCTCTGTTTCTGTTTTTAGATCTCTCTCCTCTCTTCTTCCTTTCCATAAATCATCTTCTCCTTCTCCACCTTTCATTATCTTTCTTCTCTTACCAAAACCCTATAAATACAAGAAAACAAAACCAAACACACAGAAAAAATATACATATATATTGAATTCACCTTTTTCCCGACAATCTGAGTTATTCAGGCAGAGAAGACAGAGATTTTCACCGTAAGGAGAAAAAAGGGAAAAACTCTGTCTCTCTGTTTCTGTTTCGTCCTTCGCTTTGATTTCTTAAACCAAAAGACAATCATCTCACATTGTTTCCTCTTGCTTGTCTCACAAGAAAATCCCTCGAACGGATCTCTAGGGTTCTTGCTTTGTCCTCTGTTTTTTTATATAAATTCCTCCTCTGTTTTTTTTCTCTCTCGCCGGAGTAAGAAGAGATGGAGCTAGGGGATTCGACGACATCGGTGATTCCTGACTCGTTCATGGGATATAGAGACGACATAACAATGCAAATGTCAATGGTTTTGGATCAGATTCGAGCTCCATTGATTGTCCCAGTCCTTAGGCTCGGTGTTTACATATGCTTAACAATGTCGGTGATGCTCTTTGTTGAAAGGGTTTACATGGGAATAGTAATCTCTCTTGTGAAGCTGTTTGGTCGAAAACCAGATAAACGTTTCAAATACGAATCAATTAAAGACGACATCGAGCTTGGAAACTCTGTTTATCCAATGGTTCTTGTTCAAATCCCAATGTTCAACGAACGAGAGGTCCCAATTAATCAAGATTCTCTTCCTCTTTCTTTTCTTTCTTTCTTCGATTGTTATGTTGTAACTGTTGTTGTTAATTAATGTAGGTTTATCAGCTATCTATCGGAGCAGCTTGTGGGCTCTCATGGCCTTCTGATCGAATCGTCATTCAAGTTCTTGATGATTCTACTGATCCAACGATCAAAGTAAGCTTCTTTTCTCAAACATAACAAGGGTTCTTGATTTCAGCAAATGGGTCTAAAGAAGATCCAATTTCTCGAAATGGGTTCTTGAATATTGAAAAAAACCTTGGAATTCATTACAAGCATCTTGTTGTGACAGGATCTAGTGGAGATGGAGTGTAGCAGATGGGCGAGTAAAGGAGTAAACATAAAGTATGAAATAAGAGACAACAGAAACGGATACAAAGCTGGAGCTTTGAAAGAAGGAATGAAGAAGAGTTATGTCAAAAGCTGCGATTACGTTGCAATCTTCGACGCTGATTTTCAACCTGAACCGGATTTTCTCTGGAGAACCGTACCGTTTCTCCTCCATAACCCTAAGCTTGCCCTCGTTCAAGCTCGCTGGAAATTCGGTAATTTTGTTTTACCTCGTTATTTCAACGGTTCTTCTTTTCTGAGGTACATAGTTTTGATTTGATCGTTTTGCCCCCCACTTTTAATGTGGTGTCATGATTAATAAGTAGTGCTAATCAGTAGTCACTGCTTAGTTATTATACTTAGAAGTTTAGACACGGGTCTGAGATTCGATTTATCTCAATTACTACTCCCTTTTTAGGCTAATTACTTTAAAATGTACAAGTTAGTGCATTATTTATACACAAAATCGATTAGTAATAATGATACACAAAATCATCTGGTCAATGCACGTTAGTTAATTAGATATACTTATGCTATAATGTTTTTCCTTTTTGTTTCTTGTGAGATTATGACTTTTTAAATAGAGGTCTAAAAAGAGAGGGTATTAGATGGGTCAAATTAATAATATAATTAGATTTTAAATGTAAGTGAACAATTAGATCCTAGGTACGTGTATTACATAAAACACCATAATATATTAACACATTATATGATCATTGTATATGATCATAGTAATTTAAAAATTATGGGTTGTTAATAATTTAATTTAAAAGTATGTTTAGAAAAAGAAAGTTTTAGTTACATTCACTAGAAGTGTCGGTGAGTGTTTTATTGTGAGGTCCCAATGTAACCTACCTAACGAATCTTGATGTGACGTATCGATTTTGTTCGTGAATACTTTTTGTGCTTCTAGCTTTAAAATGTGGAACTACTTTTTCTTCAACTATAAACCCTTAAAATAATTTATTAGTATGCGAAATTAAATTTTAAGGATCTAGGAGGCATATAATCTGGGAAATATCCCTTCTAAACTAATTCAATATTTGATAGGAATAAAACAATTGGAAAAAATCTAAGAAAACATCTACAAATATAAAAAAAGTCCATACTTTACTGTCTTTGGTCATTTATAATTGGTATGTCTGCAAGAGTTGGTGAAAATTTGGTATTGGTGTTTTGGCTTTTTCTTCCAATAAATTTATTTTTCTCGAAGAAAAATGTTCATTCCCACTCATTTCAACATAGTAATGTTCTCCAAATACTTTTAAGTCAAAGTAAATAAACATATCTGTCAATAAAATTGTCCACCAATGTATCTATAACTTCTGGCACTCAAAAAGCTGTCTCGTATTTAGAGTATTCTACTACTTAACATACTCTCTCTTATTTCTTTTTCCAAAAATTCATTGTAAATATCAAAATCAAACAAGAAAATATAGGAATTATGTTTTGATCAAACTAGAGTAGAGTTTAGTGGAATTGTATCACTGGCATCGTCGTCGTGTCTCATAATTGAGTGCAGAGAACATATTGGGAAGTGTAGGGTCATAGGGGCATGTTTTGTCATTTAGTAAAAATAGTATGGGTAGATTAGTCAAATTTTCACTAGATCCGGCCACGTCTACGAGCCAGACACCTTCCATCGCCCTCCATGTGCAACAACGAGGGACCTAGTGTTGCTCTCTTCTCTCTAACTTGTCTCTGTCACTATCACTCTCACCACTCATTTTTCTTTTCTTATGTTTGTTTTTTTGGTATTTTTCTAAAAAAAAATTTAAGATCCTACAACCTATAATTGAAACTTCTATTTTTTTAATCATGCTTTTAGAGGAGAGAAACTACAAAATAAAGAGCTGATCATGTGACAAAATCTAACGAGCTGTTGAAGTCTAATTGGGCATGTAGATGAGCTAGCTAGCTGTCTATAATTTCTATAATTGAAAACATTGATCTCCAACTTCACCAACTTGTTATTAATGTCTTCATTAATATCCACATTTAATGTTTTGCTACACAAATAATTAAATTCTACTAACTCTTTAATTTTTGCAGTAAATTCGGATGAATGTTTGATGACAAGGATGCAAGAAATGTCTTTGGATTATCATTTTACGGTCGAACAAGAAGTTGGTTCTTCTACTTACGCTTTCTTCGGATTCAACGGTACTATTTTAGAATTTTACTTTTTTTTGAGTTTATAACATTTTTGAGTTTCATAGTCGTGAATGTATTTTTGGTTACGATAATTTTAAGGGACTGCGGGAATATGGAGAATATCGGCATTGAACGAAGCCGGTGGTTGGAAAGATAGAACGACCGTGGAAGATATGGATTTGGCCGTGAGAGCTAGTCTCAAGGGTTGGAAATTCTTGTACCTCGGTTCTTTGAAGGTACTTATATTGTTTTGATCACAAATAATTGAATATGTTTATAATGGTTGATTTGTAAATAATATAATTACATGGTTCTTAACTACTATAGGTTAAAAACGAGTTGCCAAGTACATTCAAAGCATATAGGTATCAACAGCACAGATGGTCATGTGGTCCAGCTAATCTTTTCAGGAAAATGGCATTCGAAATCATGACCAATAAGGTTTCTTTCTAGACGAATTAGAAGCTCTTTTGATCATATAACATAACCAAACTAAATCGGTTAAGATTAAACCGGGTTTATTTTTCTCTCTCTCTCTTGTTTTTGGCAGAACGTGACTTTATGGAAAAAAGTTCATGTGATATATAGCTTCTTCGTGGTTAGAAAGCTAGTGGCACACATTGTTACTTTCATCTTCTACTGTGTGATCTTACCAGCTACGGTTCTTGTACCGGAAGTTTCAGTTCCGAAATGGGGAGCGGTTTACATTCCTTCAGTGATTACCCTGCTCAACGCTGTCGGGACACCGAGGTAAAAACAATTCTGCTGTTTTCTTGCGGCTCAAGTCTTATTCGGGCTCTCATTGATGGTTAACATGTGTCTTGTAGGTCACTGCATCTTATGGTGTTTTGGATTCTGTTCGAGAATGTGATGTCTCTTCACAGAACTAAAGCTACCTTCATTGGTTTACTCGAAGGAGGAAGAGTTAACGAGTGGATTGTTACTGAGAAGCTCGGAGATCTTAAGGCTAAATCGGCCACTAAGGCTCCAGAGAAGATTCTTCGTTTTAGATTTGGAGATAGGTGAACATTCTTCCCTTTAAACCAAGCCGGTTCTTCCGATTTGATTTTGGTTAGTGTTAAACCGTACCAAACCAATTCTAATAGTGCTTTTTTTGCAGAATTCATGTGTTGGAACTCGGTGTAGGAATGTATCTGTTATTTGTGGGATGTTATGACGTGTTTTTTGGGAAGAATCATTATTATCTATACCTATTCGCGCAAGCAATCGCGTTCTTCATTGCGGGATTTGGGCAAATTGGGACAATTGTGCCTAACCATTGAAGGGAAGAAGGTGTTTTCGAGCTACGAGATGCTCGAGAATAAGAAGATGATTTCTTTTTATTTCTTTCTTTTTTGGCTTCGCTATTTAAATTCTTGTTGGTGTGAATAGAGAGATTTGATGATACCATTGTTACAGAAAAGATGGTGTGTGTTAGTGTGTAGTGTTTGAATACTTATAGTAAAGAAGAAATATACTTTGAAGGGATTTTTCAGATTCCTCAAAGCCAATAGATTATTGACTTATTGCAAGACCAAAAAATTTAACTGATCAAAGATCCTCCAATTTCATGGAGTCTTAACAACTCTCAGTAGTGTTGAGAGGTTTTTAAAGAAACAAGCATTTGAAGAAATGGTTACCTTCTTATTTTGTTCTGCTTCTTTTACATTAAACAATTTGTTGCTGCTACAGACTTAAAATCTAATACCATTTGAACTAGACTCGATTATTACAAAGTGACTTTACATATGTGTTTGTAATTTCAAATTTCGGTTTGGCTTTAAAAATACATAACCAAACTGTCATAGACTAATAAATATCGCTATTTAACTAAATATAAAAAACTATAAATGCAGGCTGTGGGGTTCGAACCCACGCGCACTTATGTGCAGAAGAACTTAAGTCTTCCCCCTTAACCACTCGGGCAAACCTGCTTGTCGTGTCAGTCCTCTCTTGATAATTTATTTAAATATAGACATATTCATTAGGAATTTATAATCCTTCTTTTCGGGCACATTGCATTAATATATTGGATAAAGTATAAACCGATTTGCACTAATCTTCAGAATTTGTTTTAGTCGAAGAATTTCAAAAGCAGGTGTTCACTAGAAAGCCCTCCAAAAAGACTTTTAATAATATATATCTATATTAGCACTAAACACAACCAAAGGTTTAGCAAAGTTTCAAATGCCAAAACGATTAAGAGAAAGGATGAAACGCCTGAAAAAGAGACCAACTAAAACTGGCTCACTCGCAAGTTCCAATTTTGAACCCCTAAAGGCATCAAAGTTCTAAAGTAGAGATTATAAAGAGTAGTCATCGAGCTTCTTCTTCTTATGATTTTCAAGCAGCTGCACTGTGTTTCGCCTTTGTGTGAGACTGCAACCCCATTTCCGAAGTAAAGGTTCTCTTGCATGACTTGCACCCAAACGCTCCTGCAGACTTCGGTGTCTGCTGCTGCTGCTTCGAGGACTCTCCATTGCTGCTTCCACCAGAATTCTTACCCGCTTGTTTTGATGGATGAGGAGTTGCAACGTGGACATGCGGCTTCTTCGTCTCTGTTTTTTGTCACAATGTTTTCAATTAAACCAATCCATCTATCTTTCTTTCTGTAAAACAAGGATTCAATGGGGAGATTAATAAAAGGATTTACTCACCTGTCTTCTGAGGAGTTACAAATTTAGCCTTCTTGTTGGAAGCTGGATTCTTTGAGGAGTTGGCTTCTGCAGTCCTCTTCTTGGGTTCTTCAGGCTTTTTATAAACCAAGAAAAATTAGAATCAGGTTTTAGTTTGACCACAGAAGCAGCAAAATTACTCTCAAAAGAAGGGTAATGAAACAGAACAAATATACGTTTCCCATCAACAAGCACATATATAGAGAAATATCAAGTTACCTTTTTTGGTGTGTCCTCGTCTGATGAGTCATCTTCATCGTCCTCTGATGAGTCATCTACATCATCATCATCACTGTCAACTTCAGCAGTAGCCTTGTTTTCCTGAAAAAATAAGCAGCGATGACAAAGATTAAAGAATTACGAGATTAGGATAGAAACATTACACATTAATGGTTACACACGTACACTGTTTATAACTTTAACATATCACTGAGCCTAAGTTAAATTCTACAGCAAATTGAGCTAGAAGTTTATAGACAGAAGTACCTCCTCCTCTCCAGATTCTTCTGAAGAATCCTCCTCGCTATCATCATCTGAAGAATCCTCCTCACTATCATCATCGTCATCATCTTGCTCGGCCTTGACATCTTCATTTGGCAATTGAAAGTTCACCTGTTTCACACCTGATTTTGCAACAGCTGGCTCAGCTAAGACCACATCAAATTATAAGATATTGGTGATCTTAAATTAAAACTAAAATCAGATAACTGGAGACAACCAAAACATAGCAGGACTAGAAATTACGCCCCACTCACCTTTGTCACTAGCAACCGCAAGTTCATCATCAGTCTTATTCTCAATCTCAGTGAGACGGACAAGAGGGTCAAGGAAACAAAAAAAAAATCAGAGTAAAACAACGATTTCCAAAATCATATCCATCAACAAGCTTGTAGGGTTTAAGCAATAGCAACGATTATTGATATAGTAAAGGATATGGATCAGATGCATCAACTTTGTAACCAGAGAAGAAAACGCTCCCATTCTTCCAACTGTGAGACAGCTCAAAATTCCTTTCCAACACAATCTCCGTGGCCAGCTGAGGAAGCTTGTCATGATTTAGCGTCCCAATGAGAAGCTTTTGATCTCCAACTTTCAGGTAAAGCCGAATCGGTTCGTTTACATTGTTCTTCTTCTCTCCCAAAGCAACCTTCAACAAGACAAACCAAAAACGTCACTGTAAAATACATTGTTATAACTCAAACCAAGCTCGCAATTCAAAAATACCTGTGAGATGTGCACGATTATGTCTTTCCCAGGATCCACATGAAGTGGTACGCCATGCTTAACTTCAACACCTGGAAACGCATAAATAGTACAACAGAACAAAAAAAAAATCAACAAATCTGCCACAAAACCATTATTTCAAACCTTTCAAAACCTCTACTGAATTTTGTGTTCAATTTCAGTAACGAAGCTAGAAATATCGGAGTAAAAACCTAACGAGCGAGAAAAACTTTTCAGTTTTACCCAATTTTCTACGAAGACGAACAGTCTATACACCAAATATGTCATACGAACTGACTAATCTCATCTCTCGTTTCTCGTATGAACAGCTAAACAGACGATTCCGGAGAATAAACAGTGAAAAATCATGGAAAACGAAAAAGGTGATGAAACCAGAAGATAAAAAAATACCCTAAATGCAGGAAACGAAATGCAGAGAACGAAGAAGAAGATGATGAGGTAACATAGGAAACGTTTTTACCCCAGAACTCCATTGTCGTGAGAAGTAGTGACCTGAAGGCGACGACGCGTCGAAGAAGAAGGTGAGAGCGATTCGTCTCTCCAGAGCGGTTTTAGGGTAGGGCGTGAAGTTGAAGGCTAAAATAAACGTCCGATGAAATTTATTAATCAGACGAAGGGATTTTAGTGATCCTCTGTTACGCGGACCACTCGATAGTTTGTGTGTACTGCTCTTTTATTGGACCTGGAATTTTAGTTTGAGCCCAGCAAAACTACTGTTTAAAGCCCATAATATTAATTTAACGGTGTCAGGACAGATCGTAACGGACTTGTAAGACTTTATTTGACTGACGGAGTTTTCCGTTTCTTCCGTTTGGTCAGGCGATTACGTCAACATGTGGGGTCTATTCGTGACAATCTTCTTCATTCTTCAAAATAAGTCCCATGGACAGATGTTGCATCATTTACCATAATACCCTCGAGTTGTAAACGCTGTTTATAATTTCTTATCATGCATCACAAATTTAAATATTTTTCCTAATCCATAGAGAAACCAGTTAACAAAATCTATGGAGAGTATATATGATAACACTAAGTACGGTCCACAACTAAGAATAATTAAATGGATAGTTGCACGAGTGGGAATTAAGCAACAATAGACTGCCAAATCTTAAATTATCGCAACTAGCTAATGATTATATTAGATTTATATTAAGCACAATACATCTATATAGCTAGATCTAGTTGAGGCCTCTTGTGTCTAGATTTTTTTTGAAGATTGGCATGAGTCATGACTCATGAACATTGTTCAAAGCTCTAAAATTATGAGGACACCAATTTTATGAGTGAAAGCTCGGCTTTTACACATTACACACTCTTTGATTTTTTTCTTTTTTAGCAACATATATTATTAAATATAATTTATGAGAAAACATTACAACAATTGATCTGTGTGTTCTAATAAAGTCGATGGATGCATTTTTTGAATTGGAAAGTTTAAATTTATGCGTGCGAAAAAGATATATTTGTAGTTGAATCGTAATGTAAAGTATCAAAATAAAATGGCTATGTATTAGCATTTTTTCGAAAACACTAGTTAAAGAAGACAATACGTAACCCAAAATGTTCTCTTAAATATTCCACAACCTACTTTATATTCAGCAGCCATAATATTCAACTTTTTGTAAATACAAAAGAACAAAAATATATATATATATGTGGCTAAAATTTAACTTAATGACAAAAATGCGTTGAGTGCATGAACCTGGAAGTATTCGATGAACCTTAGTAAGTACTGCTGATCTATGATATAAATACTCCAATTTTTTAATATTTATTTATTGTCCAAGTTGCGTTGATAACTTGATAGATAAATTAATGACAGCTCATTGACTATCCGGAAGAATCTGAAAATCTTTAGGGATAGAAGAATTTGATCTTGACTTGTTATTATAGAAATTAATTTTAATAAAAGTTAATACTAACTAAATAATCTAATAATTTCATACATTAAACTTTATTTAATTGTTACCCAAAATTCACTATTTCAGAAATTGTATAAGTACTATAATTAGTGTATTTGTCCACTTTCAAGTTCACTGTAAAAAACAGCATTAACGCTTTACTTTCACTACTAGGTAGTGTTTTTGTTTGTCGTATTTACGTTAACATTCAAGATGTTTAAGGTGGTGCTTCCGATATCAAAGATATAAATACAAGTATTAGTGTTTTAGCATTTGCACGTCAATTTATTAAAATATTCCAATATACTCTCATTTGTTTATTACACAAACTACATTATATGAAATAAATTCAAAATTGATTAGTTTTAAGTAAAAGATGTAAAATTCGTAATGTTTTTCAAAAGGTCACTTTGAAAAACTTAAATTATTAGGATAATATTTCTTACGAAACATAATGAGTATTAGCTCATTTGTAGCGAAAAAAGAAACATGACCAAAAAAACAAACAAAGAAAAGAAAAAGAAAAGCAAGAAATACTAAACACCATTACAGCTTTGCTCATGTAAATACCATATTTGAAAAGACAAAAAAAAAAGAAGAAATTTGTTTTTTTTTGTCAATGACTCAACATAAAGAAAATAAAGAGGTTGAAGATGCATGCATGGTAGAAGTCACAGGCATAGAATACGAATGTTTGAATAGACAAGGGAATATAAAGACACAAGAGCCCATCCATTTTGCATACACGAATACATCCCCCTCAAACCCAATATTTATATTGTCCATTCCTTCACTTTCCAACTTTTTATTCTTTCTTTATACAAGACTATCATATACTATAAACTTTTTAATGTAATTATGGACATTTAAAAGCTTTTCAATGTTGTAATGTTAGACTACAAAAAGGTGAACTAAACTCGATTCAATGTCACGGAATGGTGTAAGATGTATTACCAATACTTTTGCAGAGATGTAATTCAATTCCATAGGTAGAAATATTTGGATCTCATGGGCAACATGGTTTAGTCTATTACACGTGGGCTTGTTCCTCTTTTAGCTTATTTCCTCTTTGAAACGATTACTACCTATGTTTACATTATTCTTTATCATCCGATCTCAGTTGCATTCCACCTAAAAAATTAATACACAAATCAATTGCTTAATATTACACATAAGCTTTTTAGGTATTTTTTTAAGGGCAATTCTCATCAATACCACTAAAATAAGTTTATTTTCCAAAATACCATAACAAGTTTTATATTTCAAAAATACCACAAAAAGTTTTATTTCCAAAAATACCACAAAACTAAAATCAAACTTTAAACCCTCAAAACTAAACCCTAAACCGTCAAAACTAAACGCTAAATCTAAAATACTAAACCCTAAACTCAAAATACTAAATCCTAAACTCAAAATACTAAACCCAAACCCAAATATTTAAATTATAAACCCTTATAATTCAATTTTTAATTTTGTGGTATTTTTGAAAATAAAATTTTTAATGGTATTTTTGGAAAATAAAATTTATTATGGTATGTTTGGAAAATAAACTTATTTAATGGTATTTGAAGGAATTTTTTTTTTTTAACGGAAGATAAATTATTTTCTCTCTTTCTTTTTTTGCAGCAAAAAAGATTTAATTATATATTATTGCATCTGAAGTAATCAAAATTGTTTTGAAAAAAAAGTTTTGAAAAAATAAGTTCCATAAAAAGGGGAGGGGGACACGGGAGGAATATCACGAAATTATCAACAGAAACGCACCGAGTAAGTTGTTCACAGTTTCAGTTTCCTTCCTCCCAAAAAAATAAATAAATAAAGAACAAAAAAAGTTCCAATTCCATTAGAGAGAGAATTTTTTAAAAAGGTAAGAAAAAACTAGAGAGAGAAACAAGTGGCTAGCTAGCTCAGCCGAACTTCTTCAACGATGGCGGTTTCCTAGGGTTTGATGCTTATATGATCGGAATACTCCCTCTTCTAGATCGCGAAAACTTCCATGGAAATGCCCGGTAGAAGATCTAATTACACTTTGCTTAGTCAATTTTCTGACGATCAGGTGTCAGTTTCCGTTACCGGAGCTCCTCCGCCGCACTATGACTCCTTGTCTAGCGAAAACAGGAGCGCGAGTAACAATAACAGCGGAAATAACGGTAAAAATAAGGCGGATAGAGGCGGATTTGATTGGGATCCTAACGGTGGCGGTGATCATAGGTTGAGTAATCAGCCGAATCGGGTTGGTAATAATATGTATGCTTCGTCGCTAGGGTTGCAGAGGCAATCGAGTGGGAGTAGTTTTGGTGAGAGCTCTTTGTCTGGGGATTATTATATGCCTACGCTTTCTACGGCGGCTAACGAGATCGAATCTGTTGGATTTCCTCAAGATGATGGGTTTAGGCTTGGGTTTGGTGGTGGTGGAGGAGATTTGAGGATACAGATGACGGCAGACTCGGCTGGTGGTTCGTCATCTGGGAAGAGCTGGGCGCAGCAGACGGAGGAGAGTTATCAGTTGCAGCTAGCATTGGCGTTAAGGCTTTCGTCGGAGGCTACTTGCGCTGACGATCCCAACTTTCTGGATCCCGTGCCGGACGAGTCTGCTTTGCGGACTTCGCCAAGTTCAGCCGAAACCGTTTCACATCGTTTCTGGGTATTTGTTTGATTGTCTTGTATTCGTTTCTGTTTAGATTTGTTTCGCAAAATAATCTTGGTTATAGAGATTTGATACTCTTGTCTCCGAAGTTTCAGTTAGATCCCCTTACCAAGCGTTGAAAGATCCGGAGGAATTAGTAAAGAGATCTGGGGATATTACAATTCTTTAGTTTTAGATGTCATAGAGCTGTTTGAAGGTTTAGGGGTTGGGATTATCAATATGTCTGCTTGGAATTAGTTGCTCAGGATGGGACACTATGCAATCAGATATGAAGTATGGATTGTGTTTGAAATACTTTTTGCCATTTGTGTTGGACATGATATCCGAACTGCTGTCCCCCATTACTTGGGGCTCAATAGAGAGGTGGTAAAGGAAACTCTGCAAGAGCTGTAAAATTTAACTACTTATTCTAATGGTCTGAGGGCATAGATGCCGTGGTCTATGAGCTACTGGAACTATGAAGGGAACATGCAGCTGATTAGTGATTTTTGTTTGTTGGCAGTTCTTATTTTCTAAAATGCGCCTATTTATGAATTGAGACTGATTGAGAAAGAGAAAAGTCTATTCATTTAGATGCATTGCATAGTATGATTGTTTTGTTTACTGTATCAGGTCAATGGCTGCTTATCATACTATGATAAAGTTCCTGATGGGTTTTACATGATGAATGGTCTGGATCCATATATTTGGACCTTATGCATCGATCTGCAAGAAAGTGGCCGCATCCCTTCAATTGAATCATTAAGAGCTGTTGATTCCGGTGTTGACTCTTCGCTTGAAGCGATCATAGTAGATAGGCGTAGTGATCCAGCCTTCAAGGAACTTCACAATAGAGTCCACGACATATCATGTAGCTGCATAACCACAAAAGAGGTTGTTGATCAGCTGGCAAAGCTTATCTGCAATCGTTTGGGGTTTGTACTCACACAATCCTAACAATCTTTTTGAAGTTATAATTTTATATCTTCCTGTGATTTCTCACATTGCTTGGTAACCGTTAATTCTCGGCTCCTCAGGGGTCCAGTTATCATGGGGGAAGATGAGTTGGTTCCCATGTGGAAGGAGTGCATGGATGGTCTAAAAGAAATCTTTAAAGTGGTGGTTCCCATAGGTAGCCTCTCTGTTGGACTCTGCAGACATCGAGCTTTACTCTTCAAAGTGAGATCCCAACTTTGGTGCTATTCCCATGACATTTAAGACGTATCTTTTGAAATGATCATATAAATTATTTCGCTTCATTCATTTGTTTGTACTGTAATACATGTGAAGAAAGTTGCTTGAGAAAAGTGGTGTTATTGGCTAGAAAAAACCATGTTACTGGTAGTTGAATGTTTCAAAGAAAATAAGTGTTTATACCTGCCATTTGGTGCATGCAGGTACTGGCTGATATAATTGATTTACCCTGTCGAATTGCAAAGGGATGCAAATATTGTAATAGAGACGATGCCGCATCGTGCCTTGTCAGGTTTGGGCTTGATAGGTATGATACAAGTGATTGCGAAAGAGCCTTTATTTTCCTATTTGCTTTGCTTTGCTTTTTGTTTATGTAAAAACAATTATAGCTCAAAATGTTTCGCAAAATATTAGGTTGATGACGTGGAAATTTTGTTTTGGTTTCAGAGAGTACCTGGTTGATTTAGTAGGGAAGCCAGGTCACTTATGGGAGCCTGATTCCTTGCTTAATGGTCCTTCATCTATCTCAATTTCTTCACCTTTGCGGTTTCCACGACCCAAGCCAGTTGAACCTGCAGTCGATTTTAGGTTACTAGCCAAACAATATTTCACCGACAGCCAGTCTCTTAATCTTGTTTTTGATCCTGCATCAGGTATTCGCAATAGAGAAAACCTTTGTTAACTTGCTTGCTGCTCATCTCGTTTTATATTTCCCCTAAAAGTGGAATCTCCTATCATTTAGCGTATTTCTTGATCATATCTTCGATAGCTGAAGGGTTAGTAGTCTAAGAAAGATTCTATAGTTTGTTTTCTTGTATCTTTTTAATTTTAATGGTTTTTTGGCTGTTGATGTGTGTTTGTGTGTGTGTGTGGGTTGGCGGGTGCTTCGTCTAGTGATATTTAAGGTTAAACTTGTTGACTGTTGTTGTTCAAGCATATCAATTTAGTGCATTTATGTGCAAGACTTGTCATCTGGACTCTGATTTCTTGTATCTACTTGTTTGAATGGTTGTAGATGATATGGGATTCTCAATGTTTCATAGGCAATCTGATAATCCGGGTGGAGAGAATGACGCATTGGCAGAAAATGGTGGTGGGTCATTGCCACCCAGTGCTAATATGCCTCCACAGAACATGATGTGTGCATCAAATCAAGTAGAAGCAGTACCTATGAATGCCCTGCCAATCAGTCAGCCAGTTCCGAACAGGGCAAATAGGGAACTTGGACTTGATGGTGATGATATGGACATCCCGTGGTGTGATCTTAATATAAAAGAGAAGATTGGAGCAGGTAATAATTTTACTGAAAAAATGGTGACTTGGTCTATGAACGTAAAGAAATGTGGAATTCTTGAGTAGGTGGTTTTGCTTTGGACTCTGTTCTCTAATAAAATAAGGAAAAAAGTGCTGCCATTTTGAGATTACATTCTTCTCTGTTGCCTTCATCCTTCCACTCTAATTTGAGCTACTGCTTTTTCAGGTTCCTTTGGCACTGTCCACCGTGCTGAGTGGCACGGCTCGGTAAGAAATTTTTGTCAGAATCTTAGTCAGCTGATTTTTTTTTCGCTCTAAATATTTGGATGGGAATTTTGGATCTGTTTGGTGTTAAACAAGGCAAAATTATTACATCTGTCCGTTCTGTCATAAATTAATCTTGGAAAAAATGTGTCCCAAATTAGATACTTGTCTTTATATCATAAATTTGTCTTCCTGTTTAAGATTTCCAATGCTCTCGCTAGAAGAATTCTGATTTTGACTATTGTAGTAATATTCTCTACCAATTTCAGGATGTTGCTGTGAAAATTCTCATGGAGCAAGACTTCCATGCTGAGCGCGTCAATGAGTTCTTAAGAGAGGTGCACAACTAAAATTTGCTCGTGATTTTGATAATGGACTTGGTGTATTAATGCCTTCCATGATCTTGATTCGCTGTCAGGTTGCAATAATGAAACGCCTTCGCCACCCTAACATTGTTCTCTTCATGGGTGCGGTCACTCAACCTCCAAATTTGTCAATAGTGACAGAATATTTGTCGAGGTACAGTTACTTGAATTTTGAGGATTTTATGAGCTGATTGTAGAATTTTAGCCTACAATGACGCTAATACCATGATATCTTTCAAAACAGAGGTAGTTTATACAGACTTTTGCATAAAAGTGGAGCAAGGGAGCAATTAGATGAGAGACGTCGCCTGAGTATGGCATATGATGTGGTATGTTTGATTTCCTTTCTTTACTTAGGATCATCACATAAGTATGGGTGCAAATTAAGTTGATTACCTTCTGATCTTGGTGGTTCTTCACATTGAATATTCTTTCCAACTATTTGTTGCAGGCTAAAGGAATGAATTATCTTCACAATCGCAATCCTCCTATTGTGCATAGAGATCTAAAATCTCCAAATTTGTTGGTTGACAAAAAATATACAGTCAAGGTTTGAATCTGAATTAGCAACTGTTGTGTCCAGTGCCTTGATTTTGATTTTCACATATACCATTCCTCTTGTGAGATCTGCTTATATATAATATATCTGCTTATATATATAAATCATCTTGGGGACATTGCAGAAAGGCATTAGTCTGCTGTAACTTAAGAAAGCAGCAGTCTCAAGCTGTCGTCTTCAAAACAATCTGTCTAGTAAAACATTATTTTTCTAACTCCTCCATTTGTCTTGAAATTTCAGGTTTGTGATTTTGGTCTCTCGCGATTAAAGGCCAGCACGTTTCTTTCATCAAAGTCAGCAGCTGGAACTGTAAGTTCAGTTTGTTTAAAGCTAAAACAAGCTGAACTACTTAACTCTCATTTAGTCCGAGATAATTATTTGTCTAGTGGAAGTTAAATAATTTACTGACTTTGTTGTATCAGCCCGAGTGGATGGCACCAGAAGTCCTGCGAGATGAGCCATCTAATGAAAAGTCAGATGTGTACAGTTTCGGGGTCATCCTGTGGGAGCTTGCTACATTGCAACAACCATGGGGTAATTTAAACCCGGCTCAGGTACTTTTTACTCTAAACATCTCGATGATAATAATCTATTTTGTATTTGAAAGTTGCTCAGTCTACATTCCATAACATGCTATATGATCATAACAAAAAAATGCTCCATAGGTTGTAGCTGCGGTTGGTTTCAAGTGTAAACGACTTGAGATCCCGCGGAATCTGAATCCTCAGGTTGCAGCCATAATCGAGGGTTGTTGGACCAAGTACGTTAAGATTTTCTTTCTCTTGTTTGAAACCTTCTTTTTATCCTCCTTGAATAGACGTCATGTTTATGCATATATTCCATTGCCAGTGAGCCATGGAAGCGTCCGTCATTTGCAACTATAATGGATTTGCTAAGACCATTGATCAAATCTGCGGTTCCTCCGCCCAACCGCTCGGATTTGTAAATCCCAGTCCATTTAAAAGTTGTTATAATCATGATATGCACATAGACTCTCAGCATTCTTTTGCTGCCCAGGAGGGAGACACTAGTTAAAGATAGCTTTTAAGGTACATTCCTCATGAGCTATCGATCATATCCTACAATGCGGTTCTTATACATGTATTTTTTTTTTACGATCTTCGTATGCTGTTTTGTTCTTTTTTCTTTTATGTTGCAGATTGTTAAAATGTACATGACTATTGTCACAGGGAGGAAAAAAAAGTGTAGTAATGGAAACAGTGAGTGGGGGGAATATCTGTCTAGTCCCAAAGGGTAAGCAATATTTTGTTGTTATCTCCTGTAGTAGTAATGCACTCAAGAAGTTATTTCGTATAACCTTGCTGTACATTCATACCGCTAAATTAGTTACTAAGCGGGACTCAAAAGAGCAGCTACGAGATGCTTTCAAAGTGTTGTGCAAACTCAGTATTGAATTTTACATATTTGTCCACACCAGTCTGGACTTGAGAATAACACTCGTAAGGTAGAACAAAATATCCCGAAAACATAAACATATGGAACTGAAAATATCTCTATCTAAATAATCTATTTGTTTGCCTTCGCTTCTAAGTAATTTTGATAAATAATAATAATAAAAAAAAAAAAATGAAACCGTGTGATGGAATGGTAACCAATAGGATGGCGTAAATTAAAATGATGGGACTGTATTAATTAAATAATGAAAAAGGAAAGACGAGAAGCGAATGAAAGTGGTCGAAAGAGGGCCCAAATTAAGAAAGCTGACCTGGCAAACACGCTAAATCACTCACTCACTTCCTCTTTTTTTTAAAAAAAATATCTAACAAGATCACGTGGGTCCCACCAGTTTCCTCTCTTCCTTTGAGAAGCTGCAACGAAGGAAACACAACAAGTTTCAATTTCAATGTCGGTTTGTTACCAAAAACCAACGAATCAAATGGAAGAAGATGACGAATCCACGGTGGTCGGAACTGACCCACCCGTTCCACCGCCTCTCTGTTCCCCTGATTTTTTTCCCATTCTACAGTTTGTCGGTTACTTCCCTTCCCCTAAAGCCTAAACCTTTATAAACCCCTTTCACCTTATCTTCCTTCTCCCTAAACTCACCTTTTCTATCTCTCTCTCTCTCTCTCACTCACTAAACCGTATAAAAATATATATCAAATGATCCCCAAAAAAGATGGTTTTTCCAAACCAACTCCTATTTCTGTACCCGATTTACCCGGGTCTCTCTACGTGGACACTGACATGCCTCTCTCTGGGTCCCCTCCACTCCCTATGCCACTAGACATATTGCAAGTTCCGCCTTTTTTGTCCAAGACTTTTGATTTGGTGGATGACCCGACTCTTGACCCTGTCATCTCTTGGGGATTCACCGGTGCCAGCTTCGTCGTTTGGGATCCTCTCGAGTTCGCTAGAATCATACTCCCTAGGAATTTCAAACATAACAATTTCTCCAGCTTCGTCAGACAGCTTAACACTTATGTGGGTATCACTTTAATATGACTCTTCTCTGCTTTTCTTTTGTAGATTCATGGATGCTCTCATTAACTTCTCTTGTTTTTTTCTTTTCTTTTCAATTTTTGGTTTGTAATCTTTTTGATACTCGAAAACCCATTTTGTATAGATTCTTGAAACTGGTTTTTGATTACTTGTAATTTTGTTTCTTTTTGAATTTTGTGTAATCTCTACCCATGTAACACTGAATTTTGTATCTATGAAATTTTGGCTTTGTTTGGATGTTATATCAACTTGTAACCTTGATCTGATTCTGACCAAGATGCTCTTTGTATAATTTTGGTTCTAAAGTTTTGTTATTTCCTCACAATGTTATCCTCGCTACTGTTTACGACTCACATGTTTCTTCACTCTTTTTAAAGGTAGAATCTTCTACGTTATGATTACACAGGCCTTAATATATTTGTATTGCAATCTTCTGGGGTGATCTTTGATGTGAATGTTGTTCTTGAGCTTTTTTGAGTTGTTCTTGGTGTTGCAATTTTTCCAGGGATTTCGAAAGATTGATACTGACAAATGGGAATTCGCTAACGAGGCTTTCCTTAGAGGCAAGAAGCATCTTCTGAAGAACATTCAACGCCGTCGATCACCACAATCCAACCAAACTTGCAGTAGTAGCTGCAGCCAAACCCAAGGGTCACCTACTGAGGTTGGAGGAGAGATCGAGAAACTGAGGAATGAGCGGCAAGCATTGATGGAGGAAATGGTAGAGCTTCAGCAGCAAAACAGAGGCACAGCTCGCCACGTGGAGACAGTGAACCAGAGGCTGAAAGCTGCAGAGCAACGTCAGAAGCAAATGCTCTCTTTCTTGGCTAAGTTATTTCAGAACCCGGGTTTCGTGGAACGCCTGAAGAACCTCAAAGGAAGAAAAAAAGGAGCACTTGGATTGGAAAAGCCGAGAAGGAAGTTCATCAAGCACCAGCAGCCTCAGGATTCTCCAAAAGAAGGTGAGATGGTGAAGTATGAAGCTGATGATTGGGAGAGATTGCTAATGTATGACGAAGAGACTGAGAACACTCCACTCCCTAGCCAACAAGGGATGACTTCAACCGCAGGAGGAACCGATCCGAAAGGCAAGAACTTGATGAATCTATCAGAAGAAGAGATGGTAAAACCAGATTACTTGATGTCCTTCCCATCTCCTGAAGGACTCGTCAAACAAGAAGAGACATGGAGCATGGGTTTCGATACTACAATACCGAGTTTCAGCAACACCGATGTATGGGGAAACACAATGGACTTTAATGATGTCTCAGAGTTTGGTTCTGTTTCAGAAATAACAAGTGGTGGTTTGCCTGATGTCTACTGGGAACAATTCGCTGCAGGAATCACAGAGACTGGATTCAACTGGCCAACTGGTGATGATGATTCTACGCCAATATATGATCCTTAAGAGCTTTTCATCATAAATAGTTTAGACCAAAAACCCGTTTATTATCGGGTGAACTATTAATTCATTATTCATTTTGAGTGCACTCTTATACATATAATAATAATGAGTTTGATTGTGCCTTTCTTATTCACATTGATTTTGAAGGATTACACAAAACTATGCTTTTATCTGAATCTTTGGGTTTTATCTGCTGGAGTAATCAATTTTGCAGGTCTGAAGCTGTCTGGTTTAATCTCCACAACCATTCATGTCCCAGGTACGAATGCAAAAGCTCTTTCCTCTCTCTCTCTTCCTCTTCTTCTTCTCCTTTGCTTGTAGTGGTATTATTTGTGTCTTGGTACCATTTACAATTTTCAAGTATTAGACTTTAATGACATGGATTTTAACCCTCAAACTATTTGTTTGAGTCTGCGTTTGAGTTTACATGTAGTGTATATTTTGCTTTTCCCAAAACTTTAAATACTTCTGCAGGGAATCGAATACAAGATTCATACATAGTAAAGCTTAGAACAAACTAGTTGGAAAATAACAAAAAGCAGCGACATGAAACGTTCTCTCTCTTTCTCTCCATCACTAAATAAACATAAGACTTTCTAAGTGATCTAAGAAAGTAAAAACTTTATAAAAATCTCTAAACTTATGCTTGGTGTTTCCTAGCAGCTCAACACTTGTAATCCGGTTGCTTTGGTGATCCACAAAGTAAACATACAACTCTTTAAACTCGATTGGTGCATAGACAAACTCTCCCATTTCAGAAACGCCCAACAATTTCAAACCGGAATGGTGTCTCTTAGCACCATTTAGAGAAAAAGATAGGCGTTGTCTCGACCAATCTTGTTTCTTAGCGTCTTCTAAAACCCACAGAGTGAAAGTGTTTCTGTTATGCTCTCGAGTGACAAGAGCTACCTTCCCATGGTAGTTTATCAAAGTTGTTTCGTGTAACTTATCAAATCCAATGCCCTCGGGAAGTATGGAAGCAATTTCCAAAGTTTCGGACCTCAAATCAAATCCTACCAAGAGTGGTTCCGTGATGATAAAGGAACCGGAAGCAGTGTAATATAAAACTCCATCTATGCAGACAGAGTTAGTTCCTAAGGGACGGTGAGGAGTGGAGCATTGGATCATTCTCCAGTTTTGAGGTCCTCCCAGGGTGAGGACTTGATGATTACAAAACCGAGTAACATTGGTCAAGCACAACACTTTGTATTGGGCATCGATCGGATCATATCCTAAAAAGGATCTGACGATGATATCAGTGGAACTGACTGTGGGTAACGTTATGGATTTACCAGTGGTGGGATTACTTACGACTTGTTCTTGACCATATAAAAACTGATCAACCTTGTAGCCCTGAAAATTCTTATTAAACGTGTCTAACACAACAAATAACTAAGTGCCCTTAAATAGGCCAAGAGGTTTCCTAAAGATAACTGGAAACCAAAACGTAATCTAACAAGGAATTATCTTAAATATAGAGAAAAATAAAAACTAAACTCCAACGTAAAAATATTAAACCAAGGAAAAGGAAAATTAATTAAATAGATAGCGCTGCATTACCCTCCCTTTTGATTTTAATATTTTATATGTAAAGAAGGAAATAAAACACTATGGAAAAGGAAAACGACCGATTTTAACACAAAAAAAAACAATAATACTAGGAAAATAGAAACTCTCTACATAATTTAGAAATCAAAAAAGAAAATAATATTTTGTACACACGTTTCTCGGCCCATATAGTTAAACGGGCCATATCCACACAGTTTTGGGCTTCGACTAATTGTGATTAAAAAGGCATAGAACAATACTGTATACTTTTTCTAGTCTATATAATTGTTTCGTCAGGTTATTTATATCAAATCACAATCAACTGACATTTTCTGAGTAAACAACAAGATTCTAAAATAAAAAAAATTAGCTTTCGAATAAGAGATTTGAATTTGTGTGGTCTGGTAAAAAGGTTAGTTTTTTATTCTTCCAGTTCATTTTTTCTTTGAACAAATTATTCATAGACTCAAAGATTATTATTATTTTTTAATTTTTTCTTCTTTTTTTTCTCTAATTGAAAGTTGAAATATTTCTCGTCGCTATAATTATTTCTTCAGGTTATTTCTATAAACTCACAATCAACAGACAACAAGATTCTGAAAAAAAATTTAGTTTGTGAATAAGGGATTTGAATTTGTGCGGTCTAGTAAAAATGGTTAGCTTTCTATTCTTCTAGTTCATTCTTTCTTTGAACAGATTATTCATAGACTCAAAAATCGTTTCGTTTCTTTGATTTTTTCTTCTTCTTCTTCTCTAATTGAAAGTTGAAATCTTTCTCATCGCTATAATTGTTTCTTCATGTTATTTCTATAAACTCACAATCAAAGGACAACAAAATTCTAGATAAAAGTTTAGTTTGTGAAGAAGAGATTTGAATTTGCGCGGTCTCGTAAAAAGTTGCTTTTTATTCTTCAAGTCCATTATTTCTTGGAACAGATTATTCATATATTCAAAGATCGTGGATTTCCTTTGATTTTTTCTTCTTCTTCTCTAATTGATAGTTGACATCTTTTTCGTCGCTAAATTTTTTTTGTCAGGTTATTTCTATAAAATCACAATTAACATACATTTTCTGGGCAAACAACAAAATTATAGAAAAAAATTTAGTTTGTGAATAAGGAATTTGAATTTGTGTGGACTAGTAAAAATGTTAGCTTTTTATTCTTCCAGTTCATTCTTTCTTTGAACAGATTATTCATAGACTCAAAGATCGTTACTTTACTTTGATTTTTTCTTCTTCTTCTTCTCTAATTGAAAGTTGAAATCTTTTTTGTCACTATAATTGTTTCTATAGGTTATTTCTATAAATTCACAATCAATGGACAACAAGATTCTGGAAAAAAGTTTAGTTTGTGAAGAAGGGATTTGAATTTGCGCGGTCTAGTAAAAAGGTTAACTTTTTATTCTTCGAGTTCATTCTTTCTTTGAACAGTTTATTCACAGACTCAAAGATCGTAGCTTTTTTTGATTTTTTTTCTTCTTCTCTAATTGAAAGTTGAAATCTTTCTCGCCGCTAAAATTGTTTCTTCAGGTTATTTCTAAAAACTCACAATAAACAGACAATAAGATTCTGGGAAAAAATTTAGTTTGTGAAGAAAAAATTTGAATTTGCGTGGTCAACTTACCTTTACCTTTGATAAGTGCCACAAGAGCTCTTGAAATCAACGTGGAAGAGACTGGAATATCAACATGAAGAGTCTCAGTTCCTTGATATTAATGGCATAAGTGTGTGCATTAATGGTAATACATATACTATGTTGCTCACACAAAAGAAGAAGTTCCAACTTTGATGAGATTCGATCTTAGGTCAGAGCTGTTTACTGTCATTCAACTGCCACAAGAGTTGTTGCAGCACACTGGTTTTCCCATATTTTGGGGTAATTGTACTCTGGCTACCTTCCATGGGAAGTCCACGATCGGCGAGCACCTACTTTCAACAATGTCTCTAAGTCTCTGGGCACTTGAGGCTTCTTCTGCCTGGACAAAGACGACAATCTCAACTGAACCCGTGATGGAATGGATTGATGCGGATCAATTTTCTCTCTACTTCGAAGGAGCAGCCCCATGTGAGAAACAGCTTATTTTCTCCATTCAAGAGCTGGTTCTTACTAACCCAAGAAGTTTCATTGCTTACTACAATCTTTCAATGATAGTTTGGTTAGATTTCCTATCAAAATCACCAACACTATGCATTCAGAGACGGTTTGGAACCATAGAGCATCTCATTTTGAAATCTAGTGAGACAGAGCAAAGGAAAAGAAGTTGGAGAGTGTGAAGAAACGTTGAATGAGTAAAGAAGATTATAACGAGGAGATATGGGAAGAAATTGAAGCAGAAGGTAATTCGATTGAGATATATCATATATGTCAGATCCACTAGAGCTTAGAAAGGTTTGTCCAAATTCTCTTTCATCTTTCTGTTTCTCCTTTCTTTGATATATACTATTACTCACAATCACAATATACAAAGACAATTACTAAAGCCCAACCACAACAAAAGCAAGTGCAAGTGAAACAGGGAAGCCAATGCAATATGTCTGTTATTATTACAAGATTCAAAAGTAAAGAAAAAAAAAAGAATCATACACACAATAAAGCTTAAAACTAACTTTAAAGCATTGTTAAATTGTACACCTTCTACGTTTGAAACTAAATTTTCTTTTGTTTATTGCAAACGTAAACAGAAAACCCAATTATATTGCATTATCTTTTACAAAAAAGCCAGAAAAAATTACTTCTGGTGTTAAATTAATATTTTCTTGCCACAATACAATTAATTTATTTTTAGTTTCGTATTATTAATATTTGGAACCTAAAGTTTATTTTTATTTTCACATAGTAATAATAAAGATAAATATGAATAAATAAAAGGTGGGGGTAATTATTTATCAAGGTTTGTTGTGGCTTTGAGTGTAGATGTAGTCTAAGTGAGATTCAGTGATCATCCTTCTCTTCGTACACTCTTCATCATCCCTATCCTCACACTTCTCTTCTCCCATCAGCTTGAACAACAATTCAAGGAAAAACAAAATTGTAATTTAGTAAATAAGAATATCTGGAATATTAATAATTGTATTAAAATATAAGATCGGTAAGAAAACGTATTTACCAGGGATAATTCTTGGGCCACCTCAGAAGTCCTATCTGCTTGTATACCCCTAGCCCAAGCCCAGTTATCATTCTTGTTTCCCTTATCTTTTACAAAATTGTGAAAATTAATTGGTCAGAGAGATATCGTCCATTATAATTTCACAAGAAGAACATAGACTTAAAGAACAATTATATATCTCTCTTTTTTGTCACTCATTGAGGATCTAACCAAAAATGGTTCTAGGTAGTAGTCACTCTAAGCTATTAGTAATTTTTTTTAAATCCCAAGGTTCCTACACTGCAAGTGACCGGAACCTAACATTTCATGCAAAGATTTGAATTATTGGGCTACATAGTTTTCACAAACTAAACTTGTGATTAGATTTTTTTAACCTAATTTAAGCAAGTTCCACACATAAGATCTTTGAAAATTTTCAATATCTAAAATTCTAAAATATTTAAAAAGAGATGTATATCATAAAGAAAATTGTGATTCTTTACTTAAATAATACAGAGTTCCCACTGTTATCCGCAACCTAGTTTTGCCAAAGCCTAAACAAAAGATTTTCAAAATATTTATTCAATATAAAGGTATATATATATATACACCAAAACTCATAATAAATTTTCTGAATTCATGTATAGATAATACATATATACATGCATGAAGCATGGGTCTATATATCTTATATATAGTAGAGTATACCTTCGTTATCCCCTTGCAAAGGACGTTGAGTCCTATGAGGCTCAGAGAACTGAAGAAGAAGAATAATAACGAAAAGGAAGAACATAACCCCAAGCTTTTTATCCATTTTTAGTTTTTTTTTTGTTTCAGAGACTTTTTGAAGAATACAAACATGAAGAAGAAGAAGAAGTCAAAAGTTTATTATATATACGAACAGATCTCTCACATGGTCAGTTACATTTGCTGATTTACGTTTATGCCCATTTTGAGTGAACGAGTCAGTACCTTCATCAACCAGACAAAACAACTAGACGACAACTACTTATTACACTCATTTATTTAAGAGGTAATTTGTACAAACGTTCGGTATCTTTGAGGATTTTGTAAATAAAAATATTTTTATGAATTTTCTCCTACTGTATTTACCCGGAAATTAGTCGAAATAACTAGACAAAAACCAGTTTAAATCAAATTATGAGTTCTTTACCCGGATATTAGTGTTTTTATAACTTCTACAAAAACTAATTATACACATTAAATTTTTAATGACTTCTGCTTTTAACATACACAACAGAGTGGGGATATCCCCCACCCACGAGAAAAAAAAAATGATTCCTCCTCGTTGATTGTGTAATGTAATGACAAAAGCAAAACGTACGCACGCACTCTCCTTCGACGTTACACAAAATTACTACTCTATTATTCTAACTCTCTTCTTCCTCTTTCTTTATAAATATTTTAGGTTTTTTCACACAAATTAAAAAAAAAATTAAATTTTTGTTTTACTTTTAATTTATATTTAATAATTTTATTTTAAAAACAATTAAAATTTTTATTTTACTTTTAATTAATATATTTAATAATTTTTTCATTAGTCAAAAACATTAAAATAGTAAGGATAAAACATAAATTTTTTATAAAAGGTTTTTAACATTTATATAATCCTTCTGTTTCATTTAAAATATTGTTTTAACTTTTAAAATTTGTTTCAATTTAAATGTTGTTTTACTTTTTCAATGTAGATATTTTTTTAAAAGAGATAATAGTCATTATCACGAGCCTAATTTTACTTGATGTTGATGATAGTCATTATTGTATATTATCTTTGCTGTAAGCCGACACCTTCGAGAAACTATGAAAAGTTTTGAAAATTATGTATCTTTTTGTGTTAGATAAGAACTGTACTATGTCCATTCCATTCCTTATACCAATTGAGACAAGAAAAGAGACCCTCGAGACTTTCTTTCGATTTTGGTGGTAGTCCTTATCATTCATGCTTTAATAATTCAGACATTCATTTTTTGTAAATCTGTCTAATCTGGTCATTGATTGGGGTTTGCTTCAGATTATTAGGTCTACAATACTGTCAATTAGTTCTACTTTAAACAAAACAATATATATTATTAATGTGAAATTTCTGAAATAATTGTCGGTCGAGAACGTCCCATTCTAGTTTTAATTCAGATAGAATATATATTGTAAATAGGTTCCCCTTATTTAATATATTATATAAGAAGACTGTTAGAACCATGATAAAAAGTTGATATGGCCGAGTTGGTCTAAGGCGCCAGATTAAGGTTCTGGTCCGAAAGGGCGTGGGTTCACTGTCAACATAATTATTTTTTCTTCGTCTTACAGGCCTATTTTTTGGGCCCATCGATTAAATATTGTTGCAATGCAAGTGTATCTAACAGGCCATACTATTATAATGAATTAAAAATTAACAGGGCCACCTATGGTGCAGCCCATCCACTTAGACATAATACTACAAATATTCGAAATCAGAAAATATAACACCAAATGTGTGTATTCAGTGAGTCATGTGATTGTCTGTTAAATGCTAAATAATTAAAATGTGAAATTTAATAAGATAATTAATAGATGTGAATCATGTGATTTCTTTGGTACGAGTTGATTAGTCTATCGATCCTATTTTTTTTTCTCAAAGCAAGTTGGAAAAATTGAGCTCTTTATGGAAATGTCAACAATTTTTCCAATCAAATAACCTGAAAAGCCTAATATAACTCACTTATTATTATTTGAAGTTAGTCGTAGTCGTAGCGTAGGCATTAGGCAATAAACAACTTCAATTGGAAATTAGTATTCTGAATTTGATTCCGACCAAGGATCTTTATTAAAACAAATAATCATATATTTCTTTTGATCTTGTTTTTTTTTCAGTAGAAATATAAACTATTTTTTCCTTCCAGACAAGTCTTGGCTTTGACAATTGCAGAAAGGTCCATACACTCTGTCGACCAGATTCGTCTTTTCGATCTCATCAACTATTTCTTTCTTTATTTAGAAAAATAATGTTAAATATTTTTTTAGGTGTAAACTATGTCTTCATTTCACTACTTTAGTTTTTTTTTTTTTTTTTCATTCTAGTGTTGTTGTAATTTTGTTTTTGGTAATCGAGAAGATTTGACACTGAGTTATAGACTTTTCTTTTTTACTATTTAAGATATTATAGTGGCTAAAAATATTATACGTGGAAATTGCATATTTATATGATATAATTCAGGGGTTGTCCCGTAGAAAAGAAACTATATTTGACTTTGCAAATTACAAATCAGAAGTCTAGTATCTTGAATAAAAAAAATAAGTAAATATAATTTATCGTAAGAAAGGTGAAAAGATTGAAACTAAAGCTGTACTGAACACAAAAGAGTACAAACCTTTGCATACCGTTTCAGACCCATACTTATAAAAATAGAGCTATAAGTTATAAAAGCCAATATTATGTAAAAAAGATGAGTTTAGCATTATATATAGTTACCATCTAATATACTTTATCAAGAAAAAACATTATTTATAAATAGATACTATTTTACTATGTTATAATTTATTTTACAATTTATGTCTATAGAATAATGGCTTGAATATACTCTTGTCCACAAATAAATAACTTATCATATGCGTACACAAAAAACCATTCAATCTAGATAGAACGATGAGGTTTGGTAAGAAAATTTGTATTCTTTAGAGGGAGAACGAAGGGAACAAAAGAGTTGTTGTATGGTTGAACTTAAATGATGTCAACACAAATAAATAAATCGAACCAAAAAAAAAAAAGAGAGTATATTTATATCAAGAAATAGAAAGTAAGTCAAAATCCGGATTGGTGAGACTTTCGATGTGTTTAGTTACGATACATTCATACATATCCTCCCGCAAGTAAGTCAACTCCTCACATTTAATGACTCCTTTTACAAAGTCAGCCCATGTGACTTAGATAATAACTCACCCATCATTGTGAAATAAGTTATTTGAACTTTTATTGGATATAAATCGGGGGAAAATACTACTATCATCCAAAAAATATAATCTTTCAACCAATAGATATGATCAGATAGGACTGAGTATTTTGGATCTCGTATTAATCTATTGGTATATTACTTACCCCAATCGATATATGGTGTGTTCACATAAATTAGTATATATGCATACGTAACATGCATTAAAAGAGACATGCAAATTCATATATGAGCTCATGCGTATTCATATAGCTATACCATGTTCATGCATGTATACACCACCATGGTCCCTGAAATTGTTGGCGGTGTAAGTAAGATTGCAAGTTGCAACTAGAGAGAGATTCAATGACCGGACATAAACAGATGAAGAGCTTGAGTCTTTTGACCTTTTAGATTTGGTACGACTTTTGTCCTAACTTCATTTTTATACATATTAATAAATCCATTTCATTTTTTAACAACTAATCTTCTAGATTTCCCCTTTCAATTTGTAAAGATTTACGGAAAATTGTGTATTGCTCGATAGCATTAGGAGCCTTATGCCTTAATTCAAACCATTTTAATAAAACTATTTACATAAAATATTTTTTATATAAAAAACTCGGTTCGTTGTCCGTTTTCTTCTAAATTATGTGATTAATATTTATACATATTTTCTTATATGTACATCATTTTAAATCAATAATCCTCACAAAATAAATCGATTGAATTATATCCGAGTAGTCGTCTTATTTTTAAAATATGTACTTGTATGTGGGATGATTTCTCTCGTTTGTAGATAATTTAGACACGAACAATATATACAGTTAAATCATTCCCATACTCTTTTCTTTTAAGCGGTCATTGGAACATATTAGAAGTGGAAAACACACAAACACATTGGAACATATGAAATTAACACACTACATAGACAGACAGATATATTATACTGACTCTGACACATGCTTAGTGCGTGCAATAATTTGTCTTTACTCAAATATTATATGTATAAATAATCTGGTTTAGCGCATTATATACAACTGGTCCATTTGCGCCTAGCGAGTAATGGTTAATGGTTGATATGATTACAATTTATCCCACCAGAAAACCATATCTTTCTCAAATCGCGACTTCAAATATTTAATTTCAGCCCCACGACATCGACGCCGTTTAATATTGTTTTATGCGTTTCTTTATTTTCCAAATTAAACATATTCTGGTACCGGCAAAACATATTTTATCACTTTAATCATATTTTAACATATTCAACGTCTCTCTCTATATATACACACTCAAGTATATGATGCAATGGAGTCTCTCTGCATGAACGAATAAAAAACATCATCAGTCTTTTTCTTTTCTCTCTCTCTCTTTGTATTTGATTCAAGTTTCTAAAAATGGAAGGTTTGTGTTTTGACTCTTTCACTCGTTTTTTACTCTTCTTGTTCGTTTTTTTGGTTTCTTCTCATACATGGCAACGAGTCAACGCGATCGAACCGGTTTCGGAGCTGGTAAAAGGCTTTGAAGCTAAACCGGACTCGTCCATCGACTCGTTCCAGCCTCTCCTCACTGACCCAAACGGGAACTTTTCATTCGGGTTCTTACGGGTAAACGGGTCACGTCTATCTCTCGCTGTAACCCACCCGAACTTAAAGGATCCACTCTGGGTTTTCGACCCGACCCGTTCAGCAAGCTGGTCTGATAAAACCAAACTCTTCTTCAATGGCAGTCTCGTAATTTCCGATCATTCTTCGAAGTTAGAATGGTCAACTCACAGTAACGGAGACCGTCTAATCCTCCGTAACGACTCAAATCTCCAAGTGGTGAAAACGTCGTCGTTCTCCGTCGAGTGGGAGAGTTTTGATTTTCCCGGAAATACCCTCGTAGAAAACCAGAATTTCACATCTGCAATGGCTTTGGTTTCATCCAACGGTTTATATTCGATGCGGTTAGGTAGTGATTTCATCGGTTTATACGCTAAAGTCAGCGAAGATTCTCAACAGTTTTACTGGAAACACAGTGCTCTTCAAGCTAAAGCCAAAATCAAAGACGGGGCCGGTCCAATTCTAGCTCGGATTAACCCAAATGGTTATCTCGGTATGTACCAAACCGGAAACATACCAGTCGATGTTGAAGCGTTCAATAGCTTTCAAAGACCGGTCAACGGTTTACTAATTCTCCGATTAGAATCCGATGGGAATCTCCGAGGATATCTCTGGGATGGATCTCACTGGGCATTGAACTACGAAGCAATTCGCGAAACTTGCGATCTCCCAAATCCTTGTAGTCCGTATAGTCTCTGTACGCCTGGATCTGGTTGTTCGTGTATTGATAACGGTACCTTGACCGGAGAGTGTAATCACGCGCCGTCGGAGCCGGTGGATTTTTGCGGTAAGAAGACGAAGTTTAAAGTGGTGAGACGTGACGGCGTTGAAGTACCGTTTAAGGAACTAATGGATCATAAAACGACATCGTCTTTGGGAGAGTGTGAGGAGATATGTGTGGAGAGTTGTAAGTGTTACGGGGCGGTTTATAATAACGGGTCCGGATTTTGTTATTTGTTTAATTACCCGATCCGGACGATGTTGGGTGTTGCGGATTCGAGTAAATTGGGTTATTTTAGAGTACGTGAAGGTGTAGAGAAGAAAAAGAGTCGTGTTGGATTAACGGTTGGGATGTCTTTGCTTGCTGTGATTGCGTTGGTTTTAATGGTGGCGATGGTTTATGTTGGGTTTAAGAATTGGAGGAGAGAGACACGAGTACTAGAGGAAGATGGTGGGTTATCACCCGGCCCGTATAAGAATCTCGGGTCGGATAGTTTTAGTTCCGTTGAAATGAGTCGGAGATGATAGATGATAGCTTTCTAGTTTTTTTTATCTTGATATTTTTTAAGAAGAGGTATGTATTTTTACACATAGTATAAAATTAACCTTTTTTTTTTTTTTTTTGAAATTTGACCATTATTTTGCTACCTAATTACGAAGATATATTATATGGTTTAGCAAATATACATTTTTTATCATGGAAATACCTTTTTGTAATATATAATTCTTTTTGTCCGAAAAAGGAGATATAGTAGAAATATTCAATTGATAGATACGAGAAAAGGAGCAATTGGCGTCACGGATGACGCTAACAAGTGTGGATGGTGGACTTTCCTTAAGGCCCACATGTTTTTGAGATTTCCACTATCCAATTTTTATTATCTTTATTATTCTTCTCATGTAATTCTACTAAATTAGGCCCCGCGTATACGCGGAATTATAATTTAATATTTTAAAATTTATGAAAAAAATCTAAATAAAAAATCTGAAAAATAGAATTAAATCACCTGTAAAAATAATTATATAATAAAATATTGAAAACGTCTATACGAAATCATTCACCAATATAAAATCTAACAAAATTACAATTAATTTTTTATTTTGATTATATATAGGTTGATTTATTTCTATTTGAATAATATTTATTTATTTTTAATCATATTGAATTTGTTTTTTCAAATCGACATAAAAAAATATTTAATGTTGTCATTCTGAATTTCTTTGCTAAATATCTTTTAGAAAATAGACATTTTCTGAAAAGTATAAGAAAAATCAACCAAAATTAGAAGAAATATTATTTTTTATCATAAAAATATATAAATCAACTATTTTTACGACAATCTCATAATAATAAATTAAAATATTTTTTTCTTAAGAATAGAATAAAAACAAACCGAAATTAGAAGAACAATTAATAATCATAAACTATATAAATATATTTTTTACGACTAACTCATAATAATAAATTAAAATATTTTTAAAAAATTAAAAGGAATAGAAATTTTACCAATATAATGAAGTTGAAGGTATGATGATTTTGAAGAAAAGTGTTTTGTTTGTTGAGAAAACATAAAACTACTTATTTTTTTATATAGAGTTCAATATTTACAATTTTTTTTTAGGATAAGAAATTTTCTTAATTATGAAGTTAATTATTTGTATAATTTACTTTATAGGAAATAAGATTAGTAATTTGTATAATTTCCTTATAGAATTTCTATTTTTTGAAAAATGGTAGTTAATTTTTTTTTTGTATAGTTTCTTTATACTAATTTTTGACATTTTTTCAACTTTGACACGTGTCGAAATCTTGAATTTAATAACATGACACGTGTCATCATCCTATGAGTTACTAACTTTTGAAAACCCTCTTTTATATAATAAGATATTGTTACTTTTTTAATATTCTGGTCAGCATGTAGTGCTAAGTTCACGGGTGCAACCACCAGACTTACCATGCCGACTAGGGGTGAGCAAAATATTCTAGAACTGGAAAACCGAACCAAACCGAGGACTAAATAGTATTCATATAGAACTGAACCGATCTGAACCCGAAATTTACCCCAGTTTTTATATAGATACTAAATTCTAAGAACTAAGAACCGAATGAACCGATTCGAACCGAACCGAAGAACCGATTCGAACCGAACCGAAGAACCGAACGCCCATCCCTAATGTCGAAGATGTTTTTTAGATAACGTCTGCTATAGCTTATACAACGTCATATTATAACCACTCAATTACCTTGCAGTATTTGACGGAGTTTATTCTCTCTCTAATCCAAAATAGACAATCAAGTGGTATATGAATTCGCAAGAAGAAACCTAAAAATAGAAGGTTGAAATGTGACAAAAGAATGATCTTTCAAAAAATAGAGAAGCGACAATTCTATTGGTTGTTAAGAGTCGCAAAGCGAGAATTTATATAGGCCGCTTGTATAACTCCATATTTGTCGCCGTGTCCGTCTCCAAAGCGGCCTTTTAAAGGCCCATTCTCCTCAATTTCAAACATTACATAAAAATCGTTCCCATCTATATCTCTTAAGTCGGAACTCTCTTCTTCGTCGCCGTCGCCGCCGCCTCTACTACACAGAATGTCGTGCTTCAAATCCACATTCTCCGGTAAATCTTATCACCGCCTCATTCATCCGATGTTTGTAGTTCGATTTTGTTATCACATATATAGTTCAAGGACTGTTTCAATCCCTAAACTCAAACCTAAGTCTCGTGTTTCTTGATCTTTACAGATGAGCTCATCGCCAATGCCGCTTACATAGGTAGTCCGGGAAAAGGTATTCTCGCTGCTGATGAATCCACTGGAACAATCGGAAAACGTTTCCAAAGCATTAACGTCGAAAACGTTGAATCAAACAGACGTGCTCTTCGTGAGCTCTTGTTCACTACTCCTGGAGCTCTTCAATACATCAGTGGTATCATCCTATACGAAGAAACACTCTACCAAAAAACTGCTTCAGGTCTTAACTCTATAAAACCTCACAACAATTATATCATGCACGTTTTATTTGATTCTATCATTCATTGATGTTGTTGACTTCTGTTATAGGGATACCATTTGTTGATGTAATGAAGGAAGCTGGAGTGCTTCCAGGTATCAAAGTCGATAAAGGAACTGTTGAGCTCGCTGGTACAAATGGTGAAACCACAACCATTGGTCTCGACGGGCTTGGTGAACGTTGCAAGAAATATTATGAAGCTGGTGCACGTTTCGCCAAGTGGCGTGCTGTTCTCAAGATTGGAAACAACGAGCCTTCTGAGTTAGCTATCCATGAGAATGCTTACGGTTTAGCGAGATACGCAGTCATCTGCCAAGAGAACGGTCTTGTCCCTATTGTTGAACCAGAGATTCTTGTTGATGGATCTCATGATATTGAGAAATGTGCTTATGTTACGGAACGAGTCCTTGCGGCTTGTTACAAGGCTCTTAATGATCACCATGTCATCTTAGAAGGAACACTCTTGAAACCAAACATGGTTACTCCAGGTTCTGATAGTGGCTCCAAGGTTAAACCTGAAGTGATCGCCGAGCACACGGTACGTGCTTTACAACGGACAGTTCCAGCCGCGGTTCCGGCCGTTGTGTTCTTGTCTGGAGGACAGAGTGAGGAAGAAGCAACTATCAATTTAAATGCCATTAATCAGCTCAAAGGGAAGAAACCATGGAGCTTGACGTTTTCGTACGGACGTGCGCTTCAACAGAGTACGCTCAAGGCTTGGGGAGGTAAAGAAGAGAATGTGGAGAAGGCTCAAAAGGCGTTCTTGGCTCGAGCCAAGGCTAACTCTGAAGCAACCCTTGGTGGCTACAAGGGTGATGCTCAGCTCGGTGAAGGTGCTTCCGAGAGTCTTCACGTCAAAGACTACAAATACTAAAAGGTCATTTTCGGAATTTTCACTTTGTTCTGAAATTTTGGTTTTATTGTTCTCTGATTATGACGTCATGGTGTATTTCTTTTTTTTTTTGGTGGTGTGAGATATTTCTTGGGCATATGATATTAGCCTGGAATATGTAAAGTATCTATGAAAAAACCCTTCTCGTGTGGAAATTTTTTGTTGTAATTATTGGAAAAGATGTATAAATTAACATCTAATAAAAAAGTATATTATCTTCTGTTAAATTTTTAATCCCAGTTATTAATTAAATTTGCAACGAAAAATAAAATAGATTATCATACATAGATGTCACTAGTTTTTTTTTTCTAATCATAAATTTAGTTTTGGGTTTTGTGGCCACTAATTCTATAGACGTAAACTATCTGATATCTTTTTTTTTTTCGGTCAAAAAACTATCTGATATCTACGTTGACAAAAGTATCACTTTGTTTGTTCTGGTACATTCAGTCTTATATCTTATATAGAAAAATTATAAACGTAAATACTCAAAAATCCAAAGAAAAATCATATAATGAGGTGATGATGTGTCTAGTCGTAGGGTAGACAGAATAGAGAGACAATTGCAGAGACTGAACATAAAAATAGGGTCATGAAAACAGTTTGAAATCTTTAGTGATGAATAATATAATGTTAGGAGTCTTACTCTAAACTTCAGTCGTCTTGTTCACTACAATCTTCTTTTTTTTTTTTTGGGTTACTTTTCTGCAATTGCAAAATATTTTTTTTATAAGTGTAAATGAATTAGAAAGATATACTAGCTAGAAATTTTTGAAGGCTTTATTAACATATGTGAAAGCTTCTAAAACATCAAAATTAGGAAAACCGAAAGAGTATTTAACGTTTCAAGGGTTTTGTGGTTATAGTTTCTCTAAATAGATTGAATTTTCTAGATAAACTGATTGCTCTGAAGAGTAAACATTGTGGTTATTGTGTCAACATTTATGAAACAGGAAAATAACCAATATATCAACTTCTATATCCAAATAAAAAACAGATTTTTTTCTTAAAAAGATAAATTAAAACAGTTAATAAAGTTTGACAAGAAGAATCATCAAGCTCTATAGAAATAGGACTGGTCTTGTGTGGAACCCATAAAACGAACAAGCACTTAAATGAGAATAGAGACAATTCAGAATTAATCAACGTTATCAATAATGTGTACGTACGAAGGATTGTATTGACTCGTGCTCGTGTCTCACTGTCTCTATAGGGAATAGGGACAAAAGGAGAAGAAGAGATCATGGAGAGAGAGATAAAGGCAAATGGTTACTTTCTCTCTGACCATTAACACACTGAATCGACCAGAGCTTACTTCACTACTCTTACTCTCTGTCTCCATCTACATTACTCTCCATCTCTTTCTCTCTCTAGTATTACCCCAAATTTACAGCTCTAGCCTTCTATGTATGTTTTCTTTGTATCTCCATTTATGTACATACATTAATTAGGTTGAGTCTTCAAGACCAAATTAAGTTCAAACAAGTTTCACGATTTACAACGATCACATAAATAATTCAGGCGAGAGGTGTTTAATCCGTTTAAAATGTTATGAACCTTCCATGGCAGAAAAGTTGGTCCAGAAACTGAATAGAAGAAGATAAACAAGTTTGATTTACGCCATAAATTTAATACTAGTTTTTAAAGTAGCTGTTTAGTCTTTTGAAAAATCCATTTTATTACTCGCTTAAGATTTTAAATGTGATTTTTCTTTTACCCCAATGGCCAAATTCCTAATAAAAACTAATAAACCCTAGTATGTGAGCTTGTTCGGTAGTTCTCATGAAGAACCCCTTTTTTAAACCAAAACTAAACAAAATATTATTCAAATATTTGAAGAAAATTAATACATTTACAGTAAAATCCAAAAACTAAAAGCTTATTATAACTGTTGCATGCCAATGGACAAGAACCGTTTGGTTCATATGTTATTGTCTCTCGAGTCTATTCGTCCCCCCGGAAAATTTGGTTTAATTCGAGGGTCGAGGGAAAATGTCATGTTCATATTATTATGATAATTTTTGTTTTTGACATCAAATATCATATTTGAAGGTAAAGAAGAATTACGCTTAAATGTTGAGTGGCTTGAGACATGCATGATTTGATATCTTTTTGTTATCCTATGACGTGTCTTGTCTGGTTTTGCGTGTCTACGCCTTTGGATGTACAAAAATAAATTCTCTTATAAAAGTTGATTTTTAGGAGATACGATCTTTGAATTAGCTAGCGCATATGGATGTCAGGATGTATATAAAGACGTATGCTTTTTAATTATTTGTGAGCAAAATACTTAGGCTATTGGGATCAAATTCAATAATTAGAGAAAGATTGATATAAAAAGTCTTACAAAATAAATACACATAATATAGTCGTTGGTTAAAGCCCAGTTTGATTTAATTCTTAATTAGACTTTCATCTTATATATGCTTATATAAATTCGTTAAGCCCCAACAAATATTCCTTAATTCTAAGCATCATGTGACATATAATATTAGCTAAGTCAAGGTTTATCTCATATATATAGCTAACTCAAAAGAATTAGTTTAACCACATGATTACCTCCTTCTCTTCTTCTTCTTCGTTTGAGACAAATTACTTACTGATTCTCTCCTTTACTTAGCCTCAAACCATAACTCTCCCACAAATTCTGATCTCCATCTCCCATGAAGAACGGGAAGCAGTTTGTACTAGCAGCCATTGCGCCGCTCGGATTTCCAGCGGTTACATTTGCGTTTGCGTTTGATGTTGAAGAACCTACATTGCCTTGTTCGTTCATCTGATGCCGATCATTATCATTATATCCACTTTCTTGATTGTTGTAGATTGAATTTTCTTCAGTTCTCGGATAGTACACGCCGCAGCTCGACGAATTATCCTTCCTTTTCTTGTTGATTTGCTTCTTTTCTTTCCTCATTCCATTGCTTATCCATTCCCACTTTTCCTTGCATAATAAGGCACTTCTCTGATCAAACCCTAACTGAACCAATTTCGCTGCAATTTCTTCCCATAGAAATTCATCAGAGCAGCCTCCCAATATCTCTTGAAACGCCGAGTCCATGCTCGTTCTTATCTCCATAAGCTTTATAATCTCTTGCTCATCCCAGCAGCTACTACTCCCTTTAACAGAAACGTTGTTAGTCATTGTTTGATCGCTTCCATTCTCATTCCGATTCTCACTATTGTTTTGGATCTCATTATTATTAATCCTCTCTTCCGGGGACGAACATAGCGGCTTTATCAGTGGCTTTCCTGTCAAGTATTGCAACGCCTCAATCACCGCGACATCCCTAGCTTCCATTCTCTCTCTCTCTTTAGCCCAAAACAAATGCTCTTTATCGATCCTTGCAGCTTCAATCTTCCTCCATTCCTCTTCTTTCATCATCCGTTGATCCTCTTTGTCTTCAATAACCTTTGTCAACTTCTCAAGCCAAATATCTTGCCTCTCTATCAACCTTTTCATATTCGCATCAATGAACTCCTTGATCTTCGCTTTCCAACTCCTCTTTTTCCTTCTACTACTAGAATCATTCCCTTCCGACGAGGAAGTCATCAGCTCTAGCTCGGAGGAGTTGTAGTTGTTAGAAAGACTAAGGCTTTGATGAAAACCATGAACACTATCAACGTTATGAATGTTCGACGTTGTTGTAGTAACGTTCATAGGGTTTTGAGTGTGGAAACCATGAAGAGCATTGCTCATGAATTGCGTGTTATGGTTGGGACAAGAAACCAAGTTATTGGAATCTCCGTAGAGCGCTTCAAGCTGCCGGAAAAATCTGTAGTGTTTTCCGTCTTGTCTTCCGGCTTTGCCTTCTTTAGTCTTCCTATAGTATTTGTAAAGATTCTCAAACTTCTCCCTGCACTTCTTTCCACTCCTTTGGTATCCATGTTCCTCGGACATAATCCTATTAAAAAAATATATGTACATATGAAAGAAAATAAGAATGAGGAAGACTGCATCAGGCTCATGTTTGATTGAATTCGGAGCAGTACCCTAATCTTGAAACTAGCTTGAATCTTTGACTATTCATAAGATATTCATTTTCATGCATATATTAGATTCGAAAGTGACACATAAAGTTTGTCTTCTTTTAACATACGCCTGTTAACTTTCATATCAAGATTTTGTAGACTTACTAGTGGACTAATAGTTTACCACAAGAACATGTTTCTATGCTCAGTTACACAAAAGAAGAGGGTACATATCTTCAGAAGCTAAGAAAGATGAATCAGAAGTTATCAGTAAAATAAAGGAGAAATCTAAAATCAAAGTCAAAGAAGATAATAAAACTTTTTGTTTTACTCTTGTTTATGTTTTACCCTTTTGGGTTTTTAAAGCACCTGATAGTGTCTTAACTGAAACTGCCAAGGTCTGGTCATTCTCTTGACCAAAACAAAACAACTCCTAAGAAATTGTTTGAAACTGACCACTCTATAGTTACACATCAATATGTGTGTCTGTGTATATACGTGGGAATGTAACGCATTTACATATACGTGTATATATATATTGATCAACTGAAAAAGTAGGTTGAAATTGAGGAACCCAAGGGAAGTGTTGAGGTCACATTCTTTCTTGTTATTAATGCATGAATAAAAAAAGATTAAATTTGTCTTCGGGATTTTCACTTGAAAGGTCTAATTTTTAACAAGAAAGCGTATGAAAGGTCAAATCTTTTCAAATCTGAAAGAAAACCCACAACAACAACACAAAATACTCAACGTTTTGAGCATTCTTTTTGATAAAAAAAAAGAGATTGAAACTGTTTAGTGTTTAGTGACAAATCTTTACTAATTTCCTCAATTGGATATTAATCTCTTCTAATTATTCAACTTTAAACTAGGAGACAGTATCGACGAATCAAACTCTTTTTAGTATGAATTAAATGGTTTGAGAAATATGCATTGAGTTTGTTTGACAAAAAGTTACCAAAAAAACGAAGAATGAGGAAAGAGAGAGAAATATTAGGGTAAAATCGAGAAAAGAGAAGTGAAGCAAACCTAGAAACTTCATCCCAGAGAGGTCCTTTTTGATTAGCTTCTTTGAATTTATGATCAAGACGAGATCTAATTTCCAACAGAGTTAGGGTTTCTTGTCTTGGCCACCTTCCAGTTCCTCCACCGTCTCCTCCAACTCCGCCGCCGAAACCTCCACCGTCGAGAAACCCACTAAACCCAACTCCACCACCACCACCACTAGTACTCGCGTTTAAGTTACTGTTATTTCCAGCCGTCGCAGAACATCCACCCAGTCCATGTATGCCACGTGGCAAGAAACCCATCTCTTGATCAGTAGTGAACTGGTGAAGACGGTGCGGTTGCGGCAGCGTCGGAGCGAGGTTGAAGCCGAAGAAATCAGAGGGAAAATGAGAAGAAGTCGACGGTGATGTCGTCGTCGTCCTCCCTCCGCCTTTCATGAGCTGCCGGAGCTCCGGTATACCGTACTGAGGATGCTGATCTTGATTCATAATTTTTCAGATTTATATTTCAGCTAAAAGAAAAGATCATCAATCGATAGTGAAGGAAAAAAAGGGAAAAAAGGGTAAAGGTTTAACCTTTTAATTCAAAAAAAAAAAAAGAGAGAAAAGATTGAAAGCTTTTATTTTTAGAGAAAGAGAGAGAGTGAGAGAGAGAGACAGATCGCGTAGTCCACGAAAAGGGTCGAATGTAAGCTACAGAAACGATATGGTCCCATGACTTAATCACCCTTTATATTCTTCTTGAATGTGTGTGGGCGAGAGAGAGAGAGAGAGAGAGAGATGCATATTAGATACAGATCTTTTGTATGAGATTTTGTACGTATGTGTGTTTTGTAACATATGTCTAGCTCACTTTTCATAATCTCTATCAAATAATTTGAATACATGATGCGTGCATTGATGTGTATATATTCATATCAATGTAAGGTTTTGTCTCACTTAGAGACATTAATAGATCGAGGTCCTTCTCTTCGAATTTTGGGGTTTACGTTCAAAATCTTATAAGATTTGTAGGGTTTTAACAATTATCCGAAGATAGTACTTGCCTTTGGTTCTCTGTAGAATTTTAATATGAAATTTCATTATTTGGATTTGTTATGAGGATAATTGCACTGCAGTTTGCACATGTGACTCCATAACTGGTACAACCTTCTTAGAAAACAACGGGTTGCTTATAGAATTATTCATTTAGTTTTATTAAGTAACATAATTATTTGGCATCAGTCTCTTGTTTTTCTAGGAATTTTATTTTATACTATGAATTAACAATATGATTGATTAATTAAGTAGATGTTAATTTATATAAACCTATACTTCTTATAGATAGAAATGCCTCTATAATCATTGTGTGATTAACTGATTATACAACGAGATAAATATGTAGTATAGTACGCAAACATACCATGTAAATTTTAAACTATAAGTAATACCCTAAAAATTAATAGTTTTTTACAACATTAGATTTACGACGATTTCGGTGTCATGTTAACCAATTCATGTACCTTTTGTTTACTTTTTAAATCTGCGATTCAGCTTTTAAAGCTTCGTATTTTCTTTTTAAAGTTTCTTCTGCATACATAACTTTTAAAGATAAAATTCCAGAGGCATGTGTGTGAATTTTTTAGAAAAATTAAATAGAATTAAGTGGCCGCAATAAGAGGGGGGTCCTCTGAAAATTACCAAATTATTGGCTTTTATGCTCCCCAACATTTCAACCTGTCTAATCCCTAACCATTTGGCTTTATTGTCCTTTTTTTACACTTTTATTGCTTCAATCCTAATGTTCACTAAGTTTTAATCTCTTCTGATCAATAATTCCATTTTCGTAAATTCATTCTATAAAACTAAAAAAAAAATCAAATTCAAATTCATATTTAAGAATTTTTGTAACTATAACTCAAACACTACATTTAAACCGAGATCAAAGAGTTAATCACATTAATAAGATCAAAGAGTGTTCTTTGCGCAAAATTTTCTATAAAACCAACATAACTACGAGATTAAAATTATAGCCGAATGCGCATAAAATCTTCTAACGATTGACGGTCGGATTTGGCCGTGATGTTCTGGATAATTCTGTCCAATTTCATTAATAGATGTTAGGGAGTTGCGAGATGGAGTAATGACGTTATTGCCTTCATGATAAAACATTTGGTTATGAATGCATATATCAAATGTGATTTGAGTAATGCATTTATAATTTTCAATGGTTAATAGTAGCCATTAAAGTCTTTTAAATATATATTAAAATTTTGAAAGTATCTACCAATCAGCTATTGATTAAAAAATTGTTATCTGATTGAGATTGATAATAGTGAAAATCCGATTTAATTTGAAATCCCATGTGAATATGAGATACATATTTTGCACATATCGTAACCCAATGAATCAGAGAACTTTTTATGACAAAGAATTACTGGACTAATGAAGAAAGAAACAAGATTATGAGAAAAAGTAGTAGGAAAAGAACACTACTGTATTTTATCATATTAAGACGAGCTTAAGACACGTGTCACATTCGTATCCGTTAATCAGAGGACCCCTAAAAAGTTAACCTTTTATTGACTTGAGATGGGAGACTTCAACAGTTCCTTAGCAGACACGTCCCGAACGACGTCGTTTTGCTCGATTGCTTTGTTTTGTTTACTCTATTCTTCTCAGTTTCATAATTCTATTTAAATAGAAAAAATAATTACTTCATCCATGGCTTGGGGGCAAATAGACAAGTAGCTAGGGCTTGCCTTTGTCACCTACCTACCTATTTATTGTTTCAACACCGTCAAATTAATTGACACCTTATCTTCTTCTTTTTTTTTTTTTTTTTTTTTAAAGAATCTAATTTAACGAATTAGAAATAATTCACATCTATAATTATTTTATAACAAACTCAATTTTGATATTGGAAATGTTTTTTTTTTTCACAATCGCGTTGGACAGTAACAAACAAACCATAACAAATAGAGAAGATTTCTATCTTGATATATATTTCTACGCAATTTTTATTTTCCAACAGAACAGAATTAATGATATATTACATTCACACCAAATTGAAGCTAGATTGTGATACAATTATGAAATAATTATTAAATGATTTGATTTAAAACTGAATCACATTACTGAAAACATTAGTTATCTTTTCTAACTTTTTTTAGTAAATTTATTAAGTGTGGTGTAAATATGTTATTATTATTATATCCTAAATGATTGAAATAATGATTCATATCTAGCTGACACGAAAATAATTATTGTTCTATAGATTATGATGATACTTTTGAATTGTTAACTTATTATTCAAATATTGTAACATAGTTTTGCTTATTAGTATTCGTAAGAAAGTCTGGTTACCTACAAACTGCATTGTGTCATCCAATCCAAATATGACTTTGATACAACGACTATAATTTGAGGACTTAAACGAACTTCTCTTTCCCATAACCACACATGAGTATCCTCTTTTCCCCTTCAAAATTCGAAAGCAGATGATGTATCCATATTATCTTTATAGAAACAATGAAAATGTATTATAACACGGGAAACAAAAAAGAATGTTATAACAAAATGAAATAGTTAATGTGAATGCTTTCAAACCCTAAAAAACTCTTAAATTAGGTATATTTTAGCCGCATTGACATATATATACATGTCTTCGTTGATAAGTGCTCAAGAAGTGGCCTATAATTTCCACATCGGCTAGAGACGAAGTAGCATGCTTTTGCGCGAAAGTGAGACTAAATCTGGACTCTACTAAGATGGGTCGATGTTATGGACACATGCATGCCATATTTTTTCAAATTATATTACAATAATTACAGTATGCGGTAGGGCCTTTATTCATTCGTACATCACCATAGTATTCCTACATTGATTAAAAATCGTACTTTATTTACAAATAAAATGTTAGAATATCTATGAGGGGTACAATTTTTAGCCAAAAATATTATTGAAAACGAGTTTTGCTAATGCAAATCCAATATATGACTTACTTACCATCAACTTTGTTTCACTTAATATACTGATCAGTTGTTATACCCCAAATTACAACATTAGCCATCAAGATTTTATTATATTCTATGGTTCTTTCTTTTATATGAAAATGTCATGATTTTCTTTAAAGCAACCTTTGGTTTTTATTGAAAAAGGGGAAAGTTGCCTCAACCATGATTTTTTTTTTATAATACAATTTTTTTCTATCATTGACGATCTATCTCTTTAATTTGTTAACAAGATCTATCTTTCCATAGTTGTGTATGAATCAGTATATAATATTCCTCAGCAATCATATCGTTAAAACTTTTAAATTTAAAAACTGAAAGACATTCCTCTCACAAAAGTTGTGGACCACGGTGCAAAAAATCATGAATATAGAGAGGTTTTATTTCCAAACAATCAGTAGTTAATTTTACTTAATTAATATTTGACATGAGGTAGCTAGATGCCGACAAACACGTAATGATCATTCGGATTTATATTAAAAGAAATACTAAAGTGAAGATGTAATTATTTGTTTGAAAGGACGAACAAAAGCAACATATATGTACACAGTCACATTTTATTTTCCAACTGCCTAAAGATATATAACGAGGTGTTAACTGGTGTGGAAAGAGAGATGCGCAATCAATTCTCAATATTACAGAAATACTAAAATATAAAATGGAAATAAAAGCAGAGTACGTAGAGAGTGATGAAATCATGGACAGTGTATAGTAACTGTAAGAGAAGAAGAGAGTTCTTAATAAGGGAAACATGCTGAACAGAAGAATCTCAGTCTTGCTCACTCAGTTTTTGTCTTAAGCCCGACAAATAAATAAATATTTTTTTATAAAAAAAAAACCAAAGAGAAGAAAAATAATTCTTAAAATCTTTAAAACCATTGAAAATATATAATTAAGAGCAAAAATATTAATGAGAGTGTCTGAAACTCAGAGTGGTCAGACCTGATGACTTGCTTTTCACGTAGGTAGACGTTCGATCCATGCAATGTACACATATCTATATACGTGTGTTCGGATGTACAGACACAGTGTTTTGTAATTTACACCATTACTGCTCTCATAACAGTTTAGTAGAAAAAGAACACTTTTAACTATATGAAGAAGTGTTTGACAAAAAAAAGTATACGAGAAATTAAAAGAAAACAATATTTAGTTATAATCCCTCTGTTTCTTAAAGATTAATTTTTTAGATTTTTTAATTGTTTTTAAAAAATTGATTTTCTACATTCATTAATTGCAAAATTTATTAAATATAAATATTAAAAAAAAAAGATTCAAAAATTAGTGGTGAAACAACTAATGAATAGAAGTTATTAGTAAAATAATTAAATTAAAAAAAAAATTAAAATAAGCTTTTAATGTTTTGTGAAATACTAGAAAATCAAATTTTTAGAAATGGATGTAGCATTAAGGGATAGCTGGAACGAAAAACTTTTACGTAAAGCCGAAAAACGGAGTATTGTAAAATAAAAAGATATTTAATATCTTAAGATTGTATATATGCAAACCGAACCGAACCGAATTATTTACAAACGCATTGTAGAACATCTGACTATATAAACAAAACTTAAGTCTAAATCATATGTTGTATTAGAGTATAATCGAATGGAATACTACAAATTGTGGAAAAATGCATACAAATTCCAGGGTTATAATCGATGTTTGATTAGAGGGGTACATTGATGGATGTCGATAAGAATGTGGGGTCACACCAACCAGCTGGATTTTTGATATTTTAGGCTTTTTCCGATATTTAAGTTTTGCCTTTTCTTATCAGAATTATTTTCAAATAAAATCAGGGAGGAAAGGTAAAAAGAAAGGTTTTATAGTGCGAAGGCCCATGTGGCCATGTTGATGGAAGGTTTGAAACGACGGATGCATGCATTTGGGAACCCTGGAAGTATAGATTATATATACAATTTGGTATCACAAGTTGAATGATATATATATACTTTCACACTCACTGAGTAGATAATTTCCAAAATGTTAATGTCTTTCCAACCAGTATAAATAATATTATATTTATGTTACGTAGTATGTAATTCTTAGTTGATTTCAAACACTTTCTAAATTGTTGAAAATTTGAAATGAAAAATTGGATTGAGTTTGGCAGCATTATAGTATCTAAACTTATGATTTGTTTTGTAGCAGTATATATGGTACTTCGATATGCTGATTTATAGGTCCAATCGTGTCATTTTATTTCCGTAGTACTTACTCACATATCGTGTTTTCTTAAATCATAGGTGTGATTTGATCAAATAGATTAAGAAATAGCTGTTAGACATAGGTAAAGACTAAAGAGACGTCCGGCCAGTGCACACATTAGTTTGACAAAACTGAGCATTAATTAAAATAGAGAATTTCCACTATTGCGTAATGTGAAACAAAGATTTGTATTTGGTTATCGACATAAATTAATTAGAATAAATAAGCAAATAGGAATCGAACTCACACTAGTCCAAAACCCCCTTAATAGTGTATTTGAAAGTGGTTTACCAATAACTTGTAATTGTGAAATTTCTAACATGCGTATATCCATTAAATTTAACCTGCAATCTTGAGTATTTGAAAATTTGTCATCAAATAAGTTTTTGTTTATGTTTTTATACATATAAATAATTAGATTAAAAAGTGTCTGCCATTAACATCGACCTTGAGAATTAGGTGGAGAATTTCTATATGACTAGATAAGTGAATCCGTTAGTGCCGATTTCAAAAGGTAAAACTTTGAAATAATTAAAAAAGAGAAAGCTATCTATTTTTTTTTTGAATTTTAGTTTAACAGTATATATGTAATAATATTTGTGCAAAGCATACCCCTCTTTTTCATTGCCTTTTTTTTGTTTTTTTTTTTCCTTTTATAGATCTTGTCAAGATTTGATAATAGAACATACACTATCTAATTCTTATAAAGCATTGTTATTATATAGTCATTTAAATTTTGTAAAATATTGATTCTATAAATCAAATGGAAAATTCAAAATGTATAATATGATTAATGAATAAATCACGATTTTGATTGATGTCTGAACATTACCATTTTTTTTGTCACCAAATATCTTAGCGGTATAACACAAACGACAAAACTAGCTTTAAGCTTGTATGTGTTTCATATATAATTATATAGTAAATCTTGGAATATCTTTATCATATGCAGTGTTTATACTTTATACCGATACAATATTTACTTATCAGAACAAAATGTTATTTGCTGTATCATTATGACGCTACGTACCTCTTATCATCATATATGGTCGCAGCTATCGAACCAGTTTTGAATAATATGAAAAGCGTCGTTTGGATGATGTGAAAAATGGAAGAAGCTTTGTGTCTGAGATAGTAATTAGATCAAATTTTGTGAAAGAATTTAACTTGGTTGAGTTTTGGGTAGATGTTGATTCATGAAATGTTCTTTTCACGTCATAGCTTATATAGTAGTTTGACAAACTAAGAATTAAACGACTGTTTATATATATCATTGGTTTAGGAGCTTATGGAATCAAAGGTTGGTCGATTAATTATTGCTATGGTACGGCGGGGAACCGTTAGGGAATGATAGACTGTGACCCCATTCACGGGTAATCTCTAATATTAATAACCCTAATAGTTATCCTCATCACTTATTATTCTATTATTATATAATTATTTGTATTATTCACTTATAATTTCAACCATATAGCAACGCTTGAGCAGTACAGCTATGAAACCTATGTTACATGACCGTGTTTTTTTGGTTCTCAAATCTAACAAATGAGTAGCTAATATTACTCGTGACTTTTATTTTTCGTTCGTCATAAGTTGGCGACTGAATGCAAAATTATTTTTATTTATAAATTAAAAGGAATAAATCATTGTTTTTTTTTTAATAGAATTAAGCTTTTGTTCTTGAAGTAGAAACTCGGAGAGAACTCGATTCTTTGAACTTTTAATTCTGGAAAAGGGAAACGTTAACCGAGGTGTCAACGACGAAAGAGGAAAATAATAGTGGAGATGTCTTTTTCAAAAAGATTATGTAGTATTTAAACATGAGAACTATAGTACTAGTTGATTAAAGACACCTTTTGACTAATTAATTATATTTAATTTTAGAAAGAGTAATATAGACGTCTTCTCTCTATGCCTGGATCCAGGCATAAATATCACTGAACTAGTGCGAATCATGTAACATAAAAACAAAAGAGTTATAAATCAATTCATCCATGTTCTCATATAACATTTATATTCGCATTCAATTTTTCTTAAGACGAATTAATGGAAATCGGTTACTTATCCGAAACAAAAATTTCTTTAATCCTATTGTGAATTTATATCCAAGTTTTATTTATTTTCTTGTAACAGTAAAAATGTGTTCATCTATTGAAAGATCCACATGCTTGGCAATTATGATTTAAATTAGATTTGAGTTTTTAATCTGACAACATTGGACCACAGGTATTACTTTCGACATCGATCTGAAATTCTTGTCATGGATGTAATAATAGTAATATCATTGGTTATTGGCTCAATCAATGCATTGTCTTTTTTTTTTTGTCCCAAAAATGATCTTTTTCTTAAAAAAAAAATTATAAAAAGAAAATCCCTTTGAGCTTCTTGGGTACAAGGAAAATAACATAGAACGTAAGCTCTTGGGCCTTATGGGTTAAATAGGCCAGTGCATTTTCTTTGGCCCATAATGACTTTGCTTTGCACCCACTTACCATTAGTTAGAGGTTAGAACAAATAATTGATGTGAAATAAAAATACTTTCGTATCCAGATTTTCTCTAATTGTCAACTACAACTACTGAATCAGAGAACCTCGACCTAACTCGAGAACCCGACTCGAGATTTTAGAGAACTTCACTGTTCCTATGAATTTCTCAGTTCGGATAAGAAATTACACAAAATCTTAATACTCTCATCAAGCAAAACTTTTACATACACCCACCATCCATCTAAACAACGTAGGTTAGATTGTCATTACTTGCGACGGAAGCTACCGGAATATAAAACCGTCTAATATATAGATCATCGATCTCCGCCAATGTCTTCTGATAATTCTTCAACCAAATCCTCGAAAATCTCAAACTCGATATCCAAAACCGTCTCTGCAACTTCTGCGTCGTTCTTTGATCTCCATAATCCCAAACTCTCTGTTCTGAAATCATGCTCGACCATCATATCAATTGTGTTTGACTCCACATCTCTCCAAGATCTCAATCTCTTGCATACCCTTTTGCCTACAATGTCGGCTACAGCTTCATCGTCAAGCAAAACAATGTCGTTTTGTAATTCCTCTGCTGCAAGGTCCGAGATCAATGCTTCTATGCCTTCGGGAACTACATTCATATCTTGAAAGTATGTTTTAAGAACTCTCTGAGTTATAATCTCACAATGGTAAAGACTTTTCATCTCTTCTTCTTCATCCTCCTCCTCCTCCTCTGTCTCTTGCTCTGACATTCTTTTCTCGAGTTCCATGGGATCCAAACCCGTGAGTTGCTCGAATCTACAAAGCTTCTGTAGTAGCAGATGCTTTGCTTCTGTAAATACAGATCCGAAAATTAACATTAGTCAAAATGATCGAACTTGTTAGAAATCAAAGGCGCGTAAACATGCTTTTCATTCATACAAAACCCTAACTTAACCTACAAATAATTTACAAAACACGAGAATATGAAATGTACCAATTTAACAAATAGGAGCTTTACACAAAAAATGTGAACTTTCCCAAATCTAATAGAACTAGTCAAAAGATTTTAAAACCAATACTAGTATGTGGTGTAAACGTCACTGAGACAATAATAAGAAACACTATTCGTGCACGAACATGTTACTGTTCTTTTTTGAAATCATAAAATCCGTACTAAGAGTTTTATAACCATTTAAGAGGAATCAAAATAATAGTTGGGTAAGATGGAATTAATGAAAAGCAGAAAAATTGAGACAAAAGAGTGGTTCGAAAACGTACTTTGTACAGATCTGAAGCTGGAAGGGATGTTATTGTCATCCATGTGAATGTCTTCGTCATCGTCCTGAAATGGAGGGTCCAATACTGAAACTGGGCTGCTCTGTTCTTTATCTTCCTCTTCCTCTATTTCTAGTTTCTTTAGCTTCTCTACTTCATAACTCTCTCTTTTCATCTGTTTTATACAAAATTAAGTACACTTTAGATCGAGTAATTAACTTCAGATCATATGCTAAATTCGACTGATGGTTTTTGATTGATGGGGAGATACACAGACAGAGACAAATTCTTGGACTCTATTGCTAAATAATTTTGGTAGACAAAAACCAAACACACAAAAACAAGAAAGAGAGATTTGCATGTCAGAGACAAGAGATCAACTTTGTTTTCAACAACACAAAAGGCTAAGTTAATTTTCGAAAAGACGAAAAATACATTTGTCTTCAATTGTTATTGCATCTTCGAAAACAACCAAACGATGAGCTTGCGGGGTATTTTTGTCATTTGCTGTAAACTTTCTTACTTTGTCACTAATTCAAACGAGAGTCAAACTATTAAGTCATTAATTAAACAATTTTTGGAAACATATTTTGTATTTTCAAATCTAATAAGTAACCATCGAAGTTATTATTATTATTATTATTATGTACATCAATTATTTTCAGACTTTTTAAATTCGACATCTAACTAACGAATATGATCAATAATGTAATCATTATTTAATAATTAATTGTAGAAAGAGACAAACCTCTTGACAATCGTGGCGTGGAGAAGCCGCAGGTGATGAGAAATTTGGCGTTCTGAAACCGCCGTTTGAAGGCATTGTTGTTTGGAGAACAAAATGAAACGGGCTTTCACAAAAACGTTTATCCTCCGTTAAATCTTGACCGTTCATCATCATCGCAAACTCATCTGAACCGTTAGATCTGCTGCTTGAGCTAATCGACGTTTCGAAATCAACGTCCCACGATCTCTCTCCGTTAGTAACACTCTCTGACCAAACACCACTACTACTTGACCTCCGTGAGAACTGCGTTTCAGACGCGATTTTATGCGTTTGAGAGGAAACGTTTTCTTCTTCTTCTTTGCGTTTGGATTTTCTTGTGACTATTTTACGAACAACAGGAGATTCCCATCTCAACATATCTTTCACCGAAGAAGAAACGCGTCCACCGTCTTCACAGCTGTTGATTTCGCGTTTCTTTCGGTGCGTTAGCTTCTTTAAAACTGAACCAAATATCCCAAACGCGTTTCCTGCGTTTCGCGTTCTTGTTTTAGACCCTTCTGAACTCTGTTTCTGTATCCTAACCGCAGCTTCTAGTAGTATCGAAGCGGTTCTCGCTGGTATATTGACGAAAATCGCGTTTTGGCTACGATTCGGCGACTTGAGTTCAAAGAGTGGAGATTTCTTCGGGTCAGGAGATTCACGAAGCGAGAAGAAACAAGCGTTGCGGCAGAATCGCGAGGGAAGTCCCGCGTTTTGAGAGATGGGCCTGCGTTTCTTGACCTGTAAGTGCGTTACCGGACGATTGATTTGGCAACGTCGGTCTGAGATGTAACTCTGAAGCTGAAACGGCTCTTGATCTTCTTCTAGAAGATCTTTTAAATGTCTCTGAGACGCCATTGTATCAAATTCCAACAAGAACAAGAAACAGAGTAAGAAGAGAAAAAAACAGTACTTTCTCGTGAGTTTATTCAAAAGTTTTCAATTTTTTTCAGTTTGTATTTAAAGTGGATGTTTCTGAACTCAGATAGAGAGAAGAGAAGAGAAGAGGAGAGAGATGTTGATGGTGATTCAAAAATGTGGATGGTTTAAAAGATCGAGGCAAGGTGCTAAGTAAATAGTTGTAGGTAGGAAGAAACAAAAAATAATTATAAAGTATTTTTTGGGTTAGTCTATTTTTTTGTTTGTTGTGTAATGGGTGATTTAAGAGAACACAACAACGTAGAAAATATTTTAAAAAATCAGTAGGCAACCTCAACGTAACAATGGGTGATTTAAGAGCACACCAACAAAATATAAAATATTTTAAAATTCAGAGGGCAACCTCAATGTTATTGCCAATTTCCAAAGGGAACAAAAAAATATTATATTTTATCGAGTTGGTCCCCTTGATAATTGATTGATAGTAGTATTTGTTAACAATTTATATGTTTCATTCATGTTCTTACTTAATGCACATGTATTATGAAAATTGCATGATATCTAATACAATGTAGTTTTAGTTAAATAAAATTTTTACATGCACACAGCTTCTTTAGTCTCTATAGTCTTTTTTTTTTTTTAATATAAATCTCATCGTTACTCTCTTATTTAAATTTCGGTGAGTCGAGCTAGGGTTTTCTTTTTATACATCATCCATCTCCATGTACTTTACAGAAGTAGAAAAGAAAAGAAAAATCCTAACGAGCGCTTAGTTCAAAAAAATAGCATCGAATAGTTGTTTTCATTTTTCACATTTCCGTGAAACTATTTTTTTTCCTTCAAAGGGCAAAAACGTTGACGATCTCAAAGAGGTAAAGAGTAAAACCATATTAAAAAAAAATACATTTAAAAAAAAAATCGTGAGAAAAATGAATATAGAAAAGGACAAAAGAAAGAAACACGCATGCCCGATTTATTGTAGGAACTGGATTTTGACTTCATTCACTCTGTTGACGACCCTTTTCTCACCACTTTCATATTAATTACTCTATTTTTTAAAAAAACAAGTCGTTGTTTTTGTTACATCAATGAAATTTGTATTCAAGTTACGACATGATTAGTCTTAAGAGAATTGCCATTTCCAGATGACAAAAAAAAATGATTCTCAATTTAAGATGAGAATGAAATATAGAAATTTCACAAGAACTTGGATCTCATGACAATTTTATGATCAATAACTGTACCACTTGATAGTGAGAAGATATTATATATATAGCATCATATGAAACAACTTTCTGCAAGGGAATTCAAAATTTTACAATTCGAAACGTAACAGCAAAGATAATTTAAAATTTAGGGTTTTACAGTGCTCCTCGTGCGTAGAGATTGGCCAGATAAAAGGACACGGTACGAAAATTTCATAGCTTTCATATAAGTTTCATTTGATTGGTTACTCCACAAACACATCAACTTTAATTTAAAATGAAAAAACCTTTTTGTAAGTTCTGTCTTTTGAAAAGAAGTAATTATGATTGTGTTTCTGAGAATGGTAATTTTAATAAAGTTGATTACAGTTAGTTCCACATATAGTTCTCAGATATATATATATATATATATATATATCAAGGTCAGAGTAACGCGTGCTTTCCTTTATTTCCTTCAATCACTTTCTGCTTCTAGCTAGCTAGTGGTGGGGGTGGGGCTTCTCTAATAGAATCGATTTTTTTAGATGATTTTTTCTTTTCAAATCGGAAGTTGTGTAGGTTAATAGTTAAAATAGTACTATGATGTATTTCAAAAAGACGTCTTATTTTTGAGTACGAGTTTATTATTTTTTTCGAAAAACAAAATCGATAATTTATGTTCTGATTGATTAGAATCTTGGAATGGAATGATGCAAAAGTAAAATTATTATGTTTTTCTACAATTCTTTTTCACTATCATCAGCTTCACATAATCATTTTTTTTTCTCGATGATTTTTTAATGATAACTATAAAAAAGCGGACTAAAACCGCTTTAGTTTTTTAAACGGACATAATTTATTTTGAACGGACATACTAAAATTTGTGAATGGTAAATAAAAAACAGTTCAGTACACAAACGGATTTGTGCACCCTAACCATCGTAACAATTCGCCATCCGTATATTTCATAAAAATAAAACAAAAATATTGGCATTCAAATTTTATGCGGTACAATATTTGTTGTGCATATAATAAAGTTAAAATTACGTAGGATTAAGATTTTACTGTATGGAGCCATTGGGTTTGCGTGAAATGGTTCATCTTTTCATAATGGCCTTTTAGCTTAAAAAATAAACATAAAACTGTGACAAGAATAAACACGTTTAATTACCCAAGAAAATCTGAGATAAGCGATTTCCCATTCCATAAACAATGAAAGTATGTACAAGTTGAGAGAATCCTAGGCAGATAATTAATTTTGTCATAAATAATAGAAAAGCCTATCCCTTCAGTGATTAAGATTTGTTTCATGGGTCCAGACTTGAGTTACAAGTATTATCGTTATGATTTTAATTATTATTGTTAAACATTTTAGACGCTTTAAATGATAAAAACATTTGATTGTTTACATATTTCTGATAGTGAATTGGGTGTGTTCAAGAAATGTTAACGTCAATTACTTTCTATGATTAACTTACGAAAAACATAAAAATGTTTCGAACCTAAGCCACTATATCTTTATTGGCGTGATGATCAACTTTTAGATTGGGTCACAATCATAAACTTTTTTTTTTTGGGATATATGATAATCAAACTTGAAATGATTAGTGAGTATGGGAAAAACATTATATATACAATTTATATATTTGACTACGCCAGAAAGGTATAGATTGGTATGTTAAATTACATTTACATAACAAAATTGTTCTCAACTGGCATAGAAAAAGACAGTTCTATTATTGGGACGCTTTACTAGAAAGCAACTTATCATTAATTATATCAGTATTTATAAACAGTTTTTATAAATGCAATATAATTATACAGTTATTATAATTTAACATGAAACTGAAATTATACAACTTATAGAATAATCAAGATCCAAAATAGTTAGTTCAGATGAAAGTTTTTGTTCCCGAATATATTGTCACATACATGGTCGACGATATAGTACACGATCCTATTAATTAAGCGTTGGTGGACAAGTTTTTAAAGTAAAATTCAAAGGAAAATAATGAATATAATTCATTAATTTGTAGATAATAAGTTTATATCATGAACTAATTTATTAGTTATTAAATTAATTGCCTTTTGTAATCAGATAAAGGTTGGCGCATCTAGTGGTTGGTGTTTGGTAAGTAGTTTCTCAATATTCTTCTTGTTTTCACATAACAAGACAAACTTAGGACATACCCAATTTTATATTGTTATTCTGTAACAACGTTATTATGGGTTCTCAATTATTAGTTTCCACTCATATGATTAATTAAGTCGTATTTTTGTTAGGGATGTACCGGGTAAAAAACATTTATCTCTTACTGTTTTGACTGAAAACTTACTATATATAAAAAACCTGACAATATTAATTAATTAATTTTGAGTTTATGACTAGTATGAGTGTATGACTAATCCTTTTTTTTTAGTATGACTAATCCGAAAAGTTATTAATTAGATATTCATTTACATTTCCCCGTCCGTGTTTTACTTAGGGTAAATCACGTATATGATACAAACAATTAACTTTTAACGATTACTCATATAGTTGACTTTGTGTAAATCGGAACTCAAAAAATTGTTGAACCTATTCAAATTTTATTCCTTCGTTATTGATTTTTGCGTTTTATCATAAACCAAATGTTTTCCCATTATGCATTGTATTGGGTTTTGTCTTTCAATGAGTAGCATGTCAAATCGCGACATGGTATTAAAAAAAAAAACTAATATTCATATGTCAAAATGACATTATATTTCCTTTACTGTATACCAAATTTGTTAAAATATGACTATACACTATTGAATCATTAAATAATTAGCGAAATGACTCACGTTTTCAGACTGTAAAAAGATACTTGGATGCGTGGTAAAATTAAATAATTATTTAATTGAGGTTGCACTATCCAATTTCTTAAAGAATGTTAAATTTGAAGTTAGTTATATACATAAGTACAGTTTGTCATAAAGTTAAGTAATTGATTAAAGGGTAGTACGACGACCAAAAAAAAAAGTGCTACTTACTTATAATAAGACATGAGGAGACAATAACATCGATTCATGAATATTAGAAAATCAAATAGGGGTCCATATTTTTATTTTATTTGTTCACTCTTGGTTAGTGAGCACCGTCACATATAATAAGACAAGCTTCGTGTGCGTCCAGACACACGTGTGTTTCACCACGTGTAGACACGTGTCAAAAATAAGAACGGCGTTTTGTTCAGCGGCTTGTTATGGACGTCCACAACTTGCCGTTTCCCTCATTGGATTCTTTTTCGTGTTTTCGTCTCTTTTCTCGACAATTTTATTTGTTTTCTTTGTTCGTTTCAATAAGCCTATCTTGTGATTTTGTAAGCATACATACGATTAAATTGTGTGATATAGGCGACGAAAATAAACCTACACAAATATCTATCCTCTTCTTTAACTTTAAATTAAACTTTACACTGAATTTATATAAGAATTGAGCAAGAAACCACATTTTGAACTTTAACATGATTTAATATCTTCTCTGTACAAAGGTAGCATTTAATCTCTTCATAATTTAATATGGGTGATTTAGTATAGAGATGTCCACGTAGTTTCTTATTTCAAATTGTAGAGCAAGTGTTATTATGATTTTTTTTTTGTTTTAAATTAATTATTTGCATGCACGTTTCACTATATAATTTGATATAATACCTTCTCCCTTTTTTCGTTTGTAATTGTAAGAGATTTGAGGTTATATTTTTCTTTGAGAAGCTTACGAGGAAGAAGACATTGAAATGCTTTATTATTTTAAAGGAAGAAAATAAGGAAACAGACAAGAAATCTATATCAGTAATATAAACCATATAAGCTGTTGGATATATTAGTATATACGTAGACGTGTAGTATTATTTATCAATTGTTGTATTTGTACGTATACGGCTATTCATGTGAACCGACGACGAGATATCGAAGAGATATGGGCAGAACCAAAATTAGCATGTCCCAATACAATTTATGTGGAGGATTCAATAATAGCTAAAATATATACACTACACCAACCTATTTATTAGATACATATGAATTATTGAAACAACAATATTGGTCCAATTAAAAAGTTTATGACTTTGACTTATTGTGAGACAATATGTCTCCGTATAAATCTTAAACTTGGATCGTGTCGCTTGATTTGTAGCTTTCCTCCATGCTCATGCACGACTGGTACATTTCTATTTTACACTCATTCACGCACATCTCATCTATAAGATTGAAGTCTCATGTAAAAGACTAAAAATAAAAACATATATAAGGTTTTAACATTTACAAACTATATATATTTGCGGCACGGCGGCACCGAACATGACACCATTTAGAACACACACACTGACACACACAATAAATTTACACAGAATTTTGATCTCAGTAAAAAGACAGTGATATGCCTATATATATGATTTTATGATTACTGTCTCTCGGCCATTTCTGCGAAAGGATCATACTAAACAAAATAAAACATCACATAAGATTTATAAGATAAATAGAGGAATATGAAGAGCATGTATTCTGAGAAAAAAATTATTCGAAAGCAACAGAAGATGCGTTATATCTCCTCATGGATAGGTTTAAAACTTGGAACATTGTAGATGTGCTAAGTATGATTAATTATTGTAGATTCATGCACTTTCAATATGATAAAGTGAGAGATGCTCATACAAGGAAGCATCGTTGATGATTCCACCAAACCAAACGTTTGATTATTCCATTTTCCTTTGAATTATATATATATTAATAAATTGGTCTAAATCCCAAAGGATAGCAGATTCATATTTTTACAAAAAAGACACAGAATCTTCATTTTATCAGACATTTTTGGTAGTTTAGGATTTGTCTGCAAATTGATACTGATTGGTAACACATTAGAATCACATAATTGGAAGAAATTATGGAATAATTTTATTAAAGTAACTGAAAATTAAAGTTTTTAGCATTATCTATTAGTTATTTAATATATTATAAATCCCATTTAACTAATAGGAATACATTAGATAATGTTATAGACTACTCTCGTATATTGACAAGCCTTACTTCAAATACTTTACTCTCTTACCTTGATCCTAGCATGTCTATGTTCTCTATTAACTCCTAGACAACTCATCAGTTAGTTTTCTCATTTACAGCTCAAATTAAGTCAAGATTTTCAGTGTGGTCGTAAAAATATAATTAGACGGATTTGAAATGGTTTATGATATAATCATGTATCAAAATGCTCCGGACAAACACAGTTTCTTTACATTATTACTACAATCCTGCCAATCACGTTGATTTCTTTGCAACCTCTAGTTCAAAACCATATCTTCTTACTTTTTATTTTATTTTATATATTATGTTACTACAATCATAAAAAGAACAATGAAAATACACTTAACAGTGATTTTACCAGTGATATTTTTTATAACTTTATATAGCCCAATCCCAGTGACTGCTTGTCCAACACTAAGGTTTGGTTAGATCAATGTTCTTGCTTAGCTCTTCCAGCTTCTTGAACCTCAGTTTCTCACTTTGTCCCTCCAACTGCGTGCATGCATCCAAAAAGAAGAAACCCATTAAGTCTCTCTGTCTCAAAACCGTAACAAAAACAAAACACGTGAATATAAACAACTCCTTTGATTTAGCAATTACAGACAGAAAAACACGTGATTGGTCTTTGGGATATCTGACTTGCGCAAAGAGGGGTCTCTAAGATCATGTGTTGCATCTAGTTTGGAGAAACTAACTGCAATTATACAATACAAGGCATTCAAACATGAAGAATCCTAGAGTCTCTACTGATCTCGCTTTCAAAATTGTGAAACTCTTTTTAGAATCAGAAATTCAACTATTAAGAATGAGAAACTTGGCGACTGGATACCAAAACTCAGTAAGATGACTTCCCCTATTGCAATGGGAGTCTTTCCCAAGTATTGAACAAAACTTAAGGCCCAATGTAGAGTTCTAAAGGAAGGTAATGGGAATCGTATGTCCCAAAACAGCTTAAAAACCGATTAGTGTGATAACAACAAACCAATTCGTTGGACAAAACACAAACCATCCAGATACATGTGGCATGAACAGACCAGTTGTAACCTTCCATTCAAACAACACCCCTGATTTTACTAGGCAAAAGTAGAGAGAAGTGAGAATATTGAACAAACCTCCTGTAGCTTGGTGATCAGCTCCACCTTCTCCTTGTTCTTTTCATTGAATGCTTCAAGAGCATCCTTATACTCTGTTTCCTGCACATTTTCAAAAGAAAAACAGCTTAGCATCCTAGGAATCCTGAACACATTCCGAAAATCGTTCAGTATCAAGTCAGTTTGATTTATGCGATATAAAACTGGTCAGGATCTATATATATCTTGATAGTTGATATGAAGTAACCTTCTTCTGAACAGTATTCCCCAATGGCTTTAATTCTTTGTCGAGAGAATCAATCTTCTTCCGCACCATAGTAACTTCTTTTCTCATGGGATCAGCAAAACCTTCAAGTTCCTGAATGTATTTTACCAATTAAAGCCTCAAAAACACCAATCATACATAGCTTCTTCTTTCCCCAATCAGGTTTAGATCATGAGACAGAGATCATCTTTACTACACGAAATATGCTCAAGACTATGAAAATTTTCCACAAATCTAGAATCTAAAAATCGGAAAACCCTAAAACCAGACTAAATCCAGCTTTCTAATTTTAGAACATTATAACTACTAAATCTGAAAATTCGTTGAATTTTTTATCCTTTAGGCTCTCTAAGCTAATGAGAATTTGATCTGATCTACACTACAATGAAACTTAAAGCAGCAAGTGAATCACACCAAAAAAATCGAACTGAAATAATGTTATCAGAAATCAAACCTCGCGAATCATAGCGAGACGCTTGGACTCGTCTTCAACACGACCAAGCTGAGCTTGAACTCTTTCTCTGATCTCCATCTTCTTCTTCTCGATCTCTTCTTCTTTAGCCTTAAAAGCCGACAAAGCTTTCAACGACAACTCATCGTCTTCCTTCTTCATTTGGCTACTGAAACTCATACTCTCCGATAGCTGATCCTTAAGCCGACGGCCTTGTTCCGTCGTCGCCGGCTGCGACGTCTCTGTCGGTTGCATCTTCTGAGTTCTTCTTCTTCTTCTTCCAGAGAATCTGCTTTTTTTAGCCGTTTATCTGATGCGCTCTACGATGACCGTTGGATTCTTAATCCTAATAATAATTGGGAAGCAAAAGGAGCGTGATTGTCTAAACCGGAACAATTCATCCAAACTAAATCAATTCTAACCGGTATATATGATGGATGCAAAAAGGAGTGTGACTGTCTAAACCGGAACTATCCATCCAAACCAAATCAATTTTTATATGTACACACATTATATGCAACGTTTTTCTTTTTTGGGCAATGGGCATTATTTATTATTTTATTTTTTCTAGCTTTCTCTTCTCTTTCTTCTACTTAGATCAGTCGTGAGCTTGATTCTACTCATTAGTAATCTAGTTGAGTGTGTTCGATTCTTGAAACAACAAAAGATAATTTTTTGAAACAAAAGTTGTCTGATCCCCTCTCGCTAATTTGCTCTGGTAATTTCCATTGCATTCAAATTCTTTTTGTTTAAAGCTATATTTTAAGATTTTTTTTTTTTTAATTTATATAGTTTGTTTCTGATATTTTCGTTACCAAACTTTACATACACATCATTTCAATCTACAGAAGTAATCACATATATTCAGACTCTCTTCTCTGATTATGATTTGCGATATTTGGATCCAAAGTCTGACAGTCCTAATCGTGGTTTGCTAAAGCATAAACCACGGCGGTTCTACACGGTGCATAGACCATGAACGAGCAGGGTCGTCCGTCGTATGAGCCATCCTGCATTGGCATGATTGGTCAATAGATTGGGACAGTCACAATGAATGTAAACTTTGACTCGAATGGTTTTATTTTTCTTACATATGTGAAATATTCTGCCTTGCTATCAAGCCTTCCGAATCCACCAAACAGAGGATCGTCCGAGTCCAATACGATCTGGAATGTCGAAAAGTAGCAGGGGATATCAGATTCTATCTTCAACCAATTCCAAAGTCCCAATTGTTTCAAAAGAGCTGGTTGTGCATACCTTATATTTGCCAGGCTTCGAGCAACCAATGCGGTAATCAAAGTAGCTGCTGGTCCAGTGGAAGTTGAAGACAAAGACGAGATCACCTCTTTCGAATATGATTACTCTATCTCCTTCGTCTTTTCGTGATATAAATTGATGCTCCGAAGTCATAAACTGCTCAAATGTAAAATCAGAATAAAGCCACTGGGTGATTTGGATGATCTACAAAGATTATAACTTGGAGACTTACACCGTATTTCTCTTCAAGATGTTGCATTGCCTGATCAAATTCTTGCAGTCCGCGGTATCTGAGATAATCTGCATCCCCCTATATATGAACTTTTCTGAATCAGAACACAGCAAAGCATTAATCTTGAGTTAAGTTGTACTTAGTCAAATAGTAAGTACTTACTAGATCAAATCTGCGCCGGCATTTGTCATAACTGAAATTGTTGCCAGCAATCACGCTCCCATCAGAAAGACGCTGCTCGCCTCTGGGAAAATCGATCCATTCTGGAAATCGCAGGAGAAGATGAAGAATGTACTCTCGAAACCAATTTTGTACAAAACTAAACGAAATAACTTAAATGATACAGTACCTGGATGTCCAAATTCGTTACCCATAAAATTTAAGTACCCTTCACCGCCTAGTCCCATAGTTATAAGTCTAATCATTTTGTGCAAAGCTATTCCTCTATCGATAAGAGGGGTTGATGGTCTGTCTACTGCCATGAAATCATACATATCCTGGAAACGAACAACGAACAAACATTATCCACAAAACTTGTAAAATTTAATTTAATGAATATAGAGAAGTATAATGGAGTCTAATCTAATACCTTGTCCATTAACCAGAAGGCAATTGTTTTATCACCAACAAGAGCTTGATCATGACTTTCAGCATAAGAAATACACTTCTCTGACCACCTTCTGTTGGTAAGTGTGTAAACAATGTCGCCCATTTGCCAGTCTTCATCTCTCTTCCTTCACCGCATCACATGGTGGAGAGCAAGACGGACTCATTTCACCAGTCAATAAAGCAGGTTGCAAATTAAAAGAAAATGCAGCAAGAAAGCAGAAAAAGCTCACTTGAGAATTTCTATCCACTTATCAGCTATGGCCATGTGTAAACGGTAGTCAAATCCAACGCCACCATCTTGGACAGGAATACAAAATGTTGGCATCCCACTAACCTGAAACGAAACGATTTTAGAAGCCTATATCACAGAGATAGGCAGCACGAAAAATATAGACAACCTTTCATTTGTTAGTTGAGATTGATTTGGTTAATCTTTTGCATTGGACTATCATTAATATGATAAACCCATATGTATCCCCTATGGCTCTGTAGAGTACCTTTTATTTTCCAGAATTCATCAGGTAACTGTTTTTATGTAAAATGTCTCACTGAGAGAGGAAGAAGATAAGAAAAGTATCCAGTTAGCGTGGTAAGTTTGTTTACCTTTTTTCGGCAGTGAAGGTGATATGGGAACTAGGAAAGATATGGAGCAAAAAATTTGTGTACAGATATCTTAACTTGTCTTTTCAGGGCTTATCTTAGATTACGGTACTTTATTCAAACATTATGTCAGATCGGTGGTGATAAAGAAGACACTCAGAAAACTTACATCTTCACCAACGGTAATCGCTTCCGGGTAGAGCCCATGAATCATATCATTTACCAGCATCAGATAAGTCACAGCATCCACATCAGTTTCCAATCCAAAGTACTCAGTGTAATTCCCAGTAAATCCAACCTATTTGAAGCACACAAAAAGTGGAAGGCCAACAGAACCGATGTAAGATATGCGAAACCTGACACAAAATTGGAAACGAACATGGGAAAAACAAACAAAAAATGCATTTTAGCAAAGCCATCCATTGTAGAAAATTTTGAAATACCGAGAGTCCATGATGAGTATACATCATTGACGTAACACCATCAAATCTAAATCCATCAAACTTGTATTCTTCTAGCCACCATCGTGCATTTGACAGGAGATATCGTAATACCTGTAAGAAAAGAGAGAGTTGGAACTAATAGTGCTCAAGGGCTCTTCGCAATATTTTGATTAAAATTCACGAAGTTACATACTTCCCAGCTCCCATAATTGAAAAGACGTGAGTCCCACATCCAATGGTAACCCCGAGGTCCAGAGTGGAAATAGTGAGCATCAGTTCCATCAAACATGTTTAGTCCATCTAATGTATTTTTTGAAGCATGGCTGCACAAGTTAGAGAATTGCAATATTAAATGACTTGTGAAAGACCAAAAGGTGGATCTGATTGTTTGTTATCGAGAAAACTTTCACTACCTATGAACGATATCCATCAGAACGACCAGGCCTAACTCATGAGCTCTATCTATAAGTGATTTTAGTTCCTCTGGGGTCCCACAACGACTGCTAGGGGCAAAAAAATTTGTGACATGGTACCTGCGTTCATAAAAGAAACGGCTATGTTTCTTAGTAAGAACAAAACAATAAGAATTGAGATATCTATACTACTAGCTGCCTGAAGAAACAGATAGCATCATGGCACAAAGGCTGAAAGGCGTATAGTTTTGCAACAATAAATTTAATGCAAATATCTAGGATTCTACTAGAAGTCTAGAACTCAGGTTAAAGAATATACCCAAAGCTGGCATAATATGAATGTTCTTGTATAGCCATGATTTGAACAGCATTATAGCCAAGCCTTTTGATGCGTGGAAGAACATCATCTCTAAAGTTAGCATAGGTATTGACCATTGGTTCCTGCATAACAAGTATACTCTCATCATTCACGTGATATAGAAAAATCTCCAGAAATGGGATCTATGTCATTATAGTCGAACAACCACACTGAACAAACAAACAGGTGGCATATTGATACGTTATAAAGAAGTTTGGTACGCAGACGTTAAGGACCAAAACATAATTATTATAGAAAAAGAGGCAGACACACACCGTGCTACTCATGCCAACATGTGATTCATAAATCCTCAGCGACTTAGGTCTCTTTGGTTGAGGATGTTTGAATACATACTTCTCCTGAAAAGAAATTTAGAACCGTTAAAAGGACAACCAAAAGTATCTGTTGATGTTAGTTAATAGGACCACCAACGATAAATTGTAAGCATACATTAAATGGGATGTAGATGTGTTCATTCAGGGTTTATCACAAAGAGGAATACAGATGACCGAATCTATTGGTTATATAATATACATATGCGTTTGGTATAGTCCAAGAAAGATATTCATGACTTTTGCTTTGACAGTACCAACTAATCTGGAAATCCGAATTTTCAAGAACTTCATACTAGCGCACAATCGTTTTTAACGAGATAATATTTAAAAGACTGCAGAACCGTACCTCTTCTGGAGGATCATAGTATATCCCATTGAATGGGATTTCACCTGGAGCTTGCACCGAGAACTTTATCCAAGCAGGTATTGAGTCTTTAATGCCAGATGGTGTATCCATACGAATCTGGAGTTTTGTGCATCAGAAATCACTTCACGGTCGTTACATAATTTTCTCAGAAACTACTAACTAAATATGTACTAACTCACTGCAATTTTATCCACATGTATACAAATGAGAAGCAGAATCTATATTAAGATAATGTAGATGCACTCAATACTGATATACATCTTTTTGGATTCCTAAGCAGATGACCAGAACAACCATTTCCCCATTTTCTATATCTGATGCTGATGCTGAAACTAAGTTTGAAACGATTGCTTGCAACAGTGAGAACATCTCTTTAAGATAGAACATGCAATAATTGGTGGAAGCAGAAATGAATGAATGAAGCGATTGTTAGTTACCTTTACACGTGAGCCATGAGGAATTGCAGGCGAACCATCAGTGTTGTTGGGCAAAAAGATCTCCCAAACACCAAATTCATTCTGTAAACGATTTGATGATAGAATCATTGGTCTGAATTCAATAGATTGAAAGTTTAAATGAACTTACCAAGCATAAGGAAGCATAAGGAATTTAAGCAAAGAAGTCAATAGGCCGTACCCGAGTCATGATATCTGCGTTAGGATTCCAGTTGTTAAAATCTCCTATGAGTGATGCAGCCTGAAACAGGCGAGGACAGAAGTTTAGAAAAGCAACCAAACTTGTTATAAAATATGCACCCACATAACGGAAAAACACATATACAATCAAGAAGTACGAGTTGCCGTAGAGATGCGACTAACATGCTAAACCTCCTCCATTTAGGTTTGATTAAGCAAACCAATCACTCCTACATGGGACAGGTTTCATAATTCCTAAACTAATTCTCAGTTTTCCAAGATCGCCCAGGAAGATTTAAAAGTTAATCCTCACATGAACATGTATAGCATTTCTACCACATAGTGACTGTGGGACAATATCCGACCCTTGTTATATGATCACTATTTACTTTGTGGGCACAAAATGCAAATGCAAAATTCTGTCTACAGTCTTAAATATAGGAATTAGTAAAACACATTTATAATTTTCTAGTGAAAAGTAAAAGAAACATACCTTAGCTCCAGGCGCCCACTCTCTATAGGTTATACCGGCATCACTGAAATATGAGACTACCATTAGGGAATCATATTATATGCTATTGATAAAATGATAAGTGACACTGCAGCGTTAAGTAAAATATAGCTGAAACAAGACTAGTTTGGCTACAGTCAGGCTTTTTTACTGCAAAGAAATTAAAGATGCCAAAAATGATCACAATACAAAATACATTTCACGCGTTCTAGAAACCTGTAATAAGAATGAATTTCTACTAAAACTCAACATACATCCAGTCTCCAATGGCTGTTTCTTTTTTGTTGCAACACCCGCAGCCTAAAATTGGTATTCTACTGAAGTATTATTGGTGGTAGCAAATAGTTACCTGCGCGAAAATCCTAACTTTTCATAGCCACGAGAGAAAGCTTCCAGACCACCCTCATACTTGTCTATTTCCTCACGCAATCTTCGATACTGTCCATAACTGTAGCCAAAATAAATGCAAGACACTTACGTGGAATCAAAAGTAACAACAACATCTAGCCTTACTACAAACTTCTAAATCAAATGTGAGAAAAATCCTTCAATAAATAAGATTTGGAGGCTTACATAATAAGTCTCAAGCAGGTATAGTAATAAAGAAACAACTTGAAGCACGTAGGACAAATAAATATTACCGGTAATCAAGATGACTGCTGTAACTTCGTAACATGGGGTCTATCTCGTATATTTTCTTCCCATCACCAGGTGGGGGAACTATTCTTGGTTTCACCCCTCTCTCCTTGACGACTTTCGCATCATTGTAAACTTTACTCGGATCAAAAACAGAGACTTGGTCTTCTGTTCTTACTGCCTCATTCTCTTCCATTTTTTGTAATTCTAGATCAAATCTCTACAAAAAGAAAAAAACATTGGTTTCATGTTAAAATATCTACAACTTTGTAATGCAGAGAAGGTTTAACCTCTAACAATATTCCTCTAACTCACTGATCAAAGAGGAGAGATGACAAAGATATCTACCTGTGGTTGTTCTGAAAAACTGCTAGGATCATCATCAAGATTATCAGGTACTAAGACTTTATCTGACGCAGCGATAGCTTGTGAGGAAGAATCAAACTCTGCAGATTGTTTCCCAGCAAAGATCTTCCCTACAGACATGGATCTAATCAAGAGGTATCTGGAGAAGGAAAACTAAGAACAGGTTTGTTCAAAATCCATCAAAAACAGATGAATAAACAACATTTCCAAAAAATCACAAATGTATTTTGATTCCACTCAATTAGATCATAGCAAGCAAGCATCTACCTAATCCGTACTACAAGGAGCAGATGATGCACAATAGATAAGCCTAAAAAGCAGCTGATCTCACTCCTATTGCTAAGCGTACTACAACATTTTAGTTTATTTCAGTAACGAATTAGCTTATCATTCTCAGAAAAGAGTTAATACACTCAGTACAACAATGGCTTCCCAGAGTAAAGCAAAAGAGAAAAGGGGAATGGAGGGAGAGAGAGTGAGAAAGAAGCGTACGAGAGAGAGGATGTTTGTTCAGGAAGAAAGAGACACTGGAATAGCCATTAAAGCCGGTGTTGAGAGGTCGAGCAGAGGAAGAAGGAAGAGGGAAGCGTGGAGTAACAGACACTCCGTGGATCACCACCATATCCTTCACCGCCGGTGACTCCTTGAGCGAGCAAAAAACAAAAACCCCGAAAATATCGCTAATTTTGTGTGATTGCGAAACGGAGCGAACGACGATTGCTTAAAGATCAGTGTGGAGTGGGGTCCACCGGGGTTCGCAATTCCCCATCGTCCATTTTACTTTTTTCTATGATTATTATTTTTAAATTAACGGTCCAAAATTTATTTGACCAAAATATTGTGTCACGAGACCTTCGCCAAGCAATCGTAGCCTACCACGTGTTGTAATTTTACATCTACCTCTTTTTTAGTGAGACATCAAATCACAAAAACTTCCGAACGTTACAAAATCATAAACATACGTTACTTTTTCATCAATATTTATATTAACACTTTAACGTTATTTGTTTAAACAAAATATGCCTTTGCTATATATTGAGTACGCTTAGAGGAAAAACAATTCTTCGTAACAGTTTCGGTCTCATCTACTATTTAATTGAATGAGCATATTTTCCAATTTTGAGAGAATATATATAAGTTAAATCACATGGATCACAATATTTTTCAAATAAAAAATGAGTATATCAATCATTATCCATATTTGTTTCTGATAATTTTCTATCTGGAAATATATATATTTAAAACCAAATATGTAACAATACTTCGTTTAAACAGAAGGAAACAAATAATAAACCAAAAAGGTGACTTTTGTAACTTACGATACAAGAAAGAGTTCTATGAAAGGCTTTAAACAACGTAAGCTTCTTCATCTTCCTCTAGAATAACTCAAACTCAAGATGTTCCCCAACCGCCTTGCAATCCAAGTAATTGCTTTTCCCTTCATGATTCGGAACTCCATAGTCATAAAAATCGGGAAGCTCTGGTGGGATCGCACACCGAATCAACGCCCAGTTCAATCCTTCAAAAAAAGCGTGCCGTTTTATCTCCGCCGCTCCTTTCTCCGTCCCTAACCGGTTCTCAGGTTCCTTGACCAATAAGCCTTTTATAAGGTCCTTAGCTTGGAAACTCACATTAGGGTTATCAGGAAACTTCAAGCTCTGAAGCACCACATTAGCTATTGTGTCTTCATTAGTAGCCCCTTTGAACGGAGTTTTCCCATAAAGCAGCTCGTATAGAAATATCCCAAACGTCCACCAGTCTACCGCTGCACCGTGACCTTCGCCTTTAATGATCTCGGGAGCGAGATACTCGTGTGTTCCGACAAAAGAGTTTGATCTCGCATCCGTTGGTTCTGCCACGAGTTGAGGCAATGATTTGAACCGCGCAATCAGGTCAGATTTCTTGAGTTTTTTCATCATTATGCGGTGTTGTTTGCCTTTTTTCTTGGTCCCAGATCCGCGAGAGAGCTTAGGGCGGAAACACGATGGCTCAATGCAGTTAGATCCAGTGCGGCTACCCGAGGAGAGTCTCATCGCTTCCGCGTTAAGCGGAGATGACGAGTTTAGAAGCGTTGGACTCACCGTACACCTTAAGGAGAGATCAAAATCTGTCACCATAATATGTCCATCATCACGTACCAAAATGTTCTCGGGCTTCAAATCGCGGTATATAACCCCAAGCATATGTAAATACTCCAACGCGAGAAGGACCTCTGCGACATAGAACCTGTAAAAAAAGATTTTAGGATTCACATCACAAATCATAGAGAAATAAAAGGTTAACCGCTGAATCTTAAGAAACAAAGTACCTAGCCGCTGGCTCGGGAAACCACCTCCCAGGCTGCTTTTGCCTTAAGACATGTAAATCACCTCCCGGACAACATTCCATGACCAAACATGATAAGTTATCAGACGTGAAGTGAGCGTATAACGTTGGAAGAAACGGGTGATCGAGCATTTTGAGAATATCTTTCTCAGTTTGAGCCCTAGACATCTTGTTTCTCCTCTCCAAGAATTCATTATCCATCACTTTTATAGCAAACAAGCAGTTCGTTCCTGTGAGCTCAGCAAGATAAACTGTTCCTATATCTCCACATCCGAGCTTCTTCAGAAGATTGAAATGCCTAAGACCCAATGAACCTACCCCGTGTTGTGCCCTTATATGCTGAATAGCTTCCCATCTCACATCCTTAGACATATGAGGTCTGTTTCCAAAGCTAGACCTTGTCATTATATTATTGCCCTGTTCTTGTTCTTCCTCGCTGATAGTCGTGCTTGAACTGTTGTATCCGATACATTCCTCGCCTTTGTTTTCGACTTCCGTGTTCTCATTGACATCTTCAATAGCTTCTCTGTCTAAGCTGAGTTTGTTTGGAGGACTATCTGGATTCATCACAACAGATTTTTCACTGAATGAACCAATCTCCACACTCTGTTCCGACATATAGACAGAATCTTTTTGATCAACCACTTTGCCAGATAGAGAATCTTCCTCAATGATCTCATTGTTGCCGTATTTGGAAACATCTTCGATGTTTCTATTACCAAATGCAGATGTTAAAGAAAACTGAGAGGTCTCCGGATTCATCAAATCCAGAGAGTTTCGTATCTTATCAAGTTTGGTCTCTGCACTAGCACTGATCTCATGAGAGCTTTCATAGCTTGAACTGGAGAAATCAGAAGCCAATTCATCTAAACAACCTTCTTTAACACGCGGATTCAGCTCAAGATACGCTTTCCCAAGTGAATCTTTAGAGGGCTCTTCTTTAGTTGCAGTGTTCTTCAAAGCGAAATGGCATCTATGGCAGAGAAGCTCCTTTGCTATTGGATCATAGAAGCCATCTACTTCATCATACACATTTGTAGCCTTCTTCTTCATAGAACCTTTGTTCCTTAGTGCCGGTTTAGCTCCTCCACCACGAGGAATGGTTCTGGTTAACTTAGCCACTCTCTTGCCGTTAACTATGGTGGAACTCGGTGTATTAGCATACAACAACCTCACTTTTCTAACTGATCTCAGTCCAACCACTGTCCTACCTGATCCGGGCGATGATGAACCGAAGCTCCTCTTCGCGATACCCAGTTCTTGGTCGTCAAGAGACAAATTCTTTTCTTTTTTTAGTATCGTCATCTCATCGCAATACCGCTTTGATGCCTGGGAGTTCTGGCTTGAAGAATGTATCTTAAGAAGACGAAGCTGCTGCGATATACTATCCGCTGAACTGTTTTGAGCCTCTTCGAGTAACTCAACAAGAACAGCCTTTCCTTCTTCGTTAGCTCCACTTCCCGGTTCAACCAAAACCGAACCATAAACTGAGCCTGCAGTACTAGTCTTAGGAATACGTTTGGTAGCTGCGGTTTCTGATGCCTTAGAGACGCATAAATCTCTCAAGGCTTGTTTTAATGTTGCTGGTTCCGTGTTTCTCTTGCTAGGCGAACGAGGTCCCCCGGGATTCGCGGGACTTTTCAAAGTGTTCCGTTGTAAAGTACTGTTGTTTCTACTGCTACTAGTTGCTCCAACTTGGTAAGAAGGAATCATTCCGGATGTTCGAATGCTTATAGACTCGAAAAGTTGGTTGATATCATCTTCTAGTGAACCTCTGTAACCTAACTTCAGTACCGGTCGCTCCAGATCCTTGTCGTCGACAATGCTTGATCCAGAATGTGGAATAGCGTTTGATTTCGTGGAGTAGACAATCGAGTTTTGACGGTCTTCTTTCTCTTTGACAATTTCACACTTTCCGGCAAATGAACCCATAACATTAAAGCTCAGTCACACAGCATCTTAGTAACCGCGGAGATGCGACTAGTCTAAACCGGTAGATACATCTTTTGATCCCACACACCTGAAATTATCTTCACAGATCAAATAGATCAGTTTACGAAAACACAACTTAGAGAAAAAAATATGTAATCATAACTGTCTGATGAAATTCTAACTCTAGAGAGAACACAGATTCATAAGAGCATTCTCAATAATAAAATAATACTAAAAATTGAAAAAGCATGTTAGGAGTTCTTATTTTTACACTTGTCACATGTTTATTAGTCAAATGTTTTTAAAAATTTTAAATTTAATTATATAAATTCTATGGGTATTTTAAATATTGAGGATGCCATAAGAACAAAACAAAACAGAGCATAAAAGAACAGAACAGATCAATTTGGAAAAAAAGAGAAGAAAAAAAATCATCAAAAGATTATGATCAAAGCCTAAAGATTAAGGAATATATCATACAAAACCTATGAAATAGTCACATATCTGGAGAATCTAGTTTCACAATGTCAGCAACTGCAGACAGTCCTTAGTTTGAAATTTATAGTTCATGTTTTAGTTCCACAGTGATCATGTCAAATTTAAAAGTGAGGATTCTAGCATATGAAATATGATTAGTCTCCAAATCAAAAGTTTCGATCTTCTTTTATTAAAAAAAATAAGAAATATGAATCTAAAACTTTAGGCAAAGTCCTGTTTCGATGATTTGGCCTTTTTTGACATGATCATAAAACATACACGTACAATTCCATAACAAAAGAAAAACTAAAATCCATGAGAGAAGGAAAATAAAAAATCTAGATGAAGATGATTATACTCTAGCTAATTTCATCATGTTGATTCATCTATGATCAAGAGTAAAGATTTTGTACCTGGAGAGATTCTAGAAGAACTCTATGAAAATGATTGACGAAGCAGAGAGACAAGAGAAGCTGTTGTTTCGTCTTCTTCTATCTCTTCTCTCTTTTCTTTTGTTGGTTTTCTTGTCGGTATAATTTTGAAGAGGTTTCTGCATTTTTTCTGGGCAGTTTGAAGAACAAAATATGCGACCTATATCATATGTTTGTGGGTCTCATGTAACAACGAGTTTATTAAATATTTTGATTAATTCGATGGAGACTATATTGACATGTTGATCACTACTACATTTTTGCGTGTCCTTATTCGTTGACATGTGTCTATGCAGTTTTAACTCTTAAGTAAAAGAGTTTAATCTGTTTTACAGTACATTATGACAATTGCAGATTCGTAATTCATGTATCAGGCTGTACATTAGTATTAGGATTTTTTTCAAGAGATTTGATTAAACTTAAGAAAAAGGCGACAATGATGGACCTAACCTAATGTACATTTGGCAATAATGCTGGTCTTTCATCACTATAACTCTAGAGATATAATTTTATACATATCACCTCGCTCGAGGAAAATTATAATATTTCTCTATTCAAAAGTTAAAAACAACATTAACTTATTAAAAAAGTTTAATAGTTTCTTAAAGCTAAGCTGATTTTAAAAAGCATATATTATAGTCCTCTTAAAGCTTAAAATGTTCGGAAATCCAGGAAGATCAATAAAAGGAATGGACCACAATAAATAATTTAGTACATAATTTTTGAATATAAATTAGAGTTGTCATCATGTTTTTTAGGTAGAACATACTCGTATCACCGAAACAAAACTATTACATACAACCTTTAATTAATATCGGTCTTCTAACTATTATAGTAATGTTGACCTTTTCTTGACTTGCTAATAAGTTTTTATTTGGTTAAAGCACCTTCGATTATGGTCAAATATTTGAGCCCTTGTGGCAATTGTGCATAGCACTAAGTCTGCATACTAAGCCTGGAACTAATGTATGTACAAATGAAAGTTATGTATGCATTTTAAAATTTTTCTCTAACAACAGTTTAGTTGACTTTGGATGTTAAAGTTTTGGTAAACAAAGTGAGAACTTCATAAAAACTAATCATGGGTAATAGACGGATCGGATCGGACCGGCCCATTAACAAAAGCCTGTAGTAACTGATGAATTTGGATCTTCTATGGTTTGTCAGATGAGATTCGTCACCCTCAATTAATTCATGCATTAAACTAGAAAAAAGTATCAATTAGTAATCTAATATAGATCAAATAAAAGAAATATATTGGAGTACTAATTACTAGCTGCATTTATATGAAGCAAGCATCTTCGAAGAAGATTACTAATAAATGTCAAAATTATACATATAAATTTTAATTGGTTAACACATGTCAAAATCAAAAGGGTACTTCTCACACGTTTTAATTGGATGTAGAAACTCTCATTATTGTAGGCATGACCGGTTCTTGCTGTAAGGCAGGGAAGAGTTTTAGGCGTCCCAATATTAATGTTTTTTTCTAAGGGCCACATCATTTAGTTAATTTAGTGGGTCGGTCACTTCATAAATATTTTGTTGCCTAGTCTTTCAACTCATTTAGAATTTAGCTCATCATTTTGACATATTTTTCTCCACTCTCCAATGAAATCCAAGTTTTATTGTCCAAACAATTTTTTTGGTATTAATCTAATATTTCTTCTATTTTACAAATGGTGTCATTTATAAAAAATTTCATAAGAAATATTGTTTTGTATTTTCAATGTAAAAAATCAACTAAAAATCTAGTTTTAACCCTATTGTTTTAATATATTAATTAAAAAAAGTATTTTTAGTGTATTAAATAGAATAATATAGAGTTTTTAATAGTTTTTTTTAATATGTGTGAAATGTGTCAAAATTACACTTTTTGTGAAATTGAGAAAGTATGATTATTCTCATGTCATAAGATAATTTGTTTCTTCATGTACTCGTAGATTTTCTTAACATAAGATTACAACATAAATCATTTATAATTAAGGATTATTATTAGTTTATTTGAACAAAATCCTATGATTAGTGGATTTCATTATCATTATTTTATGTATCTTTTTGTTCTATTGGGTTAGGGGTCAAGATAATGTTCTTGTTTTAACTGTGTTAATTTAGCTTTATATCCAAATATATTATGAAATTTGTTCAAAATCAACCAACAACTCCTTAAAAGATATTTTACTTTATTCAACAATTTGGCTAGTGGTTGCTGACAAAGTAGAGTTATGATTCCTTTCATATATTTTCTCTATCTAAATGTAAATTAAAAATCTCCAAATATGAAAGGTTTCAATAAACCGGAATTTAAATCTGAATTGTCCGTTTCACATCGACCAGATCTACCACGTGTTAAATAAGACCACCGGGTCAAATAAGAATATTAGACGATAAGTAGATTTTGATTTCGATTTCGATTTTGCACAAAGCGGGATATCTGACGGTTTAAATTGTGCCACGTGTTAAGATTCCTTCTAGACAGAGTCCCTTATAAAAACCCCTGACCCAATCACATTTCTCCGATCCAAAAAGACGGTAAAAAAAAGACAAAACAGAAATTAAATAAAATATAATCAAAGAGACGATTCGATCGCATCAATGGCGGAAGAGAAGAGCTTCAAGTATGTGATCGTCGGAGGTGGTGTCGCCGCCGTAAGTCTCTCTGTTCTTCTCGTTTTCTTTATTTTTTTGGTGATATCGGATTTGTGTTTTATCTCTTCGCTTACGAATCATTACACTGTAGTGCTCACTGTTTCGCTTATGGAATCCTCACCATTCGAGAAGTTTTACTGATTGTATCTCTAGATCTATTGATATCTGATTCATAAGAACTATGAAGTATATGAGAACGATGACGATTGAGCTACTACTGTTTACACAAACGAATCACAAGTTTCTACTATGTCTTAATTCAGTTTTGGTTGTTCTTGATTCACAGGGATACGCGGCGAGAGAGTTCGCTAAGCAGGGTGTCAGGCCTGGTGAACTTGCCATCATTTCTAGGGAACAAGTAAGTTTCCTGATGAATATATTTGATTCTTCTTGATCATTGTTTTGCTTCTCTGTGATTTATAATATTGGCAATTCTGTGTTATACAGGTGCCTCCGTATGAGCGTCCTGCACTTAGCAAAGGATATATTCACCTCGAGAGTAAAAAATTCGATTCTACATCTTTGTTGATTTACATCAATTGGGTTTTAGTTTAGTATGTGTTTGGTTCTTAGTTAGATTATTGTTCTCATGTACACAGATAAAGCTACACTTCCGGGTTTCTATGTCTGTGCTGGAAGTGGAGGAGAGAGACAGTTCCCTATATGGTACAAAGAGAAAGGTAGGTTTCTTTTTAGCGTGCTTGATTACACAATGTCTCTCTACTCTTTAATGTGTAATTTCTACCTGCTCCTTTTTTTTTTGCAGGTATTGAGCTGATTTTGGGAACAGAGATTGTCAAGGCGGATCTTGCTGCAAAGACTCTTGTTAGTGGTACTGGACAAGTCTTTAAGTACCAAACTTTGATAGCTGCAACTGGTTCTTCTGTGAGCATAAACTCTCCTTTTACTCTTACTTTGGAATTTTCCATCCAAGTCTTTTTTTTTGCCTTCTTGTTCTAAGGAATTTGGTTAATTGTGCAGGTCATAAGGTTGTCAGATTTTGGCGTCCCAGGTGCAGATGCTAAGAATATATTCTACCTGAGAGAACTCGAAGATGCTGACCACCTTGCTTATGCAATGGAAGTAAAGGAAAAAGGAAAGGCCGTGGTTGTTGGCGGTGGTTACATCGGTCTTGAACTCAGTGCTGCTCTGAAGGCTAACAACCTCGAAGTTACCATGGTTTATCCAGAACCTTGGTGCAGTAAGTGAATACATTTAAGCCAAACCACTAACATAGCATTCTCATCGCTCTCCCTTTGCTTAACACCTTTCCTTTTGGTTGTCTTTGAAAAGTGCCTCGGCTTTTCACCGCTGGCATTGCTTCCTTTTACGAGGGTTACTACGCCAACAAAGGAATCAACATTGTCAAAGGCACTGTTGCATCCGGTTTCAGTACCAACTCAAATGGAGAGGTTAGCAATTTACATCACTATTCAAACTTGACAAACAATAGTTTTTCTCTTGACTGCTTCAACAATATCACTCTATTGCTTAATGAGCAGGTCACTGAGGTGAAATTGAAGGACGGAAGAACATTAGAAGCTGATATCGTGATCGTGGGTGTCGGTGGTAGACCAATTATATCACTCTTCAAAGGTCAAGTTGAAGAAGAGAAGGGTGGTTTGAAGGTTTGTGACTTAGATACTCCATTTACTGCAGCATCATGATATATAGCTTCTTGAGGTATATAATTATTGTAACTCATCTTTGATGGCAGACTGATGCGTTCTTCAAAACAAGCGTCCCAGATGTATATGCCATTGGTGATGTAGCCACCTTCCCAATGAAACTCTACAACGAAATGAGACGCGTTGAACATGTTGACCATGCTCGCAAATCCGCTGAACAAGCTGTTAAGGTAGTGATAATAAAATGCTTCTCCTTCCAGTTTTTAACTATAATACGAGTGAGTTGTATAAAAACATTGAAATTGAAACGATTTGTATGATTTTTGTAGGCAATCAAGGCAGCAGAAGAAGGGAATGCGATCCCGGAATATGACTATCTTCCATACTTCTACTCTCGAGCCTTTGATCTGTCATGGCAATTCTACGGTGACAACGTTGGAGAAACCGTATTGTTTGGAGACAATGACCCGAAATCGCCAAAACCAAAATTCGGGAGCTACTGGATAAAAGAAGGGAAAGTGGTTGGAGCATTTGTAGAAGGTGGAACTCCTGAAGAGAATCAGGCAATTGCAAAGGTTGCACGAGCACAACCTTCAGTTGAGAGCCTTGATGTGTTGGCTAAGGAAGGCCTTTCCTTCGCCACCAAGATATAAGTGCTGTGTTAGTGTGAGCTTTGAGTTTGAGTGTCTTCATGTCAGTTAAGCTATTATGATAGCAGAGTGGACATTTTGGTTATTGGTTTGACTCGCTTTCTTTGGATTGTGTGGTTCAGGAATAAAATTGAAAGTCATTCAATTCACTTTTTCCAATCTTTTCTTTCTTTCGAAAAATAGCATTTATTTTTTTGTTTTCGCCACTGTAAATGGTCCATCAAACTTCTTGAAAACGCTGCACATCATTTTTCTCAGATCCTGTGTTACAGAAACCATATTTTTCTTTGGTGGAGATCTGTTCTTAAACAAGAAAATTTATCATCTATTTTAGTCTTCCCAAATTTATCATCTACTTAGTTCAAGTTTCAACAACACTACAATATTATTGAAAAAACCAAACACTACAATTTAAAAAATAAACAATGATCTAAAAAATAAAAAGTCTTTGTCTTTTTTAACGGTAATCGTTATCCATCAGATCGAAACAAGAGAATTGGGCTTCTCACAAGATGGCCTCTGGAATCATCCCATTCCACAGAAGCAGACGCAATACCTCTCATCGTATCATCCCAAACTCCATCAATCATAACCTTAAAATTCCTCTTCTCTCCTGGTCTCTCGAAACTCATTACCTTAGGCACAACCTCCACTCTCATACCCTTCGGTGCCCAAACCTTAGCCACGTACTTCGATGGTCCGTATCCGACATTCCTCACTGATCTGTAGAAAATCTCTGAAACGTTCGTATCCGTGGGTCTCACTTGCTTGTGCATTGACGGGTAATTTAGCCCGTCGGATCCTAACCCTCTTTTGAAATTCTCGCATTTGTATTCCTTCTTCGTCGTGTTGTTCTTGTTTATACCGATTAAAAGTCCGATGCTTGTGCTATTATACCCTTCTTTACAGAGGAATCTTAGGTATGCGTCCTCGGTTATGTCGTAGACTAGACCCGGGTGAATCGCTCTTCTCGGGTTTATTTGACCCGACCCGTAACTCAATTCTGCTTCGTCGCCTTTGATCCTCATTGGAGTTGCTGTAACGAGTGTAAAGATTGGAACTTTCTGTTACTTCAAGAACATTTTGAAGTTTTGTTTGATAATTTAGTTGATATAGTTACCTGTTGTCATAAGGGCGGATTTGATTGCGGCTGGAGACCAATCAGGATGGAATGATTTGACATAAGCTGCTGCAGCTGCTGCGTGAGGACAAGCCATTGATGTTCCTGACATGATGGAGAAAAGTGTTCGTCTACTGTCGTCTGAATAACCTGTTATCGATGCTAGTTTCGAGTATGCTGCGAGAATGTTTAGTCCTGGCGCTGAAATGTCAGGCTGTCGAAAAAACAGGGATCAATTGAATCACTTGGAGAAACCTTGAGAACAGATAGATAGAAAGAGTGAAGAGAAACCTTGAGAATGTTGGGGCTTATTCGTTGAGGTCCTCTTGCTGAGAAAGAAGCAATTGAGGGAGCTACCATTTTGGTTGTTTTTGTTTTAAAGATAACTGCTTGAGGATTTCTGTTATTTTGAATGTGTGAGGAACACCAACGAAAATTCAGAAGTAAGAAGAGAGAGACATAGAGAGACGAGATTGACTGATTACTTGGTAGAGTTGATGTATTCAGATATCTTTGTACCGTCTTCAAAGAAGACATAGGAGCCAGCAATGAGAGTTGAAGTGGCCTTATCAGTCGGTTCTAGAAGTTGAACGATCACACCAGCTCCTTTTAAGCTTCTCACAACATGGTCTTGACCTTGACCTCCATTACCTCCTTCTTCACGTCCTGCTTCACAATAAATTACCTTCCCCACCACTTTATCCTCCCCTAATGTCCCGGACTCACAAGTACTGTATAAACTCACAACCGTTTTAAGACGATCAAGACTGTAAAACTCTGAGAAAGATTAAGGCTTTTATTCTGTTATTGAGATTTACCTAGGCTCTCCATAGTCTCCTGCAGATAAGTTAGATGCAAGCAAACCGCTTGTTAACGGATACATTTTCTTTCTTGGAGAGAATGCGTTTAGAGAAATTCCCTGCAAAAGAGATCTTGGACTCTTACCACACAAGCAAGATTAAGATGATACTTCAGTTCTTGGAAGAGAAATACTTACAGATGTGGTGTGGCCATTGCCGAGTTTGACAACAGTTTCAAACTTCCGGTCGAGTGAGTTAGCCGCGACAGTCATTACCCAAGGCGCGAGGTTGGAAACCGTAAAGAGACCGGGGCCATTATTGCCTGCAGAACACGTTGTCAAGATCCCTCTTTTCATCGCGTGAAACGCTCCAATCGCAATTGGATCTTCGAAAAACGGAAGCGAGGCTCCTCCGATTGAAATCGATATAACATCGACCCCATCAGAAATAGCCTCGTCAAATGCTGCCAACATGTCCATGTCTGTACATCCTGTTTCCCAGCACACCTTAATTTGAAACAGAGCATAATGTGTCTCAGATATTCCTTCTGTTCCAAGAAAACAGAGTAACGATTGAACTGGAAAAAGCAAACCTTATAAGTGGCTATTCGAGCCGAAGGAACACCACCTCTTGCTGTTCCGTTAGCAATTCCGAAGAGGCTAGCGCTGGAGACTGAAACACCGGCAATTGTGGAAGATGTGTGAGTCCCGTGACCGTCGTAATCCGCGGGAGAGTCTCTCTGGCCATCAGGAAGTCCCTTTTGGTCGAGGTGGAAGAACTTTGCTCCTATCACTTTACTGTAATCCAACACCAAATTAAAGGAAAGAATAGAGAGGTTGCAGAAACAGAGGATGATGGAAACAGAGCATTTGTACTTGTTGCAACGAGTGAAGTTATTTCCAGTTTCACATTTTCCTTTCCATTTAGCTGGAGGAGGACCAACGCCTTTGTCATCAAAGCTCGGTGAGTCGACATCGATTCCTAACGACAAGAACAAAAAAGATTTATAAATCCGATACTACCGATATTTTCAGATTCAAGTTCTAATTTTGTTTACCTGAGTCAAGAACTCCCACAATGATATTACTCTCTGCTGCTACACTTCTTTTGTATTTAGACTCAACAAATCCTAGAAAATCCCATGATCTTGTTGTATGAAGCTGTCTTCGAGTGTTCTTAAACACAGATACAACTCCTTCTTCTCCTGCAAAGAAAGTATCCATTAATCACATTGAGATAAATTTTCTAAACATTTTTGTTAACTTACGTGATAGCTTCTCTGCTTCATGAGGGAAAAGCCTTGCCACAAATCCATTAATGTTCTTCCCATAGCTATACATTTTAACTTCTCTTGCTTTGCTCTCGCTGCAACAATCCATCAAAAGTGTAAAGATTCCAATAAATCAATGACGATTCTATGGGCAAGAACTGATCCTTACTCTTCGATCACTGTCAATAGAAGTTTGTGATGGTTTTCTGCGGCTTCAACATGAGAATTCTCAGTTGGTTCTCCCATGTACACAATGTAAGGCTATAAAGACAGAAACAGAACAAAAAAGGGTAAGAGATTCAGTAATTTAACACATAAAAAACACTCTTCACTCTTACATTATTACCTTTCTCTCGTTGTTTTCATCTTCCGTGGCTGCTATAAACGCGGTGTTAACAAGGCAAAAACAGAGTATAACCAACCGTAAATGCTGATTCGAAACCATATTTTTGATATCGAGATTAGTTAAAACTGAGATTTGCTTTTGGTTAAGAAGAAAATCTACACTCTGTAACGTTAATAAAACAAAGGGAGCAATGCTTAACAGCCACTTATCTTTTAAACTCTTTTCTTAGACTAAGTATTAGTAAAAGACCGAGAGTCCTTTGGCTTGTTATTAGGATCTTATTCCACCTAATTTTCCGGTTTACTAGTTACACTTAACTAAATTTTGTTTTTGTTTTTCTTGATGAAACTAGATAGGGTGTGAATGAGTAATAGTAAACAAGTTTAGAGATTTTATTAGTCACACAAATCTTGAACACATAGAAACACAAATGAATGAAGAGATACTGAAATACAAAGAAAGAGCTCAAACATTGAGCTCCATAAGAAGAAACCTAAGAAAAAGTGTGCTTTTTGCGTTTTGTTTCTCACGCTTTGATCAAAGACGCGGTAAGACTTTCGCGTAAAACCGAATAAACCGATCTCCATCCTTCTTCGGTAGGGTGAAGTCCATCCCAAAAGAAAGCAGATTTAGGATCATCACATATCGTATACTTCTTCACTCCCTTTTCATCCACACTTCCACAGTTATACTCTCTGCTTACGCCTACGCAACACGGCTTCAACGGATTCTCAAACTTCGTACTCCCTGTATTTCCGCATAACCGATCAGCCAAAGAAATATAAAGTTTTCTTAAGGATCAAAATGCAAAAAAAAAAATGTTGTATTTTACCTGGATTGGCTCCTTTGTTCTTGAAAACAGTCAAGAAAGCATTGTAAAGATCAAGAATAATGAAAGTTGACTGCTTTGTCTCGTTATTGAGCTTTGCCACAGCTTGTTGTAATAAGTTGTTGTGAAGGTTCACTAAAGCGTTTTGTGTCTCATTGCAACGCTGAAAGGAGGAGACAAAGGTGATGCCGGGAAGGCATCCGAGTGGCTGTAGCGACGGTACTGCTATCTTTTTCACTCCTAAAGCGTGGATCCGCCTCAAATTCACCTCTGTTTGATCCACAACTTGCTTTATGAATGCTGGGAATTCCTGTAAAATGCATATGAAAGTAAGAAAGGAATATAACTCATAGTTATAGTAACTTATTTAACAAGAATATAAAATGCAAACCCTCTAAAAGCTATAATATACCTTTTAACATCATTATATAAGTCGGACCAAACTTTAATATATATGAAATGTTATATGATCTTACAGAGGCAGGGCGGTTTTGGGCGATGAAATTGGAGTAGTCGTTGCCGGCGACACTGACGAGAGCAACGGAGGAAGTAAGCTCGGAAGGATAGTAGACGTCGCCGGCGGTGAGAAGGTTCTGGAAGAAATCGATCTGAGTGGTCATATTGGGCAATGGAGTTTGAGTGTTGAACACTCCTGTTCCTCCATACGCAAAATTCATACCGTACTGTAACCTTTTCTTTCCCGCGTAATCTTTCCAGAAGTATGGGATTGGTGACTTTATACCTACGAATTTCGCTACATATACAAAAAATATAATGAATATATGTTAATTTCAGGATTTTAGTTACTAAAATTTATAGATTTTAGTGACTTTGACTTTGAATGATATTTGCTTAAGAATTTTCTAACCTAAGTAACGATGACTATTTGTCTTCTTCACTTCAGTTATTATATTCATATGCGGTGCTTAGACTCGGTATATAATAAAAACCAACGTGACAAGAATATTCAGATGTTAGTTTATTAATTGATCTAAATTTGCAATCTGATTCTTTTGAAAATCATATATTTTTTTTAAGTTATTAATATACATAAAAAATTGATGCATTTCTTCGTTCACAAAATGCAAATTCAATACATTTTCATCAATCCTAAGAGATTATATAGAAAGGCTATTGACATAAGACTTTTCTGAAATAATGTTCATTAAACTATAATGTATGTACTTTGACAGCGCATATGTTGGTGTTTAGCTTTATAGTCTTTTTATATAATAAGAAAATAAAAAGATGAAAAAGAAAAAGCCTGAAGTGTGTTGCTTTGTTGATGCTAAGTGGGAGTGGCTATGATGAGAGTATTAAACAGACATAATAATAAAAATAGAAAAGTTAACCTTTAGGAAGAAGAAAAAGATATATAAAAAGGACAAGTAGAAAAAAAAAATTTGATCAGCACCGAATACAATGAATGCAAAAAATAGAAATTGATAATATTTTTTTTGGTAACAGTATATATTGTTGATACGTGTTATAGCATTCTAGAAAAACATACACGTTACTGTGACCCTACTACCTCACTAACGTGTTGAAATTCAAAAGAAAGTAAACTTTTTTTTTTGTTAAGATTCATTATGGTTTTTAAATGATGACAACGTAAGAACAGAGTATCGGTATGTTTCTTGCCATGCAATTATTATAAATCCATTTTATACTTTTTCACCATTCCAACGTATTTCTGGCTATTTGTGAATTACATGATGCGTGTGTTATAACGAATAATTTTAAAATATTATTAAAAATATAAAAAATAATATTATATATTTCGAAGTTTCAGAGACTCATAACACGTAAGAAAAAAGACACTGGTAAATTGGCCAAATACAGTACAAAGGATTTGACGCAACACTGACATCTGGTAAATAATCGAACTCATTTCACTTACCAACCAAATAAATTCAAGAACAAATTTCACTAACCAACATCACTAAACCGGAACGAAGGTAAACCAACTGACTAACAAGAAAATGAAATTGAATTGATTCCTAACTTTCTCCAAAATATGTTCATGGAGACGCAAACACATAGTAGGAATATATATATATACATATAATTATATAAGGTTATAAAAATAAAATAGAAATGCTACAAGGAAAGGGTTTATAGGATAATAAAAACGTGAATATAAATAGTTTTTAAGATCAATAGACAGAAAATAAAGTAAAAAAACGCTTTATGAAAAGCAAAGTACAACAAGAAGATGGCGAGAAGAAAGAAAGCAAAAGTGAGTCGCGCACTGGATCGACACTAGACCACTCTTCCATCATTGTTTTTTGGACCTTATTTAAATATTACAATTTACGTCTCATTATTTTCATATATCTACATATATAAATATGTATATAATACTGTCCTATTATTAAGACATACGGTTATAAATTTAAACGAGGCTAAAACATCGATCAGTTAGGTACTTGTCACTAATCAATTATTTACCCATTTCCACATAAATCCATACTAAAGGCTAAAACTAAAGTCAGTCAAGTAATTGCACTATTACAGCAGGAGACTTTTAGTTGGTTAGTCAATTAAACTGATTAGGATGTTTAATTTTTGTCAACAGATTTGATTATGAATTTAATTGAGATATTTATAATAACAAGATTCATACTATATAGTATAAGGATGATATAAGTTAAAATTTTTGAAGAGGAATAGTTACCTAGAAAATCGGTGGCGACGCGGCCGTCGGAAAAACGGCCGGCGGGTTTACCGGGGAAAGTGATACCGTAAGGGAATTTCCAAGAACTAGAGAGAGACTTCTTAATGTTTCCTGTATCTGCATAAGAATCTCCGAACACAAAAAGCTTCGTTGGTCTAAATGCATACAAGTGATGATTTTGATATGAACCCTCAACTCCGCTGATTTCTCCTGCATAATTAAAATAAAAATTTTAAAATTTGGTTTCAAAAATATTGTTGTGATGAGAGCTATAAGATGACATGTAAATTGAATTACCAAATAGGAGCGACGTGAATAGACAGAGGAAGAGGGAGAAGAAGAGTTTGATCAAATAATCCATTTTCAAGATTCAGAGCAAATGGTTCTCTTTCAATGACCAAAAAGGAGAAGGGAGAGAGAGAAAGTGGAAGAGAGAAGATGGGATTAAAAGAGAGCACTTTGAGAATTGAAATTGGAGTGTGTTCTCACTAATGTGTCTTTGTGGCTTTATATAGTAAACCACTAAGCCTTAGAGTTGATGTGAAACGACTACGATCTGGTCAACTTTTGTATCTTTATTCTTTGTGTTTATTCAGTTTTGTTTTGCATCATTTGAGTTTCTTAATTATGTTTGTTTAATGTCTGAGTGTGATTACTCTACAATTGGGATAAGAGATATAAATGGCCTTAATTGGTATAGAGTAATATACGCCATAGAGTTTTATGGATTTTTTTTTGCCGAAATTGACGGGTTTTAATTTTTGTGTGTTTATAGTTTGTTTGGCCTTTTAGTGTTATACTACTTTAAAAACATTACGAATTACATTGTTACAATGATATCATTGTGTCGACTTTCAATTTTTTAATAATAAACATATTCCAGATCAAATTTAATCCCTAAAACTTGTGGAAAATCCAAATATTTCAAAATTTTATTTCTTAGTCTTCGACGTTCATTTTTGAAATCTTCTACTACAGTGTTAGTATGCTACGTCTCTATCAATTTTTGTTGTTTGAGGCAGGAAGACTATCGTAATTTATATTTCTCATCACATGGTACGACTTCAAATTTGTAGGCTGTAATCATACATATATGTAATTTATATTTCTCATCATATAGTTCTTACTTCCATAAACAACTATTTATGTGCATACCGTAATTTAATTTCTGAAAAATATATCAAAAAAAAAATTACATTAGTTAATTATAGTAATGGTTATAATGTTTGCAAAACAATATCCACTTCTCGAATTATAATTGGAAAAAAAAAGTTTCTAAATGTTTAAGTACGATTTTTATTTTTATTTTTTTACTTTATTTTTTTGCTTTTGAATTTTGTTGTCAGTTTATCAAAGAGTAGTTGTTTTTTTCTTTCTTTTTTTGTGGTAAATAAGACTACTAGTAGTTTTATAAAGTTTTTTTATCCTCACATATTTATTTACTTATATTTTAGAAGAGTTTTAAAAGTAAAAGTATAAACAAAGTCACAATCTACGACATATTTTTACCAATACTTTAAGAATTTTTTAGTTTAAGTTACTTATTTAGTTTAGGGAACTTTTTTTATAGTTTTTTTTTGTTAATTAGTTTTATTGATTTATGGTAAAATTACTCTAGTTTCTATCATAAAATAGACAGTATAATGTAACATTTCAATAGTTACGCTTTAAATATATTAATCAATGACATATGTTATCACACTTTGAATAAGATTCATTTTAAATTTATATAACTTTTATTTTTTTCAGAATCAACAAATAAATAAAGTACGGCACTTCCTAGCCAGCTCCTAACATTCGTCGTTTGGGCAAATGGATGTGGGATGGAGCAAGTCGGGTCGGAACAAAGGCCTTTCGGACACCCCTGGTCTGTTTTCCGAACGAGTGAGTTGTGCTTCAAAATTTGGATGAGTCGATGTAGGTCGATGGTAAATTGATTTATTATTCCTTTAATTTTTTTTTATCATTTTATTATTTTTTATCTTTTTAAGATCAGTAATTGATTACATAATTTACTTAATTTTTTTTTTTTGATAAGGGGGTATTTATTTACCTTCTTTAATTCTAAGCATATCTTTTTATATTTTAAATTTTCTATATTTATGTTAACATAATGTTTAACTCTAATTCATTAATTTTCTTATACATGTCGAAATCTTATCGATAAACTTAACACGTATCGCGATTAGTAACTTTAAAAACCACGCTTGATACATTACTATAAATGTTCCTTAATTTTTGCATAATACATTTATTATATTTGAATACATTACTATAAATGTTCCTTAAAATATATGATCTTTTAGATACATATCACCCCTATTAAACAACCACAAAGGCTAAACGATGAATCACCTCTCATATTTTTTGTTTGTCATGGTTTTATGTTTCAGGTTGGGTGATGCGAAGCTGTTTGGAAAAAAAGTAGTACAATTTAAGAATTCTCTTAGTTCAGGAAGTGAAGTAAATATCTTTTGTAAATTGAACGACAAACAACTATTCGTTGTTATTTTAAAGCCGGGAGAAATCTACAATTATAGTTTTCATGGTCAATTCGTTACCACAAACAAAATGGATTGTGATTTAAGAGAGGGACAAAAATTTGTAAGGATTAGAGCATTTCAAGGTGCTAGTGGCGCATTTGATCATGGTAAGCAGATTTTTTTGGATGCGAGAGAAGACGGAATTTACTTTACACATGGTAAAGAAGTGCCAAAACTAGAGTATAAATGGTAAAGAAGTGGATTTATTTATCTTTGTTTTAATTACAATGTTCTATTTTCTGTTATTTGGAATGGATCATATTGAATAAAATATTGTAATAGTACATATTGTCTTTGTTAGAAATGTTTAGATTATATATTATCATATATTAAAATATATTAAAATGTAGTTACATATCTTGTGTTTTTCTGGAACGAATACATATTACTGAATCGTATCAAGTTATTTCTGCCCTTTTAATATAATCTGCCAAAAAGCGGTAGATAGCCTGGTTCCTATATAGGCAGTGGTCAACGAGAGCTTATAAGCGGTAGATAGCCTGGTTCCTATATATGTATGATATGTATGATGTACATCTTTATCTTCTTTTGTTTTTGGTGGAAAATAAACCTATTTAAATTACAATATCTAATATAGTAGTATAATTTGTTTCAGAAACTAATAGTAGAACACCTATACTAAAACTCAAAAAAAAAAATAGTATATATTCTTTTTGGGATGAGTTTTTTTCTTTTTGGTGAGATAAGTAAGGCATAGTTTCATGCAAGCTCTTCTTTTATAATTTATCAGAAATCTTTTTCAAAAAGAGAGGTCTCAACCACCTTGAAAAAATAGTATATATCCTCATAGTTTATCTAATGTGAAAAAGGTTACGATTTATCCATTTACTTTCTCTGCAAATAGATATTCCACCTTGATTAGTACTTCATGTTCCAAAACTCATAATTACTTAATAATTCATATTGTAATCAAAAGGGAAAAATTACATTTTAGCTATTTAATGCATCTCTTTCTTGTACACATGAAGTAACAGAAAACTTTTAACAGAGAAAAAGCAAGAAAAGTTAGAAAGTTAAGATGGGATTTTGCATTAATTTCTTGCAACTTTTAGTGCAAAATCTAATTAAAAGTATAACATTAAATTAGAATACTTCCATATAGAATGACGAAAAGTCACTTGACCACCCAGTTCACCATTATTCTCCATATTTAGAATACATTACCATAAGGGTTTCTTAATTTTTACATAATACATTTATTATTTTTGACCATGTATGTATATATATACACAACTCAACACCTTTGTATAAGATAAAATATCTTATTTTTAGATTTATAATCACCCCTACTAAACAAGTACAACGGCTAATTGAAATGATGAATCACCTCTCATGTTTTTTGTTTGTCTTGGTCTTGTGTTTTGGATTGGGTAATGCGAGCCTATTTGATAAAAATTTAGTACAATTTAAGAATTCTCTTAGTTCAGGAAGTGAAGTAAATATCTTTTGTAAATTGAACGACAAACAACTATTCATTGTTATTTTAAAGTCTGGATAAATCTACAATTATAGTTTTCATGGTTAATTTGTTACCACAAACAAAATAGATTGTGACTTAAGAGAAGAACAAAAATTTGTAAGGATTAGAGCATTTCAAAATGCTAGTGGCGCATTTGATAAAGAAGAATTTCGGGACGTTAGAAAAGATGAAATTTATTTTACACATGGTAAAGAAGTGCCAATTCTATAGTATAAATGGTAAAAAAGTGCCAAATTTAAGAAGTGTCTTTAACAATAGGCACATAAATTATATAATTACTAAAAAAATGGAATTTATTTATCTTTGTTTGATTACAATGTTCTATTTTCTGTTATTGGAATGGATCATATTGGATAAAATATTGCAATCATACATATTATTGTCTATGGATTTAGAAATGTCTTTGTTAAGAACAAAAAAATTGTAGATTTCAAGTACTCCTATATAAGTATCATAAAATATGAAAATTTCTAATATATATCTTAATCCAAAATTATAAATAATTATATTAGAATATAAATTTCTGTGAACACATAAAGATGCCATAGAAAAAAATAGTATTTTAACTCAAGTAAAGTAAAACTTAGATCGATCATCTTTCGTTTAAACTTTATAATGTAGTTTCCTATCTTGTGTTTGTTTTTGGAACGAGTAGCGTCGTATCAAGTTATTTCTGCCATCTAATTAGTGTAATCCCCTCTTTTTATAAGTTATTTCTTAGTCTTCGACGTTCATTTTTGAAATCTTCTACTACAGTGTTAGTATGCTACGTCTCTATCAATTTTTGTTGTTTGAGGCAGGAAGACTATCGTAATTTATATTTCTCATCACACGGTACGACTTCAAATTTGTAGGCTGTAATCATACATATATGTAATTTATATTTCTCATCATATAGTTCTTACTTCCATAAACAACTATTTATGTGCATACCGTAATTTAACTTTTGAAAAATATATCAAAAAAAAAAATTACATTAGTTAATTATAGTAATGGTTATAATGTTTGCAAAACAATATTCCACTTCTCGAATTATAATTGGAAAAAAAAAGTTTCTACATGTTTAAGTACGATTTTTATTTTTATTTATTTTTATTTTATTTTTTTGCTTTTGAATTTTGTTGTCAGTTTATCAAAGAGTAGTTGTTTTTTTCTTTTCTTTTTTGTGGTAAATAAGACTACTAGTAGTTTTCTCCGATTTTTATGTTGAAAGTTTTTTCTACGGCTGAAACGTGGCCGCGTACCCTATAAACAAGACTTTGTTATTTTTATCCACGTCAATGGAATATTGGCATACCTTCCTTGATTATTGACTATTTATGTTTTGTTTTTTTGTTGCCCCAACGAACGTGTTTATTAATTCCTCGTATGTTTCAGTATTACCCATTATACTTTTCCAGGTTTCCATAGTTTAAGAAAAATAATAACGAACCAGTAATATAAACCAGATACCACTACATATATGTATTAATTAATCAATTGCTTCCACGCAAAACTCCTAAAAAATGGATAGATGTCCAGCCGCCTTTTCTGAAATTTAAAGAAAATATATTGTTTATGGCCTCAGACCAGGCCCATTTTGGAATGATAATTTAATAATATTAATAATAATAATAATAAAATACATTGTTTTAAATGTATGTAAATAACCATCATCTTGTGCTTTTCGAGTTTTTCAAACGCGATTTTAAAGAGGTACGTAAACCAAACATGAACCGAAGTATTAAGCCAAATTATTATTATTATTATTTTTTAAATGCTTAAAATGAAAGATACGTCCGATAAATAACTAAATTGAAATCAATACATAAGTATCAACTGAACACATCTAATTAAAATCTCCAATACATGTTTTGGGTTTTCAGATACCGAAAAGTGGTTTACACTTTGGTCAAAAACTCGGTTAGAGGTTTGCCTAATATTGAGTAAACCGATCTCCATCCTTGTTGGGTAGGGTGAGAGTTATCCCAGAAGAAATCAGACTTAGGATCATCACATAGTGTATACTTCTTGACACCTTTCTCGTCCACATTCGCACAATCCCCTTTGCAACACGGCTTCAACGGGGTTTCAAATTTCGTACTCCCTACAATTTAACAAATTAACCAATCACACAAAAGCCTTATATAACTACAGTTTTTTAAAAAGGATCAAACTTGAAAAGTTTCATTACCTAGATTAGTTCCTTTGTTCTTGAAGAGGGTCAAGAAAGCACTATAGTAATCAAGGACCATGAAACTCGATTGCTTGGTCTCGTTATTGAGCTTGGCCACTACTTGCTGCAACAAGTTGTTATGTAGGGTTACCAACGCATTCAATGGCTCATTACAACGTTGGAACGAAGATACAATGGTAAAGCGGGGAAGGCATCCGAGTGGCTGTAGTGATGCTACTGCTATCTTTTTCACTCCCAAGGCGTGGATACGCCGCAAATTCACCTCTGTTTGACCCACGACTTGCTTTATGAACGTTGGGAATTCCTGCAAGATGGAATGAATTTAACTCAACCGAACAGAGTGACTTAGTGAAAAATTCTGTAATGGCATAAAGTATATGTACATCATTCATTGAAAAGCGAACCACTAAAAATTTAGCTGTCATCTAGTACTTTGATCCCTGTTTTAATCGTTTTTTGGAGATTAAAACTAGGGTTTCAAATCCTAATAATAAGCTACTGATCAGTTGGATCGAAGTTAGATAATGATGCTTCTTACCGCAAAGGAGCCGTTTCGTTTGAAGTAATAGGAATAGTCGTTGCCGGCGACGCTGACGAGAGCGGTAGAAGAATTAAGGTCCGAGGGAGAGTAGATGTTGCCGGCGGTAAGAAGCTTCTGGAAGAAATCGATCTGAGTGGTCATATTGGGTAATGGAGTTTGAGTGTTGAACACTCCTGTTCCTCCGTACGCATAATTCATACCGTACTGCAACTGCTCCTTTCCTACGGACTCTTTGGACACGTACGGTATCGGTGACTTTATACCCATCACTTGTGCTGCATCCACCCATCCACCAACACAGTAATGTTTTAGGTTTAATATTAAAAAAAAAAAAAACAAATGATTAATTTTCAAGTAATTTCAATATGTGAAGTTTTATGAGGAGAGATAGGTATTAATTAACCGTGGACTAGACATGGCAAAAACCTTCAAGGATGAAGAGAGATACCTAGAATATCGGTGGCGACGAGGCCATCAGAAAAACGACCGGACGGTTTACCGGGGAAAGTGATACCGTAAGGATATTTTCTAGACACATCTTCAGGCTTCCTTATATTGCCTGTATCGACGTAAGAATCTCCGAACACAAAGAGTTTTGTTGGTCTGGTATTGTACAAGTTGTGATGCTGATTTGAAGCCTCGACTCCATTGATTTCTTCTGTAAACAATAATTAATATTATTCTTTGCTAATAATCATGGATTTGAAATATTTCTTGTTGTGACGATAGCTATATGATGATTGCATAAGTTACCAAATAGCAGAGCGGATAAAATCAATAGCGCAAGGAAAAGTTTCATCAAAATGTATTGCAAGATTAGGGGCAAAAGCTTCTCTATTGTTTTTGTTAAGGAAGAAAATAAGTTTTAACAACACACATACACACACACACATATATATCCTCCTGTATAAAGTCTTATCCCCTAATAAAGCTAATTAAATTTTTAGCAAAAATAAAAATAAATAAAGCTAATTAACTTCATAATATCATAGTAATAAATTAAAATTTATCCAAAAATATTGTTTTTGAAGACAAAACTAAGGTGAAAATATTTTATTTGGTCAACCATTATGACTTTCATTCTTATCTCCTTTTCTTGGTGACTAAAAGAAGCAGTTTTCCAAGTCAAGAAAGATGAAGAAGAAATTTTAAAAAGATTGGATGTCTTATCAAATTTATTACAATTTTTGGTAACAAAATTTATTAAAAAGATAAAATGTAAGAAAACATTTGTTTACCTCCATTATAAATTGACAAACCAAAAGTTATATCAATCATTCACCACTTCACCATTATTCTCCAGATTTATAATACATTATCTCTTGTTTATGTATAATTCATTTATCATATATATATATATATATATATATATATATATATATCAACAAATTTGTGTAAGTTGGAATATTTATCTTTTATATACCTATCACCCCTATTAAAAAACTACATTTATTAATCAAAACGATGAATGGCTTTTCATGCTTTTTGTTTGTCATGGCATTATGTGTTGGGTTGAGTGATGCCAAACTGTTTGCAAAAAATTTAGTACAATTTAAAAACTCTCTTAGTTCTGGAAAACAAATCAAAATTTTTTGTACTTTAAACAAAAAACAACCATTTCAACTTTTTATGGACCCTGGACAAACCTACAATTATAAGTTTCATGGTACATTTGTTCTTAAAAACAAAATGGATTGTCAATTAACGCAGGGGCTACTTGGAAATGTATTGTTTAGGGCATATGAAGGTGCGAGTGGCGCATTTGATCATGGTAAGGAAAACTTTTGGGATGTTAGAGAAGATGGTGTTTACTTTACGCATGGTAAAGAAATGCCAAAATTAGAATATAAATGGATACCTACTTTTACCTAGATCTTTTATTTCATATTTGTTTTAACTGCAATTTCCTATTTTCTGTTATTGACTAAAAGATTGCAATCTTATTTTTATTGCTTGTGTGGCTATCAGTGTATTAAGAAATGTTTTTGTTAAGAACAAAAATAATAAATAAAGACTTCAAATACATAATCATAATATATGAAGAAATCTTAATACAAAATCATATATAATTTGATTAGAATATAATTATAGCGCGAGGCGGACTTCATAATACGAAAGATCGGTCGCAAAGCTGGGGCATGAACACCTCTCCGCTCTGTCTTCTTTACAATGCAGCATTCGAAATCACATGATCATCAGTTTTGAAATCTTGTCCACCTTCACGACTCATCTTGGTTTCTCTTCTCGATCCATCTGGGTGATTGTATAAGTTAGCTCTCGTCAAGTTGTAAATTTTTAATATAATGAATCTGAATCAAAAATTCCAAGTATTCTAAAGTATCTGTTATGACGAGAGCTATAAGGTGATTGTAAATTACCAGATAGGGTAGAAGAGAAAAAGAAGAGAGAGATGGATAGGAGTTAAACCACGAGGCACCACTTCAGCATTATTCTCCAAATTTATATATAACTAGATTAGGTCTCGCATATACTATACGCGTGGAGTTAAAATATAATATTTTAAATTCATAAAAATAAAAATAAAATAGAAAATAAAATAAAATCACGTATAAATATATATATATATAATATTAAAATAATTTAAATAAAACTGTTGTTATGTATTTAATTAGATGAAATATCATTATAAAGTTTTTAATCCTCACATATTTATTTATTTATATTTTAGAAGAGTTTTAAAAGTAAAAGTATAATCACAGAAACCAAGCTAATTGGGAAATTAGATGAAATCTATGAATTTAGGGAGAATTAGGTTTTGCATATTAGTTCCATGAGCAATTAGATCGTGTTCATAGATTGGGCAGCATCTGGTTCTCCGCGATACTTTTTGTGGAGAAATAGATCGTTTTCCCTAAATATTAATTAATCTCCTAATAAATGATTGTAATAAAAATTTAACAATTTAACCAAAAAAGAAGCTTTCATTAGTTAAAGATAAAACTAAGAATTCAAAAATATTATTTGTCAAATCATTAAACTTGTAACCTTTTTTTTGTGGTAATAAACAAAGTTTAAGACAAGAAGAAGGAAGAAAACTTTTAAAATAAAAATAATAAGATGGGAGTTCCTATTAATTTCTGACAATTTTTAGTTCAAAATCTAATCAATAATTAAAATTTTGACCATATCTTTTTTTGGTAATGAAAATTTCAAAGATAAAGAAAAAGCAAGAAAAGTTATAAATATTAATATGAGATTTTGCATTAATTTCTTACTAAAATGATAAAGGTAATTTAGAATACTTCCATATAGGATGACGAACCACGAGGCACCACTTCAGCATTATTCTCCAAATTTATATATAACTAGATTATGTCCCGCATATACGTGGAGTTAAAATATAATATTTTAAAATTCATAAAAATAAATATAAAATAGAAAATAAAATAAATCACGTAAATATATATATATATATAATATTAAAATAATTTAAATAAAACTGTTGTTATGTACTTAATTAGACGAAATATCAATTAAAGTTTTTTATCCTCACATATTTATTTACTTATATTTTAGAAGAGTTTTAAAAGTAAAAGTATAAACAAAGTCACAATCTACGACATATTTTTACCAATACTTTAAGAATTTTTTAGTTTAAGTTACTTATTTAGTTTAGGGAACTTTTTTTATAGTTTTTTTTTGTTAATTAGTTTTATTGATTTATGGTAAAATTACTCTAGTTTCATTATCATAAAATAGACAGTATAATGTAACATTTCAATAGTTACACTTTAAATATATTAATCAATGACATATGTTATCACACTTTGAATAAGATTCATTTTAAATTTATATAACTTTTATTTTTTTCAGAATCAACAAATAAATAAAGTACGGCACTTCCTAGCCAGCTCCTAACATTCGTCGTTTGGGCAAATGGATGTGGGATGGAGCAAGTCGGGTCGGAACAAAGGCCTTTCGGACACCCCTGGTCTGTTTTCCGAACGAGTGAGTTGTGCTTCAAAATTTGGATGAGTCGATGTAGGTCGATGGTAAATTGATTTATTATTCCTTTAATTTTTTTTTATCATTTTATTATTTTTTATCTTTTTAAGATCAGTAATTGATTACATAATTTACTTAATTTTTTTTTTTTGATAAGGGGGTATTTATTTACCTTCTTTAATTCTAAGCATATCTTTTTATATTTTAAATTTTCTATATTTATGTTAACATAATGTTTAACTCTAATTCATTAATTTTCTTATACATGTCGAAATCTTATCGATAAACTTAACACGTATCGCGATTAGTAACTTTAAAAACCACGCTTGATACATTACTATAAATGTTCCTTAATTTTTGCATAATACATTTATTATATTTGAATACATTACTATAAATGTTCCTTAAAATATATGATCTTTTAGATACATATCACCCCTATTAAACAACCACAAAGGCTAAACGATGAATCACCTCTCATATTTTTTGTTTGTCATGGTTTTATGTTTCAGGTTGGGTGATGCGAAGCTGTTTGGAAAAAAAGTAGTACAATTTAAGAATTCTCTTAGTTCAGGAAGTGAAGTAAATATCTTTTGTAAATTGAACGACAAACAACTATTCGTTGTTATTTTAAAGCCGGGAGAAATCTACAATTATAGTTTTCATGGTCAATTCGTTACCACAAACAAAATGGATTGTGATTTAAGAGAGGGACAAAAATTTGTAAGGATTAGAGCATTTCAAGGTGCTAGTGGCGCATTTGATCATGGTAAGCAGATTTTTTTGGATGCGAGAGAAGACGGAATTTACTTTACACATGGTAAAGAAGTGCCAAAACTAGAGTATAAATGGTAAAGAAGTGGATTTATTTATCTTTGTTTTAATTACAATGTTCTATTTTCTGTTATTTGGAATGGATCATATTGAATAAAATATTGTAATAGTACATATTGTCTTTGTTAGAAATGTTTAGATTATATATTATCATATATTAAAATATATTAAAATGTAGTTACATATCTTGTGTTTTTCTGGAACGAATACATATTACTGAATCGTATCAAGTTATTTCTGCCCTTTTAATATAATCTGCCAAAAAGCGGTAGATAGCCTGGTTCCTATATAGGCAGTGGTCAACGAGAGCTTATAAGCGGTAGATAGCCTGGTTCCTATATATGTATGATATGTATGATGTACATCTTTATCTTCTTTTGTTTTTGGTGGAAAATAAACCTATTTAAATTACAATATCTAATATAGTAGTATAATTTGTTTCAGAAACTAATAGTAGAACACCTATACTAAAACTCAAAAAAAAAAAATGTAAACCAGATCAATTACGTGTACCAATTAAGGTGGAAAGTTAAAAAAAAAAATTGTTACACCAAAATCAATAATATAAACAAACAGAGACTAAAACGTCAACAAAAAAATTAATGAGGTGGCCACGTTTATCTGGAGTGCTCGCCGCCGTCAACTTTGTAGTCGATGCTACTTCCTCTCCTCCGTCAAGAAGGTAATCGCGCCTATGCCGGAAATTTGACTCGCCGGTGGATGCCTAATCTTCATGACTTTCTCATCTGACGTCATCTCTCAAAAAAAAGAAAGAAAAAACTTGACGGTCAGCAACAATGCTTATTTGACATTCCTTAATCTGAAGATAAATCACGATTTATGCCTTTCTTTATTGTAAGCTCCAAATTCATTTACCAATTCTTTTGTTTTTGTCTCTTACTTTTAAGAGAGACGCAAAGTTGTTAACTTCCACTTAACATTTAAATTCAATCAATTTCTTTAGTAACGTATAGTTTTTTTTTTCTTTTTGGGATGATTTTATTTTTTTTGGTGAGATAAGTAAGGGATAGTTTCATGCAAGCTCTTCTTTTATAATTTATCAGAAATCTTTTTCAAAAAGAGAGGTCTCAACCACCTTGAAAAAATAGTATATATTCTCATAGTTTATCTAATGTGAAAAAGGTTACGATTTATCTATTTACTTTCTCTGCAAATAGATATTTCACCTTGATTAGTACTTCATGTTCCAAAACTCATAATTACTTAATAATTCATATTGTAATCAACAGGGAAAAATTACATTTTGGCAATATAATGCATCTCTTTCTTGTTCACATGAAGTAACAGAAAACTTCTAACAGAGAAAAAACAAGAAAAGTTAGAAAGTTAAGATGGGATTTTGCATTAATTTCTTGCAACTTTTAGTGCAAAATCTAATTAAAAGTATAACATTAAATTAGAATACTTCCATATAGAATGACGAAAAGTCACTTGACCACCCAGTTCACCGTTATTCTCCATATTTAGAATACATTACCATAAGGGTTTCTTAATTTTTACATAATACATTTATTATTTTTGACCATGTATGTATATATATAGTTATATACACAACTCAACACCTTTGTATAAGATAAAATATCTTATTTTTTAGATTTATAATCACCCCTACTAAACAACTACAACGGCTCATTGAAATGATGAATCACCTCTCATGTTTTTTGTTTGTCTTGGTCTTGTGTTTTGGATTGGGTAATGCGAGCCTGTTTGAGAAAAATTTAGTACAATTTAAGAATTCTCTTAGTTCAGGAAGTGAAGTAAATATTTTTTGTAAATTGAACGACAAACAGCTATTCGTTGTTTTTTTAAAGCCTGGAGAAATCTACAATTATAGTTTTCATGGTGAATTTGTTACCACAAACAAAATGGATTGTGACGTAAGAGGAGAACAAAAATTTGTAAGGATTAGAGCATTTCAAAGTGCTAGTGGCGCATTTGATCATGGTAAGAAGAATTTTTGGGACGTTAGAGAAAATGGAATTTATTTTACACATGGTAAAGAAGTGTCAATTCTAGAGTATAAATGGTAAAGAAGTGCCAAAATTTAAAAAATGTTTTTAATAATGGGCACATAAATTATATAATTACTAAAAAAATGGTATTTATTTATCTTTGTTTGATTAAAATGTTCTATTTTCTGTTATTGGAATGGATCATATTGGATAAAATATTGCAATCATACATATTGTCTATGGATTTAGAAATGTCTTTGTTAAGAACAAAAAAAATTGTAGATTTTAAGTACTCCTATATAAGTATCATAAAATATGAAATTTTCTAATATATATCTTAATCCAAAATTATAAATAATTATATTAGAATATAAATTTCCGTGAACACATAAAGATGCGATAGAAAGAAATAGTATTTTAACTCAAGTAAAGTAAAACTTAGATCATCTTTCGTTTAAACTTTATAATGTAGTTTCCTATCTTGTGTTTGTTTTTGGAACGAGTAGAGTCGTATCAAGTTATTTATGCCATCTAATTAATGTAATCCCCTCTTTTTATAAGTGGTACCATAACTAATAATTATATACTCTACCAAAATGTACATGTATGATATGTATGATGTACATCTTGCATTTTATTTTACTTTTTAGTGGAACCTGAACCTAATTGAATTACGATAATTTATATATTATTTTGATTCAATAATTAATCGTATAACACATATACTAAAAGTATTAAAAAAATGTACATGAAAATTAATAATATGGAAAACAGAGATTGAAATATATATTGAAAAATCTCTTATTTCTGCCCATCTGCGAGGGGTAAAACGGTCAACATATAAAAATAAATTGATTTATTATTTCTTAAAAATTTTTTTTATCATTTTTTTATTTTTATCTTTTTAAAATCAGTAATTGATTATATAATTTACTTAATTTAATTTTTTGATAAGGGGGTATTTAATTCTAAGCATATCGATCTTTTTGTATTTCAAATTTTCTATATTTATGTTAACATAATGTTTAACTCTAATTCATTAATTTTCTTACACATGTCAAAATCTCATAAAAAAAGCGCGATTAGTAACTTTAAAAACCACGCTTTATATGATAAGATCATTTCCATAAATGTTTCTTAATTTTTGCATAATACATTTATTATATTTAAATATATATATATACACACATCTCAACACATTTTGTATACAAGTTAAAATATTTGATCTTTTAGATACATATCACCCCTATTAAACAACCACAACGGCTAATCGAAACGATGAATCACCTCTCATATTTTTTGTTTGTCATGGTTTTATGTTTCGGGTTGGGTAATGCGAAGCTGTTTGGAAAAAATTTAGTACAATTTAAGAATTCTGTTAGTTCAGGAAACGAAATCAATATCTTTTGTAAATTAAACAACAAACAACTATTTACTCTTTTTTTAAAGCCCGGAGAAATCTACAATTATAGTTTTCATGGTCAATTTGTTACCACAAACAAAATGGATTGTGACGTAAGAGGAGAACAAAAATTTGTAAGGATTAGAGCATTTCAAAGTGCTAGTGGCGCATTTGATCATGGTAAGCAGAATTTTTGGGATGCGAGAGAAGATGGAATTTATTTTACACATGGTAAAGAAGTGCCAAAACTAGAGTATAAATGGTAAAGAAGTGGAATTTATTTATCTTTGTTTTAATTACAATGTTCTATTTTCCGTTATTTGGAAGGGATCATATAGAATAAAATATTGCAATAGTACATATTGTCTTTGTTAAAAATATTTATATTATATATTATCATATATTACTCAAGTGAAGTAAATCTTTAATCTTTAAAATGTAGTTTCATATATTGTGTTTTTTGGAACGAATACATTTTCTGGTGGAACCTGAACCTAATTGAATTATGATAATTTATATATTATTTTGATTCAATAATTAATCGTATAACACCTATACTAAAAGTATTAAAAAAATGTACACGAAAATTAATAATATGGAAAAACAGAGATTAAAATATATATAGAAAAATCTCTTCTTTTTGCCCATATGCGAGGAGTACCCTTTTAATCTAAAGATAAATCACGGATTTATGCCTTTCTTTGTAATATGCTCCAAATACTTTTGTTTCTGTCTCTTACTCTTAAGAGAGACGCAAAGTTGTTAACTCCCGTTTAATATTTAAATTCAATCAATTTCTTAAGTAAGGCACAGTTTCATGCGAGCTCTTCCTTTATACTCCAAAAACAGGAATCTTTATTAGAGATCTTTTTCAAAAAGAGAGGTCTCAACCACTTATTTCACCTAACGTACGTGGACATTTATCAGGCTTATAAAACCAAGTTTAATGAGATCAATTTAATAAGTACATGAGAATATAAACAGACAATTTCTATCTTCTTCTTCTCACTAAAGATTAGTTGCATTCTTCACTTTCTCCGTCTTTGAGTAGATTCTCTTCTTGACAGATCACGAAAACAAATTAAAATTAGAATAAATTATTGACGGAAAATGACGTCATCACTTCTATTATTCATGCTGGTGATGGCGGCGATTGTATTGGCAACTACGTTTAATGGCCTTCCGTCGTATCTCCTCTGCCACAGGTCTGTCTGTACGGACTTCCACCACAATATTTTACAACATTTATTGCAATGACAAATTCGAGTAAAATGATAGTACTATAATTTCTTATTTACCTTTTTCTGTCTTTTTTTTACAATTTTTTTTTTATCTTTTTATTTTATTTTTAATGATACCATTTGTTTATCTTTCACAAATATTTTATTTCTTTGGTCACCACATTTATTTTTTATTGACAATTTACACGTTAAATTCCGAATAATTAAATAATGAAGATCTTTATATAAAAAAGGTAAATTTATTCCCACCCAATATAGTTATAAAATTAAATATTTTATCAACTAAATAAGCATAGTCAAAACTGTAATCATTATTTTAGTCAATAAAATCTAAGTGCATTTAATACATATCTACATTTATTACTATGAAGGCTTGGAACATAGCTAAAGATGAGCAACGATGATAGTCACGGATCGTCTTCTTGTCTAAGCAAATTTACGAGTTTGTATGTAGCAAATCTTGATACTCAAGTCTCTGAAGAAATGTTGATACTGATGTTTTCGGATTTCGGAAAGGTTATAAGATCGGTTATTGCAAAGGATTTTAGAGGAGAGTCACGAGGATTCGCTTTCATTGAGTTTGAAAGTGAAGATAGTGCTGGACGAGCCATGATTCATCTGAACGGAAGGATAATAGGTAAAATATATTTCAAGTTTTTCTTTCTTGTTGAGTTAGTTTATATTATTATATATGAAGAACAAAAATATAAAGGTGACTAAATTAAATACCAAATCAGTTCTTCGGAATCGATTGAGTTAAGATAAATAACTGTTTAGGGTTTTAAATTACTTTTTGTAATGTGACGATTAGGTCAGAAGGTACTATACGTTGAGAGGACACCCAAGGTCGAAGAAGGTCGAGACATATGATAGTCTCTCGTGGGTTACTGCTATCGTAAATTTTGTCTGAATATAATAATGTGACCACAGATTCCTTCAATATCACTGTCATTATAACAATTTTTCATATACAAAATGTCATGTAGTTCAAATATTTTGTATCTTAAACATGCATGTACAAAAAGATAGATTAAAATTGTAGAGAAATATTTGGATACTTTATCCTCTTTCTTTCATGAAAGAGAAAAGTTGTTCAATAAAGGAATCTTCTCTAAGTGAAACAGATGCTTTCGGATACGGTAGAGATGAATTGTATAGAGTATTCCAGCTAACGAAACCGTAGCAAATGAGATCAACGTCAACATCCAAAAATCCTGAACTCAAATATGTAACAAAAATAAACATTATGAAAAAGATAAATTATTGATCAAGATTTAGTGGTGGTGATTTACCTTAGGATTAGATACAATAATACCCAAAAGATTAGCCATCAAGTCGAGAGCCGCTTGCAACGAGTTCTGTACACCTCCAACTACACAGCGGTCTGATTCCGGAACAAGATCCTAAAGCAATGTTCCCGAAGCATTATTTAACAAAAACCAAAGATTTTGAAGCATTATTTAAACAAAGCAAAACCGGTTTTCAGCTTTAAATTCCTACCTGCATTTGTTGGATTACGGCAAGATCGAACATCCACAAGCCAAGCCTAGAAGCAGCAACTCCAGACATGAGCATGTATGATGCTAATTTCTCCTTTTCAACCCAAATGGATCCAACACAGACTAAAAGACAGGTCCACTAGAGAAAAAAAAACCCGACTTTAATAACATATTCAGATAAATCAAAGACCAGTTCAGATAAATTGTTGATCCATCGATCGAATAGTCTCAACCCGGGTTTTGATGCAGCATACATGTATTATTTTTATTTTTACATGTTTTAATAATTTTTCTTATTTTTATCAGAACTAAGTTTTAGAGTTTTTTTTGGACTTTCAGATTTACTTATAATAATCAACTTAGACTAGTGACATAAAGGTGTTTTTGATTGATTAATACTACAAAGTTTCTGTTCCGTTCTCCCCTGTTTTCTCTGTAAATCCAGAAGTCTCAAAGAATCTAAGAATATTTGATTAGTATTAAATACCTGAGACCAAAAGGACCAGAGTCCGGTTCTGAGCGGTGAGATACGGGACTGCATGAGAGGGTACACCACGGTAGCAGCTAGTCCAACACCCGCACTGATTCCTCTGCCTATACCAATGATAAGTAGGTATCCCTTTCCACTCCAATGTCGCCGTCATCAATGTTCCAAAGCTGTCTCAAAAGAAAACTATATAAACGTGAAACAAAAACCAACACAATGAGCTGAAAAGAGAGTGAAAAAGAAACCTGAGAACAGTGAAGAACAATAGAGCTAGAGCAACTCCAGGGAGCACAATTTCTTGATTGAGATAATTCCTCCACGCGCCAACAAAAGAGGACTCAGAAATTCTCTCAAGAACCTTGAGGATTCCGCTTCTACTTACCGTGTTCCTACAAGACTCCTCTTCGGTTGTTCCCTGTAAAAGAGGAACATAAGATGCAATATCTGTCTCTTCCGCTTGAGACTGAGACAACCTTAAAAGCCTTCTCTCATCGCTTTTTACTATGGCAGGAACACCGTTATACACAGAGATAAAGAGCCAATACTCAAACCACACGGTTATAGTAGCCCAAGCTGCGAATGTGATCGCTGAAGCTCTAAGAGATACAAAGCTTATGATCAAACCAGTAATAACCGGAGACAGTAGCTTCGAGCTCAAGTCAATTCCCCTAATAACCGAATTCATTCTTGTTAAAACCGCGGGCGTATGACCTTCCGACATAACCACAACCCTGTAATAATAACAACATTCTTTCACATCAAAAAGTGCAGTTACAGTGCCATTACGAAGTGAATCTAAAAACCTTAAATTACCAGTCTCGTTCGATTAGAATGGTGCCTGCAAGAGTAGAGAGTACTCCAATGGCGCCAGAAAGATTGGTCAACACAACCAATGTTGCGAAAACCGAGAAATTCTGAGACTTAAGATCGAGAACTAGCAGCAAAGCAATGACTGCACCACCAGCAACAATGAAGGAGAGGTTTTGAGTAACAAGCCATAGTCTAAGAACTTTAACATAGCTCATTCCATCAATCATTTGGCCTACAATGGGACCGAAAATGACGGTGGAACCGGATTCTACAGCACCGTACATCGCGGTGAGAAACAGAGAGTTTGGCCAGAGGTAAATCATATAAAGAGCAACAGAGAATTCCCAAGTTCTGCAATTTTTTATATACCAAAGTAAACAATCTTACGAAACTCATGTTACATATTAATCTACGAAGATTTGATCAGACCTTGCACCCCATCGAGCAAGAAAATAGCCGAGATAGAGAGAGATCACCATCGAACGTGGTAACGATGGTTCTTCTTCTTGATGTTGTTCGTTTGATAGAAAAACCCTAGTTTCTGTCTCCTCCTCCATTTCTGCTGACTAATTTGATTCTTTCCTCGAAATTTCAATTGAATCTGAAACTCAGAAACATCGTCGATCAAAGCGAATTCATTACATGCCCATGGCTTCTCCCTAGATCTTGAGTTCAAAGGGTGCAACTAGTAAGATAGAATAACGAAAAGAACATATAAAATTGAATAGAAAAGGGGAATAAGAAAATTATGGATCTAAAAATATTAAATCTATATTGAAAGTGACTTTTTTTACATATTAAAAATTTTAATATCTATTTTCTCTAATCAGTTTTGTTTTTTTAATTATGTATCGACAGTAAATGAAATATCCCCATATAAACAATAAACAATCCGAGCTCTTACTTGCTTTAAAGAATAGCTCAATCGAGAAAGTGTATATAATTTAACGAATCGACGCTAGGAAGCTGAAGCTAACGGTGTTGTACCTGGCACACGTACGAGGTTGAAGGATGGATGATTGAAGCACCAAATTGAAGTCGAGGAATTACAGCAGAGAGTGAGACACGTTGTCTAGGGCACTAGTGTGTTACTAAGTTATATGGGAATTGCTTTGGGGGTAGCTAGGGGGAAGAAAAATGTCAAGTATTTTCTCTTTTTTAGCGTCAACGATGATCATATCAATATCATATTTATTAAGTCGTTTTTGTCCCGTTAGCCTCTCGGACAGCACAACGACTGCGTAAATAAGACAACATTTTCTTGTGAGAGCCTATATAAATATATATACTTGTTATATCTTCAACATTATCTTCTCATTATATCTCAAATCAAGAAATATTATAGACATATACGGACAAGAAATGTTAAAACATGAACTTTTATATAGCATCATGTCTTAATACAGTCTCAACTGATCGACACATTATGTTGTCACAATTATATACAAATATGTGTACATTAAAAGAAATAACATATTGAGTTACATTTTATTTTACCAAACACCTTTTCCAATATATTTTTGAATTACTATATAGGTGAGGGTTAATTATCAAGTTGTAGCTCTACGAAAAGTTTAGTTTCTTGCCTCAGTCCCATCAAAATTGAGACTCGATATGTGACCTACATGTTTGAAAACTTTGTCACCGTTTAATCTCTCATCAAATTTGAATTCCGAGTTATAACCCTTTTTTGTTGATGATAAATGATTTTCGTCTAATTTCGTATTTAATCGGATTAAAATTATGACTAACGGAGTTTAATGGTGTCTATCATGATTGAGGGAATTTAATAATGCTTACAAGATAAGAACAAGATCCGGTGTTAATAATGCATGGGGTTTGATAACTCGGGTTTAATGAATAAATAGAATCATTCGGATCTAAATTATATTTTGTCGAATTATCAATTTAATTATGGTTTTAATCCGATTTTAATACGAAATTAAACGGAAATTGTTGAAATTCAAATTCAGTGGGATTAAAGTTTCAAACAGTAGTTTACATATGCAGTCTCAACTTTGATAGGACTCGAGTAACAAACAGAAAGTCTCGCTAAAAAAATAATATTTTAGTCAGACTTTCTGTGAGACTAGACAACTCTATTTGTAAAAACGAAATCAAATTTTTTTTCTCTTTAATATTAAAAACAAGTATGATAAAATATCTTGCTAAACACGGGGCGTAGGTGTTAAAATATTTGTAAACAGAAAATATATTGCCATATCAAAAATAATTGAGTGTAAACATTTTCAAACGATCAATTGATTGGATTTAGATTGTTCAGTATTATTTACACAATTACATAGGGTTTGAAAAGCGTCGAAGAGAATCAAAATTGTGTTTTGTGATCTCCGAGAACACTCCGACCACTCTCATCCAGGCCTGCTCTCATCTCACCAATTTATCTATGTGTCTACATTAAACACGAACATCGGACACCGGTACGAATAACAATTGAGATTTGAGATACATCAAAAAGAGTTTATCTAATAACTGGGCCAGTTATATGGGCCACAGCTTAAAACGGTAAATTATGAAAAAACGGCAAGATGTGTTAACGTGTAAACGGCGCGTATTCTAAACCACTCTATAGCGGGTTACATAAGTCATTTAACCACAAGTCGAGAACATTCCGACTTCTCTCTCCCTGAGCTCCGGCCATGGCGGTTCGTCTCGCGAGGTCATTGGATGCGTCAACCTCGTTGCGGCGGTCGTATGGTTCCCTCAGAAATCGCAGCTCGATGTCAGATACCACTTCTTCTGCGATTAACGGTGGCGAGTTTTCTATTTTCGGTAGAGCTTTCGCCTTTTATTCGTCTTCGTCCTCTTGGTGGTCGTCTCCCGAGGATTTGACGGCGGGATCGAAGAAGAGAGAGAAGAATACTACAGACCGTTTCTCTGCCGTAATTGACGCCGTTCATGACCGGAAACTCCCGCCGGAGCTACGTGGCCGGCGCGATTTCGTAAGGTATAGTCTCTATCCAATTTCTATGCTCATCTTCTTTATATGTGATTGGACTATGGGATCGATTTATTTACATACTTAGCGTCCATAGGTTTCGTTTAGAATTGAATTAAAAATAGTAAAATACCAAATGCTGAATTCAAATCTCTGGATACTTCTCTTACTTTGATTTAGCGTTTTCTTCTTCACGTTTCAATTTCAAGGTCCAAGCGCAATTCAAATTCACTGTTTCCTTGGTTTTGCGGTGGAGTTTTTGCGAGGCAACTCAGCTCAAAGACTAAGCGAGTTAACACCAAAGTTAATTTCTCTCTGTCTGATGATGATTCAGATGAGGAAACTCCGGTAACTGAAGATTCTGGCAAGCCGGAGCTTCCGCCTCCTTATGACCCATTCAGCAAGAAACCGGCGATTGAGGTACCAGAAGATCCTAAGAATCTCCAAGCAATATTCCACAAGATGAGAACAGAGGGTTTTACGAATGAAGCGGTGAAAATGTTTGATGGGTTGTCTAAAGACGGGCTAACACATGAGGCGCTCGAGCTCTTCTCTCAGATCAAAGATAAAAATCAAATGCCAGATGTGGTAGCTCATACTGCTATCGTTGAGGCCTATGCTAATGCAGGCCAGGCCAAGGAGGCTCTCAAGGTTTTCATGCGTATGCTTTCCTGTGGCGTTTCGCCTAATGCCTATACATATACAGTTTTGATCAAAGGACTTGCAGCGGATGCCAGAACACTTAAGGATGCAAAAAAGTACTTGTTGGAAATGATGGGAAATGGGATGAGCCCTAATGCTGCCATTTACACTCCAGTGTTTGAAGCTTTTGTGACAGAGGAAAAAGTGGAATCAGCTAGAGAATTGTTGCAAGAAATGAAGGGAAAGGGTTTTGTGCCTGATGAGAAAGCTGTGAGAGAGGCTCTTCAATCTAAAAGAGGCCAAGTCTTTAGGACTGTCATCAACCTTTTATTTGATAAGTAGTAGTAGTAGTTTTTGGTGATCTTTCAATAGGTAGAACAACTGGCTTTTTATGCGATGCATCTGAATATGTTGTTGAGTCTTTTGTTTTTTCGTTGTTGACACAATTGCGCAGTAGCTTTACTATTTTACTGTGGATGCTATATTGCTATGACATTTTTTTTGGTCAGAGAAAGCCTAAGCTTGTTGCCTTTTTTCTTGCATTGTTGTTAATCTCCCAAATGTGGTTCTTCTTCTTGTGAAATATGTTATTGATTTGACATGCTTGTAACAGATGCTAACATAGGATAATGTTTCAGGTCAGAGACTGACATAATCAACGTGGTTGAGCAAAGGATATGGCATTCAATGGAAGAAGGCCACTTTGAGAACTTACCCGGTAAAGGCAAACCCTTGAACCTCCACACAAACCCTCACGCAGACCCAGCTGAGGATACACTGTATCGGATTCTTAACAAGAATGGGTTTGCTCCCGAATGGGTGGAACTCAACAAAGAGATAAGAAATAAAGCAAAAGAATGGAGAGTTTCACTGAAGAAAGCATGGACAATGAAACTCGAGGAAGACCAATCGGGTTGGGATGAAAGATCAGATTTGCTGAAAAAAGAATTGAAACAAATCAACAATATGGCAAGTATTCAACTACAGATTAAGCTATTTGTTGCGATGTATAATGGTTTGCTTATGTGGTCTCTTGTTTCTGAGCAGGTTTTCAGGTACAACCTGATCGTTCCTTTCGGCCGTCAAATGTTTGGATTGAAGTGGGAGAAAGAGATTGATCGGTTGAAAGATTAGCATCTTCAGATACTAAAAGGTTGGTCACACTTCTATGAGGTACTCTGTTCTTGTGTTTGTAGTATATTTTTATTAATAGTATACGAGTCAATGTGGCTCATGGTTCTTAGGTAAAAGAAGAATAAGAAACAAGTGTTTGGGTTGTTTAAAGACTGTTATGTATGTTGTATCCATCAAATACTCTTTAGAAATTATAGCTAGGAAAGGAGTCTTAAGGGATCACCTCACGTTCTTTAATTCAATTTAGTTATTTTCGAGGCAAGTGGAAGTCAACGAATCGTGAACATGAAAATAATAGAATCTTTTTAGCTGAAAAGGGAAATTAAAAAAGGGAAAATAAGATGTGAGAGCGACTAAACATCTACTAACACATGGGTCATCTACAACCACATGTTTCTCGGCGGACTTAAACAGAACAGCGAACACAAACACAACGCACAATCTCTATCTCACAATTATCTCTTTCTCTCTCTCCGCACTCTCTATCTTCTCTCTCTTTAGGGGAGAGAGAAGACTCAATGGTCTCCAATTGCCTTAGCCTCCATCTCCATCTTCAACCCCACAAACGCGGTCATAATTCACTTTCTTCCGTAAGATCTCACACAAAAGCTAAACTCAACCACCATGTCTCATTCGTTGCTTCAAGCCACAAGAGATTCTACACTTCTTCGGGGTCTCCGTCTGACCCACAACATAACAGTCTCAAACACTCTGAATTGGGTAACCACAACTTGAGTTCATACAGGTCCGGTGACAACTTGGGTTTGAGCCGATCTGGTGTCATCCGCCCAAGATTCTCGGCGATGACCGGCTCAGAATCCAATGACTTGGGGTACGACGAATCCCAGTTTGATCCAACCCTCACGAATGACGACTTGAAACCAACTAAGCCAAGCCAAAGAACGTTTTCGTGGTTGGATATGTCAAGTTTATGGATCGGTCTCGTAGTCGGTGTTCCTACTTACTACCTCGCCGGTAGCCTAGTGGACCTTGGCATGGCGTGGTGGCAAGGGATAGCTACAGTGGTTGCTGCCAACCTAATACTACTCGTGCCGCTCGTCCTCACCGCTCAGCCTGGCACTCTGTACGGAATCTCCTTCCCTGTCCTTGCTAGATCATCGTTTGGCATCCGTGGAGCTCACATCCCGACTCTACTCAGAGCGTTAGTCGGTTGCGGATGGTACGGTATCGAGACATGGATCGGGGGAGAAGCTATCTTCTTGCTCTTACCGGGTCACATTAAGAACTCTGCTTTGTCTCATACTCTACCTTGGCTTGGCACTTCTCCGCTTGAGTTCTCTTGTTTCATCGTCTTCTGGTTGGCTCAGCTTTGTATTGTTTGGAGAGGAATGGACGGAATCAGGAAGCTCGAAAAGTACTCAGCACCAATTTTGATCACTCTCACTTCCTGTCTCCTCGTCTGGTCTTATATCAAAGCCGGTGGATTTGGTCACATGCTTTCCTTGTCATCCAAGCTGACCTCTGCTCAGTTTTGGACTCTCTTCTTCCCGTCGCTAACCGCAAACATAAGTTTCTGGGCAACTCTAGCTTTAAACATCCCTGATTTCTCCCGGTTCGCGAAATCCCAAACTGATCAGATCATTGGTCAAGCTGGTCTTCCCGTTTTCATGGGTTTGTTCACGTTCGTTGGCGTAGCTGTTACTTCCTCCACAAGTATCATCTTTGGAAGAGTCATCTCCAATCCAATTGAGCTTCTCGGTCAAATCGGAGGCCTCGCCACAACTCTACTCGCTATCCTTGGAATCTCCCTAGCCACACTCACTACAAACATAGCTGCAAACGTGGTCGCGCCAGCAAATGCGCTAGTGAATCTAAACCCTAAGTATTTCACATTCGGAAGAGGAGCCTTCTTGACCGCAGTTCTTGGAATCGTGTGTCAGCCATGGAGATTGCTCAAATCTAGTGAGAGCTTTGTGTACACATGGCTCATCGGGTACTCAGCGCTTATTGGTCCAATCGGTGGCATAGTTCTCATCGATTATTACCTGATCAAGAAGATGAAACTGAACATTGGAGATTTGTACTCTTTGAGTCCCTCCGGGGAATACTACTTTTCCAAGGGATATAATGTCCCAGCCATCGTGGCTTTGGTCGCCGGAATTATCCCAGTCGTGCCTGGTTTTCTACACAAGATCGGAGCTTTGTCGAAGATCTCAAATGGGTTCATCGTTGTTTACGACAACGCTTTGTTTTTCAGTTTCATCATCGCAGGATTTGTCTATTGGATCATCATGTCTCGTCTGAGAAGCAAACAGAGCTCGTTGCCTTCTTCACAGCCGCTTTTGTAAATCTTGGCATTCAATTGATTTCGTAAGTACTTAAATTTAAAATTCCACTAATGTACAATTTAAAGTTTTAAACAAAAGAACAAAAGAAATGGATTATGATATTTATTCCAGGTACTGTACATGTACCTAAGCTGAATGATAATAATGAGAATAGTAGGCTCTTAAATTGTTATTGGTTACGGTTTGTTGCAGCCCATGGGCTTGATACATACAGCCCATAAGCAACTTTCCAACTTTTATTTACAACGCATATCTGGAATCCGATGTTAATGATCGTTAACTAATGATTTCAAAAACAAGACTTGCCGACACAAGACTATATCGAGACGTGATTGAATGTACTAGTAATTAATGATGTTTTTTTTTTTTTTATATAAACAGGCTGGCACGAAAGGAACTGTATCTAGATCTATTCTAGATCAAGAGAAGACGACCATCTGCAAAGCCACGTTGAGTTCTGTTACGTATTGTATAAGTAAAGTGAAAAAGGAGAAGAACATTATCACAGCTATCCAAATCTTCAAGATGTGAAAAATTAGCCAAAAATGTCTGTATACTCTTATAAACTCTTTACTCATGTCTTAATGCGCGAATCAAATCTCACCTCCACATGGCTAAGCGGGGAGATTCTTCACATCGATAGTCCAGGTTAGATCTCAACTCTTATACTCAAAAGATCTAGAGCAAAATATTTGGTTGCGAGTTGGGAAAACTTAGTTAGTTAGTATGAAAAATGTTAGTCATGTTTAACAAATTCACATTCAATCTTAGTAGCTAATGATATTTACCTATTTTGCAGACGTAACACCGTGGCGCTTCTCTTTGGGTGTAAAAGCTAGGAACAAATGATTGCTCAGAGCCTCCGTAACCAAGCACACCGCACATCTGGTCGGAAGTGACAATCCTTTATGTGACATTAGCAGTAACAAGGTTTGCAGAGGAAGTAACATTTTTCGATCATCATATCCATTTACAACGACCTTAAGTATAAGTGGATATATGGGGATATAATGCATTTTGTTTTCTTCGGGGAGCATTTGCACATCTTTCATGGAGAATGAAGTCACATTCCATACACGAATAGTAATTACCCTCATATATAGGACAGTGGATTTGCTTGAAAAAATTGGTTAAGTCATTAACCTTATGACTAAGAGTAATTTTTATTCATGTATGAAATGTGATTTAATCCTCCATAAAACATGTGCAAATGCTTTTCAAAGGAAACAAAATACGTTATATCCCCATCCACTTACACTTGAGGTCGTTGTCTATAATATGATAATAAATGTTACTTTGACAGTAAAGCTTGTTATTGCTAGAGCAGTGGTTTCATCTATGAGTGTCGCATAGATCATCCCAATTATCTATGCGTGCCTGGTTAATAAAAGATCGGAGCTTTGTCGGAGATCTCACAAGGGTTTATCGTTGAGTTTGCTATGTTTTCAGCATTTTCGTTGTATGATTTTGACTACTACTGACACATCTAGTTGTGTTCTTCTTCACAGTAGCTTGTTATCAATAAAAATCGGCTTCGAAATACCCCAAAGTTTTTTTAGTGGGTTTATTGCAGCCCACCAAGCAAATGTTACATTGCACTTTTCCAATAACCCACTAAAATAATAAATTCAACAATTCCTTCATTTCGGAAAATTAATAACCAAAACCAAATTATCCTTTTCACTTCCACGATTCTCCAAAATTAATTACCAATCAACCCCAAATATTCTTGTTGTACTTCACTAATTTCTCTCTCTCTAAAAAAAAAAAAAATTATCTCTAAAAATCACTGACTAGATATGATGTTTGTTGTTAGCTTGTTTCACGAAATCAAACCGAAGATTTACTTATAGATTCGATTTTATCTAGAAATTGCAAAGTTTTATTTTCATTTGCTCCTATATAAAAAGGAGTAATTGGCTAGGCATCATCATGCAGCAAAGAATCAACCAAACTTTGTTCTAGACATTTCCAATGTGGTCTCTTTCTTGAAGGCTACAAATGGGGAACCAAATGGAGACACAAAGTAAAGTTAATGTCAATGACTTCATTGTTGATTCTTCGCAGGTGAAGTTAATAAATTGGATTTTTCAGCACCCAGAAACTGCAGTGAATGTTAAATTGAAAAACAAACATCTCAGGAAAACATACATGAACCTTCTCTTTGGCATCATTAAGACACTTTACCACAAGCCTCTACATGATCTCTCCGAGTCTGAATTAAGCAAGGCTTCCAATGATTTGTCTCTTCTGACTCAAGTCGGTTTTGATCTGCACTGGTTAAGGTCGAAGCTTACGGAGGTTTGCTTGAACAGGAAGAACTATCGTGCCTCTGAAGCTCGGATTGGGGAACTTGAACAACAAGTCAAGAAACTTGAGCTGATGATGTCTGATCTCAAAGCTGAGTTGGAAAAGGAGAAGGCCAAGTTCAAGAACCCATAGTTCGTTAGGGTTCGTTTTGCGTAGGGTTTCTCCTGCAGCAAGACATGAATACCTCTACTTTTTTTCTTTAAATTTAACGCTTTTTTTTTTTTATTGGCCAAAGATGATTCTGTAGTTTTATTAGTTTTTATACCTCCGGTTTGGATTTCCGAATTTAATTGATATCTATTAATTATCAAAAAAAAAAAAAAGTTTTTATACAGTTTTTAGTGTTTCTTAATGTATATACACAATGTAGTTGAACATGTGGCATGTTTAAATTCGTAAGATTTCCTAATCTACACAAAAAGACGTTGAACGTGTCAAAAGATTCACCCAAGGGTAGTAGTTTATAGCTAGACAAGACCATCTTAGGATGTGGTTATGTCCCCTAATTCGTTTGAAGCAGAATGGTATATTTCTTTTGATAAGAGTGTATTTACCACAAATTAATGAAGATCTAGTTGTGATGCTTCTTCACATTGGCTTTTATAAATCTTGTCATTCAAATGGCTTAGCAAGATGTTAGCTAAAATAGAACAAAAGATTACAAGAGCAAAAGAAGGAGCATTATATTATATTTTCCCACTTATACAGTTTTGGTTCACATAAAGTATATAAATGATCCAATCAACGAGCATATTGGTGTTTATTGTCACATCCCATGGGTTTTCATCTAGCAGTCGCATCTTTTTACAATAATTCACTAATATAATAAATTTGAGAAGTTTCAGAAAAAATTAATAACCAAAAGATTCACTTGTCAATACGATTTTTATAAGGTTCCTCCTTCGAATGAAATTTAATGGGATCCGCAGAGACCATGTCTTCATCCATAGGATTCCAAGTACCCTGATCAATCGAAAGCTCGATTCTCTCTGAACTAGATTTTTTAGATCGGCTGAGACCGAATCGTATCACTACTTTTCTTATTTTAAAAGCTTCGATTCGATAAGACCCATTTGGGGACTTGCTTAAGAATAAGAAAGAGCAATCTCATGTAAATACCATGAGAAGGGGTCATTCGAGCGTATCTAAGTTTCATTGTTACTAAACCTAATTTGTATTGCCAACTAAACCTAATTTTTTCCTTTTATTTCTCACTAATTCCTATATAGTTCAATAATCATATGTTCAGGTATATATGATTCATATTAAACTAAACCCAACACCAATATAGTATCTAAAAATATTAACAAACTCGATTCCGATTTGATTTAGAATTTATAAAGCTTAGGCTTCTTTTGCTGCCTCTATATATAAAGAGAGGGAGTTCTAGAACCATCAATTCATAAAGAAAAATCAAACACCTCAAACAAGCTTTGCTCTGAGAAAACCCTAGCTATACCGATGTCGAAAGCCAAGTTAAGTTATGGGGAGCCAATTTCAGTTGCAGAGACGAAGAAAGATTAGAGTCAATGGTTTCGTCATTGATGCTTCTCACATGATGTTAGCAAAGTGGATTTTTCAGACATATCCATAAACTACAGTTAATGTTTAAGTGCAAAACCAAAACCTCAGGAATACATACATGAACCTTATCTGCACACCATCGGGATACTTTACCACACCCCTCTTCGTTATAGATCTCACCGAAACTGAATTGAGCAAAGCTTCCAAGGATTTGTATGATCTGACACAAGCCGGTTTTAAGCTGGACTGGTTGCGGTCTAAGCTTGACAAGGTTTCATCGGAGGAAAAGATTTCTGAAGAACGGATTGTGGACTCAAACTAGAGGTCAAGAAACTTGTGGTGACCATGTCTGATCTCAAACTTGAAAGGAAAAAGGAGAAGAAGAAGAGAAGAGACCAAGCTGGATACACAATTGGGCTAACATTTTACTCGTTTTTTAACCACGTAGTATTTTATTATTTAGAATGGTTATTTAGGGTTATCTAACTTTTTGTTATTATTACTAAGGATTGTTGTTTAGAAATTAACGATAATTATGTATTATTCGAAAAAGCATAATTAAATAGTTTGCAAGACATGGTTTGATTAGGGTTTTTTTTTCTCTTCATAAACGCTCGTAAAATATATTTAAAATTTCCGGATTTTAATTGGCTAGACTTGTACTATTAATGGGCTAAAAATGGGCCAGCTTAAAAGTATTTTTGCTAAAGGTATACACAGATTGCTTGAAAAAAATGTTTGAAGACCCTATTAAAGAAAGACAGAAGTGGTGTTTAATTTAGTTATAAAAACCGAATATTCTTTTATCCTCACACACAGATAGGAACACCTGAATGGTGCATCCACACGGGATAACAACACACACACACACATTCAACACAATTACACAAACATGACGAAATTAAAGACAATAAACTAAACCAAACCTGAAACAAAGTAAACAAGGAACATAGAGAAAAAGAGAGCTACTAAGATAGGGAAATTAAATAATAATCTGCTGATTCCGAGGGGAACCGAAGCTTGCCAAAGGATCGAAGTTGCCCAAACGAGGGATAACAAAAGACACATCAACCTTGTCTTCATCAACCTTCATGCAATCTTCATCGCTCCATTCACACACAATCCTCATCATCATATTGATCACAATGATAATAATGATGATGATCATTCACTCAACACCCACAAATAAACACAATTTTATGATCATAATCTCGAAGAGATTTCTTCTTCTTACCTTTTGTGAGTACTCTTGTGTTTGGGGCCATCCCCTAAAGAGAAACTTGAACCTTTCAAAACCCTTTATTGATGAGATCTTCTGATTGATTTGAGGGTTCTTCAGCTTCACTTTCTTTAGGGGATGGCCATATTTCGTGTGTATGGTGTTGTGCCAAAGAGAGTTTTAACAATGGATGTTGTTAGGGTTTTTATGGCTTCTCTCTTTGTCTTTGGTCATGGAGACAAATTAAACGTGAGGTTGAAAACACTCATTGCATAAGCTATAGTGTTCTTTCCACTTTTCCTTGAAAATACTTTTTTTTTTCTATAATAATTAATTAACTCAGTGTAACCACTGTATCTCGTGTCTATTGATGATAGATTATTTTGTTTTTTTCTAAACTGTACCCAAAAACGAATACAAATATAACATGTATTTTATATATTGTGGTATACTGACATGAAAAACTAATTTTTGAACAATATATTTGTATGTAAAACTATATGAATTTAAAGTATTGGGTTCTACAAGTTATTGTAAATGTTATAAATAAAATTTAGAGAAAAAGAAAAAGAAAATAGGTATACTATTGGTGTAAAGGGGAATAAAAGTAAGATTTCTCACTGGTGTAAAGATGACATTGAAATAAATCAAAGTATTATTTTTAATATTATTTTGTGAAAAAGTGGAAGGAGATGATGGAAATGGGGAAGCCCATGTAAAGATGTTGGGAGAATTTGGATCTTCTAAAAGGAATATGCCATTACCAAACATGTGTGTTTTAAACAACAATCTCATCTCATCACTCTTTATTTCTTTCTCACTTTTTGATTTAAGTATGCACGTCGTCGGTAGTCGGTAGAGCTCTATTTGTCTTGTCCGGTTCAATAACAAGGTTGTGGTCGGTTTCTTATAGTTAAAATTATTTGGGGTTGTTTTGTATAAGTTCTTGGACTATTATATAATTTTTGGCTGAAGGAATCAGATGCTTAGTTGATTAGTTATGTTCTTGACCGATTAATTGAATATGATAGATAGGTAATTAATAAGGTGTTGACGTGTTGTGGAGCTGATTTATTAGACTGATTATGCCAAAATCAAGACAAGTTGCGAGTAGAAACCACTAGACAAACTGATTTATTCACCTAATCCATAAAGAAAACAACAGAATTGGTCCGGATGACAATTCTTGTCCATGCTTAGCTTAGCTCTTTAAACAAATATTATAGGCTCGATTTATAGAATCGCCACAACTACCAGAATCGTCTCAAAGCAACTGTCAGATTATATCGACTTATTATTACTAGTTAGCTCCTTCACTGCATATTTATTGGAAAATTATGCATATTGATTATTTCAAAACATGAACGTAAAGAGAAGGAAACAACTGTCTCCAAGTAATTTAGACACTTGTGAGTTACTAAAAGAAAAACATTTTCACATTTCATAACCAAAGAATAGTAGAATACAAAAACATAAAGTGTACATTCCATATACACTGACAATGGCAACGAACCTAATTATGAAAGGTAAGATTTGACAGAAAATTTACCTTACACAATAAGTTTTTCATCATCTTTATTATTTAGTTGTATTTTTTTTTTTTTACCGGCGTGGTTCATTCATAGACTTTCCTTCAAATAACTCACCCAACAATCTTTCAAGATCTTCAGCTGTATATTTTATGTATTTCTGGGGGTTCTTCCCACTCTCAACCAAAGGCCTACACCGATCATGTTAAATCTCATTAGAGTTTTTAATTTAGATCAAATATGTTTTAAAATGCTTTTGTAGACAAGAGAGGAAAAAGGAGTTTTTTTACCCAAAGCGTTTGAGGAATGATCTGTAAGCAGGCAACAATACTTCAGCAACAGCAAGTCTTAATGACTCTCTTAACTCTGTGTCTGGAACTGTCCACTGAGATTGTCTCTGATGCAACTCATCAAACTGCATATTAAACATCTTGAACCTGTTCCATTTTTTTGGAGTTAATTATTCATCATTACCAGATATATAAAAATTTCACAAGTACTGTTTTTTTTTGCTGTTTAAGCCTTGCCTCTCTTTCAATAATCCTCTTGAAACTCCACTGCTGTTTCCTCCCTCTAAACTTCCTCCCCCAGATGATGTTAAACCTTGCGCCGATGAGCATTGTAATATCTACAAGATATATACAACAATAACAATATAATGAAGATTTCATATAATAGGGTTTATTTAAATAGTTAGACAAACAGAAAGAACCTTTGTCCAGGCAATCCTTTTGTATTGATTTGCATGTTGCTGAACTATACGCCTATGTCTTTGAACCCAATCATCGCCTAACAAATCCTTGGCTTCTGACCTGAAAAGTTATGATATGAATTAAGCCAACTACATAAATCGTGTGCCGGTTTCCTTTTCTAATTAAATCCTGATCAGTCTTTAAAAACGTGAAACCAAACATACCTTCGCACAGATCTGACCATGTAATGAATGTTGTTCATCAAGAACAAGTGTGTCAATGCCGGATCTTTGTACTGTTTCGATTTTCCGTCCAAGTTGTTTTGAAGTGCCTGCATTATCCGCATTGTTACGGATGCTAGCTGCGAATTTGAGTCATCTCCATTTCCAAATTCCAAGAAAAGTTGCTTCAGTGTTGTTTGGTAGCTGACACCAAAGATCATCAATTAAAGCGTGGAAAGAGAGACAATATGCAAATAGCAGGATGAAGAAGAAGAAATTAGTTGGGCTTGTCCTAATCAAATCGACATATATGCTGAACTTACTCGAATAAGAACTTCACATAATTGATGACATAGCTTGTTAGTGGGTGGACAGTGCCATCTAGAACAGCAGTCTTTGTAGCATCTTTCTCAACAGCTTCTTCGAAATCACCAAATGTTTCCTGAGCAGTCTGCGCCAACCGCTTTGTCAAGCCTGTAGCAGAATCTCTAATTTCAAGGCATGCTTTACCTTTGAAAATTGTCTCAATCTGGTCATGGACACAAATTTCATGAGAAATCTTGTGTTATCATACAACGTAAAACAAAAACTAATTGGTCATCAATTAATTCACACTTTATGTAGTTCTAGATAGCAAACTTCAACCACATATGTATCACAAAGTTTTTTCTGTGTGTGCCATGCTGTTTATTATGGTGGGGATTTTCGTAGGAAAATTACATGTAATCAATGCTCAAAACACATCCGATTCACAGAAACTCCACATGGGAAGAAATACATTAAAGAAAATCAATTTCCAAATAGTACTGAACTGAATAAAGCAGCTAGGTTGACATCTCTAAGAAGTGGTGAACTCTATGCATAACTATGCAAACTGAACTTTTATGTCTTCATATGGTAAATCATTATATGTTCAATCATCCTGTATTCTAATACTATTTGTTCAATCATAATCTTCTTCTGTTCAATCATCCTGTATTCTAATATTTCATCTCACTAGCTTTATACAAAAGAAATACAGGCTTGAATGTGAATCAAGCATGTACCGAAGTTCATAATACTGAATACTGTACAGTCTAAAAATCAGAAAATCCACCAAAAGCTGACACTACAGAATAATTTTTCATTTAACAGAAGACTCTTCAGTAAAAGTATGGCGACTTAATGATATTAGAGCAACAATGAGAAAATTATTACCTCTGTATGAAGCTCCCGCATTATCTCATACATGTCTAAGAGTACAAACAACTTTTCTGGAGATCTCTTGCTCCTGGCTATAGCATCCCCAAAGCTAAGTAGCATTGAGACACTGCTCACTGTAACTTCTGCAAAACACTGATCACTAAGAGAATCAAAGCCTCGAAATATCTGGTCACATACTTGCCTTTCTCCAGCAAAGAGTAATTTAACCTGTTGAAAAGAATATCACGAGTTATGGGTCAACATAACATATTAAAAATTTGTCACACCTTAACTAGCGTTCTTACAGCAATGCGCATGAAATGGATCCAATTTCCAATTTTGGCCTCCAAAACTTCCCACTGCATCCTCTGAACATCCTCTTTGCTAAGTTTTTCAACTCCCAATTTCTTTAGGCTTTCATCCAAGACAAAAGAACGTGTTTCTCTGAACAAAACACAAAAGATTGAACAGAAGGAGGTTAAACTACAAATTCAAAACACACAAATGCATCTTAAATATGTATAGGGAAATGCCAGTAGATTATGCAATTCGCTCTTTATATTTGACAATAGTAGTAGTAGTTGCAGTATCACATAGTTCTTTGGAAGAAAAAAGACAAAGCTGCTCCGATGCATTACACGTCTGAGAAAAATAGCATTGCATCTAGCAATCAATTTTCAGATCAGGTAAGCAAAAACCGTAGTGCACAAGGTGCACATCACAGCCAAACAGTTTGATTCTCTTTAGAAAAAAAAACAAAATAACACGCATATTTCAAAAACCACGAATAATTCCTAGGTGAGTGTGAATAGAAAATTCATAATTTCAAAATCATTTCTCTCTAGCTTACTAGTGAAACAGCACAAGGATAGTCAAATATAAACTCACAACTTGCAGAAACCATGGTGATTATTATACGTAAAATAATTATATACTCATATTCGTTAAAAGCAACTATACTTTGATACAGTACTTTGCCTCATGTTAGAATTATGAGTTAAAATTGAATCTCAGAGCATTTTGACAATGAACTGTACAACATACAGGATGAATGACCAAGAATAAAAAATTCACCTATAAATTTGTAGCAACTGTTGTTGGTGACCAGCCTGAACCATTTGCTGTGCCAAATCATGTAAAAGTGGCAATACCCTTGATGGAATGAGGATTGGAAGTGTATAAGAAGCAGTTTCTGATTCATCGTTGTGATGTCCTCCGTGTGGTTTTCCACCTCCATCACCATCTGAGGATGGTCTCAGTGAGTTGGGAAGGCCATCAAAAAGGAGATCAGGCTCCACGGCTTTACTGATTATAACAAAGACAACTCGAAATGGATAATGAGGAATAGATGAATATAGATGATTTGAAAAAGACTAATAATTTAGACGGGAAAGGTTATGATTATCCTAAAAAGAGATGGCTTCAGCATTCTTCCATTTAAAACCAGTTGTCTGGAAAACTCGTACGTAGGGCACTTATACATATTGACAAGTGTTTGTGTTAATAAAAACAAATATTTGCCAAGTGACAACTCCGATAATTCGAAAAAAATGTCATTCTAAGATAATGCCTTTTTCTCGTGTTAAAAATGTTCTTGGTTATTTGCAAGTAAGACCCTCATCGAGCGAAGAATAGTTCCCGAAAACTAACTAGAAAGAACGATTAGCTATGTTAAAGGAGGGTAGGAGTCATGGTTATCGCATGCAAGAGCATAAATTTGAAAAAACTAACTATGTCATTTTCTCTTCAGATAAAGTGCTAACTTTTCTCGAGGATGTGTTCAGAAACTCTTATTAGGCACAGAAGTACGAACCTGTAAGAAGCTAGCAACTGCTTAAACTCCTCCTCCAGCTTTGACTGTGCTTTAGCAAGCAAGCTATTTGCATGGTTGAGGACTCCATCACTACTCTTAAAGCTTTTGTTGCTCATAAAATAACGAATAATTTTTCTGAGTTGAGCTATTGCATCCAGATAACTTTCCAGGTCCTCATGTGGCCCCTTAAGTACTTTCGTCTCTGCCTAGAAATGAATAGAGAGCATAATCAGAGATTGGTTTTTTTGTTACAAAAAAATAACTCAGAAACAGCAAACTAAAAACAACAACCAAAGACGCATGTATTCTCAATGTAAACCATCATAATTTGACTATGAATTTTAAATGACAGCTGAAAAGAGTGAAGTAGCATTGAAGGTATCGTGCCAAGTCATATCCTTGCCTAGAAATGACAAGAACTGAACCAAGGTTGGCTAAAATAGTAAATATAACATATGCTAACAGAACTGTTGGGAGTGAGACTATAAACTTGGTGAATAACATACCGATCCAACCTCTGCTCGAGAAGTATCTATCTATACGGATCGATCTGAATAAAATGAATGATATAAATCTAAACATAAATGGGGGGAAGCAATGTTGACAAAAAAAAAAAAAATGGGGAAAGCAAGATTTCTAAAACAAACCTGACGAAGGAGATCGAATTGAGACAAAATAACCTCAGCAGCCTTAAGAGTCCTATCAATATTCTCATGAGCTTTCCTTATAGCATGCGTTCTAATCTGAGATTTCAAAACACAGTCAAACCAAAATCCGATCAAGTCAGCAAAACTCAATAGAGATATTAAATCCAGATCTGGATAGAAAACAATCAGAGCACTCAAAACAGACCTGAGTGGGACGCATAGCCGTTTCAAGAGCAGAAAGACGACTATCAAAAGAGCCGAGGATAGAAACAACGTTATCGGTGATGGTTTGACTCTTCTGAAGAGATTCTCTCATCAACACAGCTCTTTCGCTGAGTAGATTCATTCTGCTATCAACAGCCATGGCAAAATCCAAAACTGGACAACGCTTTTTTTTTTTTCTCGTCGCCTTCGAAATTGGAAGTTGAAGAGAAGAAAGAGAGACGACGAAGTATGACTCGGTTTGATTTGGTGGTGACAGAGCCGAGCCGGTTCAAATCCAGCTAAGCTTTTTTTTTTTTTTCCCCTTTCTTTTTTTTCTTTTTTTTTTTCACATTTTTCAACATTCTCTTAAATATATTGACATCTGTTTTAATTATTTTTATTATAACAAAAATTATAGAAACAATTAAACTTCATTAAAATTAGTCTTTCCACTAACCATAATTTTTCTTTCAAACTCCAAATTTTGTTACAGGTGGACAACGTTAATTTTATGGCAGTGTTGACATATCTAATAAAGGGACTCTGGCCCACAAAATAAAAGGCTATGGCCCAAACACAAAACAGCCCATTAAATACTACTGCCGATTCGTTTTGAGTTTTGACACAAATGCTGGCAAAAAGCCACAAACTACGGCATATATCCATGCCCTTATAAAAACATTAAAATTAACGAACATAATTAAATTTATCTTCTTATAATTAATAACATACGAAACAGATCAAATATACTAACAAGAGAAGTGAACAAAAACAGTTGACTTTATTTGTTTATTTTTAGTAAAGGTTTGATATTACTTGTTGAACCAAAAAAATAAAAAGAAGAAGATTTGACATATGAGGATTGTTAGCGAAGCTGTAGATGATCTTTATACTTTACTCAACTTGGCTGCCACTTTGGTGGGTCAATTTCGACAAAAGAGTTCTATCCTTCTAATATAAGTTTAAATAACACCAAACATACACTTTATATACGATCAATTAAATTTTTGATTGGTGCCAAATTCTGGATAAAATGATGAAAAAACATTAGATAATTATTAAAGCCTGCAAATTGTAAACAGTAAACTTTTATAAAATACAACTTTAGATCAAAATTTAGACACTTTGGTTTTATCTTGGCAAAACCTACAATTAAAGCTTCGTGAAATATAATATAGCAGCAAATAAGCATATCAAAGCAAAGTGTAGGATCCTTTTTTGAGTGACGACAAAAAAAAAGGGCACCGTTAAGTGACGTCACGATCGGAGCGTGGAAGCACTCGCATGACTATGCGCGTGAACTTTGCATCGGCCAGGCGTGGGGTTTTGCAGGGGCTCCGCTGACAGCAGACGAAGGCCATGTTTGGCTCCCACAGTCCATTAATTGCTGACTCTAAAACATTATCACTAATTTATTCACTAATCAATTTGGAAAACGAATTAGTATTTGTGATATATATAAAAAATGACCTTAAAAGTAGTTTTGAAATGATGCCTTACTAAAAGTGCTTACAAAATAATTGGTTCCATTGGTGACTAAATTTTAATCATTGTAGTTTAAGAAAAGATTCCAACTGCTATTTTATACGGTTCAGTAAAAGTTTTTGTTACCGTCAACTTGAACCGCTTTTACAAACCGCCAAAACCAACCGTTTTGCTGATCCACCAAAACGTTTAGCCAACCGCAATGGTTGTTGACTACCATCAACCAAGGCAGAAAAGAAAATTATTGATATTGCAATGGAAAATCGCAGCCGCGATTTCAAAACGCTACACACACGCCGACAAAAGAACCTGGAAGTAAACTTGGAACCAAACATAGACGTTTTAGTGAAGTAAAGTGTCGGAGAGAAAGCAAAGAACAACCGTTACTATCTCAGGTCTGTGTCTTGTCTTCTTCCAAAAATCTCTCATTATACTCTAACAAGAAAAAAGAAAAAAAAAATCTCATAAACCTGTTGGTTGTCCTCTCTTTCTCCGTAAAGAATAAACTCTTCCAATTTCTTCATCACATTTCTTTTCTTATTTTAATCTTAACATCATACACAGGCAAATAAAAATTCTCCCTTTTTCTTCTTCGATTGCTACTTTTAAAGTACTATATAGAAAGAAATGTGCAGATAGATGTAATTATCAACGAGGAAGCATCATTATCATTTTCATTGTGATCATTACAGCTTAATAGATTCATATTTTTATCTAAAAGTTTGCTTCTTTTTAGTACTTGGTGGTTAAGTAGGATTTGATTTGATCTTCTAGAATTACAGATCGAGATACATTTCAGGGAGAGATTAAGCAAATCTGGTTTTTAGAAAATGGGATCTTCTTCTGGGCAAAGTGGATACGATCTGTCCTTTAAGATCTTGTTGATTGGTGATTCTGGTGTTGGTAAAAGCAGTTTGCTTGTGAGCTTCATTTCCAGCTCTGTTGAAGATCTTGCTCCTACTATTGGTAATCAGTTTTCTTGAACTTTTTTTTTCTTTGATTCTCGAAAAAAGGTCTCAGATTTATGTCTTAAGAGCTAGAATTGAGAATGAAGCTATGCCCATGTCGTTGGTTCTTTGGTTGTTGATCAAATTGTAGTTTTCATAAGATGGAAGTGCTTGAATTTGATGACCATCTGTTTAATTTTAGTTTGAAGTGATCTTTTTTACAATGATCATGTATCTTTGATCGAATTGCCACTGAAACAATCTTAGTTTCTTGATGATTCACTTTTTTTAGCAAGACTCAATTAGATACTGTTAATCTAGTAGCAGTCTTGTCTTGGTTTGGTTTAAGGAACTCTGTTTTGTCTGTATTATATTGTTGATTCAACCCAATTATTACTCACAGGTGTTGATTTCAAGATCAAACAATTGACAGTAGGAGGCAAAAGACTGAAACTCACAATTTGGGACACAGGTGATTCCGTACTGAAATTACAGAAGTTTTATGTTCCTAAGAAAAGTGATGGGTACTTATAATATTCTCGGTGTTGTAGCTGGACAGGAACGGTTTAGAACACTGACGAGTTCTTATTATAGAGGCGCACAAGGAATCATTCTTGGTAATGTTCATCGTCAATCAATCAATCACAGGAGACCAAGAGATCTCCCTGTCTGTAAGCTGTTTAGTTAATGTTTCTTGGTGAACGCAGTTTATGATGTGACGAGAAGGGAGACATTTACAAACTTAGTAGATGTGTGGGGTAAGGAGATCGAGCTTTACTCTACAAACCAAGAATGTGTTAGGATGCTCGTTGGGAACAAAGTCGATAGAGTGAGTTCCAATCGAAATCACACAACTTGTTCTCAAAACACGATTTGGTCATTCGATAGTTTTCTTGACGAAACATATGATTACAGGAATCTGAGAGAGGAGTTAGCAGAGAAGAAGGGATTGCTCTAGCAAAAGAACTCAACTGCATGTTTCTTGAGTGTAGTGCTAGAACTCGTCAAAACGTGGAGCAGTGTTTCGAGGAGCTGGCTTTGAAGGTAGGATCCTCAATTGGTTAAAAACTGATTCCAAAAGAGGGATTTATATATAACAGAGATTGTTTGTGATGAAACAGATAATGGAGGTACCTAGTCTTTTGGAAGAAGGATCAAGTGCTGGGAAAAGAAACATCTTGAAGCAGAAACCAGAACACCAGACTAATCCTCAAGCTGGCTGTTGCAGTTAGTGAGACAAGTTGAAGTTGCATATAAAAACTTGAATCGTTCTGTTCCAAACTGAATCTGATTCTTTTCTCTGCAGTTGCCTCTTTTGTGTGTAGAACATAATGTAGCTTCAATGTAAATTTGTGGGATTACTTGTGTTCTTCTTTTGCTTCTGAAATGAGATTTGTAATAATATCATAATAGAATACACCCCTTCCAGTGTTTTCTTTTTAATCCGTGTTTGTGTTGGCTCTATTTATGGATTCGAGTAGGGAACAGCATTGAAAGGGAACAAGATAAATCCTGATTTGAACTGTGAAGTCAGAGTTTTACACACTACAACAGTTTCATTTTTCATAAATTCAAAGTTTTAACATAGTTTTTTGACCAACATAGTCTTCCATATCAGGAAGATCATTGTAAAGAAATTATGGAGATAACAAATTAGACATAAAGATCACAGCCATCAATGAGATTTCCTACTCGTTCAAGGTAACAACATGAGATTTATCTCTGATTTGAGACGTAAGAGATGAAAAGATGGCAAGACATTAAAAACCAATGCAGGCGAAAAAGAGCAATCATACTCCTAAACGTAACTACAGCAAGCTGACTTCTCAGTTGTAGAAGAAGATGAAGCAGTATCCTGTTTAGTGATCTTGATGCCTTGGGGCTGCAAAGCAACAAGAACAGTACATATGTTTTTCACTCAGCTATAATGTCGGTATGAGAGTATGAAGAGCGAGTAAATGTAGTAGATTCCTGCTACTCTTACCTCTGCCTTTGTATCAGTTTCTGTCAATCTTTGTTTTATGTCTTTCGCGATTGAAAGGAAAACATTTTCGACATTGAGGTTTGTTTTTGCACTCTGCACAAATGTAATCACATCAGTAATCTCAAGAGAAAATTATTGAAAAACAGCAAACATGTTCTGTGTTTTTTTTTAGCTCACCGTTTCAAAGAACTTGATTCCATACTCATCAGCCAAAGCTTGGCCCTTTGCTGTTGGAACAGCCTGAAAAAGAAGATCACACATCAGTATACTACAAACTATAAGTCAAAGTAAGTATGCAACTGAAGATGACTTACCCTTTTGCTTTCATCCATATCAGCTTTGTTACCGACCAATATTTTGTTGACATTATCTGAGGCATGTTGCTCGATGTTCTTCATCCAGTTCCTAATATCTGTTGAAACAATCGTATTCAGTTGCCATAAGTCTCACAATTCTATTTCCTCGATATCATTACGAAATTGACAATATATGATAAAATAGTAACAAGACACACAGAAAAGCAAAAGACATACTGTTGAAAGACGACTCATCTGTTACATCGTAGACAAGCAATATACCCATCGCTCCTCTGTAATACGCTGCAAATAAAGAAAGGTGGACCAAAACGCTTTAAAGGAACGTGAAGAAAAAAATGAGTTTTTACTTCTTGAAAGTATGGAAACACTCAAGTTATCATGAAGATAAAACTCAAGAATCAATAAACCTATGCAACTAAAGATCCGTTCACTTGGTAGCAACAACGTTAAATCCGTCTTATTACCTGTAGTGATAGTTCTGAAACGTTCTTGACCAGCAGTGTCCCATATCTGCAATTTGATTCGCTTCCCATCAAGCTCAACAGTTCTTATCTTGAAGTCAATTCTGTTAAAAAAACAAAAGTAGGAAATACACAAACTTAGACAACAAAAAAAGACAATCTTTTAAGTAAACAGACATTGCAGAAGAGAAGACATACCCAATGGTAGTAATGAAACTTGTAGTGAAAGTATCATCTGAGAAACGCAGTAACAAGCAACTTTTACCCACACCTGAACATATATACAAATAAGAGCTAAAACAAACAATTTAACACAAAAAAGAACTAATTTTGTCAACAAGTTCCACAATTCCTTAAAGATTCATTCTACTCGTAGTAGTAAGATTAGCATAAACAAATCAAAATCATAAAACCCTAATTAAGATCGCAAAAACAGACACGAATTAATTTCAGAAAAAGAAATCAAACACTTAAGAGATGTTCAATTGCTAATTCGAGAATACATAAATGGACAAAGAAGAGTACCGCTATCGCCGATGAGAAGAAGCTTGATGAGGTAATCATAGTCTGAACGAGCTCTTGCCGGCGCAACCGCCATCGCCAGAAGAGGATAAAGAGAAAAACTTTACTAATCAATTGATCTCTTTGCTTCTCAGAGCAAAAGCTAAAACGAGCTCTGCTTTGTTTTTCCCGGAAAAAATCTCTTAAAGATTGAAAATTTTCTGGAGACAGACAGCCAAAAAGGGAAAAAGCTAATGGAATGCTTCTAATGTCGCTGAAGAAAACAAGTTGATGGCTCTGCTTACAAAATTATTTAGGTGGATGTTATTTTTGTTTGTTTCTATTTTTGGACCTGGAATTTTAAATTATTCGTCTTTAGCCCCATAACTTAATATTTGATTAAGAGACTGTAAACTTCCTAAAAAAACTCTTAATTAAGAGTTTCTAATCCGGTTTACACCAGAATCAGATTTAAATTGAATGAAAAATGATTTCTTCTTCGTATTTTTCACTAACCAACTAAGTTAAATAAAAAACATGATCGGAATCAAAACTACAACATAATGTTTGGTTTATATTTTATATAGAGAAAAAAAAAAAGTTAAAACCAAAGAAAAAAACAAATCAATCTAAAAACCGGTTTAAATACTTATATCTAGAAGTGAAAAAAACAAGTTTAAACTGGATAAACTTGAAAGAGTAAAAACAATTGGGGTGATTTATATGACATTTAAGAAAGTTCGGGGGGGGGGGGGGGAAGGTAAGTTTGACAGGATCAAGTGCGGTCGGTCTTCGGTACAACAGCAGGATAATGGAGTTTATGGTGAGCTGTCAAACAGTTAGTGGGTGAAAACAGTTGCTTCGCTGTATATACGTCGTACACTAGCGTAATCCAGCAAAGTATCCAATCATGCCAGAGCCTCTGTTACATGTGGCATGGTTCTAGAAAAAAGTCAAGTTTTTATAATTTATTCATACAAATTTATTTTAAATCAGATTTATCAAGAAAGTCTCTATTTATCTGATCTTTTTAATACTCCACTATCTATATACATTTATAACTCTTACGAATTCAACATTGAATTTGTCACGCCTCTTTGCGTAATATATGATATATAAACGCCGATTGATATATTTTTTTTTAATCCCAAGTTAATGATATGAGTAATCGTCGTCAATTACACTACATAGGCTCGATATTTTTGTCTTATTACAAGTGTGGATAGACAGTTTGGAATTGTATAAATTAAAAATGCGAAAAAGGACAGCGACTACATCAGTTTAAAAGTCTCACCGACGTCTTTTTTTTTCCTTCAAAATTAACTAAACATAGTGCTATTACTTTAAATGGATATAACAATTTGAGGGCACCGTAAAAACTGCATTATACAATCCAATTTATTTGAAGAAGTATACATCATTAGTCACAATATCACTTTTTATATCAATCGTTTTCAATTGTTCTTTATTTCTATCTAAATGTTAGGAATATTTACTCGATCGTTATGTTAATATTAAGTTGCATGCACTTTCTCTACATATCGAGTTCATATTTACAAAAGAGATATATAGATGAGTCATAGACGAGTCATAGACTATATAAAGACATATACTTGATAGATATAGAGATATCATTATACCATAAATGATACGTAGTGTAGTATTAGCTTTTACTGTTAGAAGATGTTTGTAGCATATATAAAATCCATCAGTTTGTAATAGTTTAATATTAGTTTCCCATACTACATAACATGATCGTGAAGATTCGTTTGCTACTACATGAATGTCTCGTTATATACAGTATATATGTCTAAAATCAGATGACATCGGTCAGTATATTATTGTATTTTCTAGTGCAAAACACATTCATCAAGCTTATCCATATTAGTCGATCGCGATATTACGGATCAAAGTCACATCTACTGTACTTTAACGTTGGACTCTCTCCAAACACGCTTCAAATCCTATTTTTGGCGAGTGTTTTTAGATCACTCTAGATGTAATCTTTTGAATTAATCTTATGAAATGATATATGTATTATTATATTATAAAAGAATCTGAAAAAACGAACAACCCCTAACGGAAGTGAAGTGTATCGAAAGAAGTTAGTGGCGGCTAACAAACGATGTGACTTTATGCGAAAGTCATCGTCACATGCTTCTTCCGCTCTCCAAGGAACATCCTCAGCATCTTTAATCATTCTCCCTAAGTTAAGTATACATTTGTACATATATTGATGATTATTAGAAATTAATTTGCTAAATCATGGAGCAATGACGAATAGTTTAAAAGAATGAAATAATTTGAAGTTAATTCAATAAATGTCAAATTACAAGAATGAATAGACAATAATAAGAGAGGAGGGTTAATGATTTAAGATATCAATGTCATAAAAAGTAATTACAAAGAACTACTTAATTAGTGATGACAATCAATCAAAGAATTGGACGCTGCCGCGAAGAGAAGAATCTGATCTTTGGACGCAAACGAGAATTTCGATTTCTCGCAGCAACGTTCATCTTCTGGCGCTGGAAGATTCAGATCTAACTGGAGAAAGTTCTTTGGTCGTATAGATTCTTCATGATGATGACTTGATGATATCGCTGTTTTGAGTGTTGAAGTAGCGTTTGCGTTTAGTGTCAAACCTCTATGTCTCCTCATATGACCTCCTAAGGCTTGTCCTGAAGAAAACTCGGCCTTGCAGATCGAGCATTCATGCGTTTTCTCTGGTTTCTTGCTACCATCACTGCTAGTCACTTGTAGAGAAAGAAAGCTTCCTACAGCTCCAGCTTCCACCGTTTCAACCGCAGACACAGATACGATTTTCTTCTCGTCGCATTTGAAAACGCTTGCTCCAAGTTTGGGCTTCTTGTGGCTAGCTCTGTGTCCTCCTAGCGCTTGAAACGAGTGGAAGCTTTTATCACACGTTTTGCACTGGTAAACACCGTCTACTAGCCCTAACCCTAGAGAAGCCACCGGTTTCTTGTTGCTAAAGAAACCCATTTTCTGCGTCGAGAAATGATCGCCACTACTCTTTGCTTTATTATCTCCTTGCGACAATAACATCAGACAGTTCGCCATGTCTTCGTCTTCATCCGTAGCTCCTTGGAATTCGACTTCACCAGCTGCTTCCTCTTCTCTTGCCTCTAGTGATGATCGTTCACCGCTGGATACTGCAGCTGCGTTCATAAGAGGAGACGCAGAACGCTGACGTTTGGTGCGTTTGCCCTTGATGAGGAGAACAAGACGAGCGTGGTCTCCACTCTCCTCAAGAACACTTGTCATGATCCTCCGTTTTTGATTGGCTCTCTGTATTTAATTTCAAGAACACAAAGAGAGAGAGAGAGGTATATGTATTTATGGAGAGAGAAGTATCAAGGAGTGTTTGGTGGGTTTGGTTTATATGTCTAAGTATCTATCTATATTTATAAATATGTGATTGTATTTGTTTATACACACAGTACTCTTTGTGTGTATATATATAATGAAATGGGTAAGAGAAAAATAAATGAGGAAAGAAGCAAACCCCAAAATAACTTTTGGTGAAGGATTCCTTTCTGGAAGTTTTGGTTTGCAAGCCTGGAACCACTTGTTGTTCTCTTCTTGTTTTTTTTTTTTTTTATCCTTTCCAATTATTTAAATTATTTTCTCTTCTTTTGGTTAACTTTTGTTTTGCTTGTCTTATGAATCACATAAAACTTTGATTAGTATTTATTAAATTAAATACTCATAAGCATCCTTATAATTTCCAGAGGCACAGATCATCTAGTAACAAAAATGTGGATTCAATTTACACTAATCTTAGAAGATTTTTTTTTTTAATCTTTCTAAGAAGGAACTTAATCTATTTTTTAATTGGACTTTCTTTCTTGTTAGTAGAAGAGTGTTATCCTACACAATCTGAAACTGCAATTTTTGACACTTGGAATGTAGTGTATTATATTAAGAAGAAATCAAATTGGATTGCGTATTCTAAATATGTCATTCAATTTATTTATTTTCTATTCTACATTATCATAAGTTCATGACTGCAATTTATTTTCTATTGCGAGGTTTATACACGCAACACAGTACCTTAACACACAATTCGATTAGCAGCATATTACAAAATCCTACAAACTTAAATTGACGTACTGTAACAAATTATATTTAAGATTTGAGTCCAAGCTATGATATATATCTAAGCTATTAAAGAACAAAATTAACTTGATAATACGTCGAATTCTAATTTTGTTTCTTAACACTACTAATCATTGTGGATATATGTACACTGAACTTAACTTGATGATTAAAATAATTAAGTTAATTAATTGGAAAGTTAAAGGCAATCAAATTTCGGGGTCGAGCAGTTCATGTGCAGTTGAGCCAACCCACAATTACACAACACACAATTATGAATCATGATCGTAGTTATATATATAATATTTATTTATAATGATATTAGCTAAAACGAGTTAAATATATTATGTCACTCCCTATGTTTGCGCCTCTTTCTATGATACATTGATTTTTATTTTGGTCACCTTAACCAATTATTTGATCAAAAACCATTATTAATCTAGTGATTAGCTAATAATATGTATTCGGTGAAGTAACCTCCCTTATCTTTTAGTTTGTTAAATATTTTGTTATAATGTGTTAACAGTAGTCTAGGTCTTTGTAGTATACAAATAATTCGGTGGCATCAATCTATAAAATTCAGAAAACTTGTTTACTACATAATTCGATTGATCCTGCAAAAGTAAGTAAGCAAAATAATGAGCTTACTTTGTACTCATTCAACTCTAATACACATTAGTTGTCCTAGGCTCTCTACGATTATTTCTTGCTAACGTGTTATTACAAATGTAATAAATTATTAAGAAGAATACTTTTGAGTGTATTGTGAAGCTAGTATATCCATATTAAACTCATATATTTAAAAAAAAAAAAAAATAGAATTTAGGAGGAATTGGTTTAAGTCTTGGCGTCGAGGATTGTGTGTGTGTGTGTGAAAGAGAGAGATAGAGAATTGCTTGGCCGCCAAAAGAAGCCATAACTTGCCAACTAGCTAGCTTCACTACTCACCCTAAGCAAAGCATATACTTTTTTTTAATCATCAACATAATCAATCATCCTAACAAAACCCTTTTGCAAGACTTCTTCGAAACCGTTATGTTGTGGTTGCAACTTGCAAGCATCACCATGACCCATGTGTATATATGATTATCTTTATTTTACTGTCCATTTTTTTCTTTGTTGTCAACAATATGAAACATGGTTGACACTTTTTTTTTTGAATATTATAGAACTGGTCCTTATATCCATATTCTAGTGGTATGATTCACTCTGTTTTTTCTTAAGAAATGTTATAGTTGTGAGAGACCGAAACAGTATTTCATACAAGCGAGACGTCATCAAATTTTATACACTCCACACCTTCTTAAGAACAATAACTTTCGACTAATCAAATACTGATATAATCTGAAAACGATATATTGACAAATAACATTAATAAACACTTAAACTAGTATAATTGAAAAAAAGAAAAAAAAAAAAGAAGATAAAACAGTGAGTCCAATTGCTCACGACGGAGGTGACGGAGGAGGGATGGGCGGATAGGAGAGGAGAGAGATAAGTTAGGTTTCCGGGAGTGACGATGACGGAGACGTTGACTCCACGGAGGCAGAGTTGGTGAGTTAAGTCAAATAGAGGATGTAAGTGGCCTTGTGCTGGGAATGGAAAGACCACTATGTGTGGTGGTTTCGAACTCTCCGATCTACTTCCCGGTGGCAATACCTCCGTCATTTTGCGGTGGCGTTACGGTTGTAGTGGATATTATATGTTTCATTTTAAATGTATTTTAAGATTTTAAATTTTGTTTTAATTTAAATGTTGTTTTAGATTTTTGTTTTTAAAAAAATTTAGTTTTATCTTTATTATTATAATGTTGTGACTAATAAAAAAATTATTAAACATATTAAATATATGTAAAATACAAAATTTATTTGTTTTCCGAAAAAACCTTAAACTATATTTAAATTAAAACAGAGGAAGAAGAATTTTTTTTGGAAATAAAGGTTTTACCCCAAATAGACGTCATCGGTCATTAGATTTCTTCACCCATGTCGATAAGATAACAAATTCAAATTTATCAAAAATTTACTTTTCAATTTCAAAGATACTTTCTTCAAATTTATTATTTTTTTCTTTTTCATATTTAGAAGTTGTTGACTTTAGTTGACAATTTAAAGCTGGATTGAGCAATCAGAATCACCATTAAAGATTCTCAAAAAGAAAAGAATAAAATTCCTAATGGCCCGATTTAAGGACTTTTTTCCAGACCTCCAAAATAAATAAATAAAATATAATAATTTGTAACGATTAGTGAAATGAGAGGAAGTGAAAGAAAGAATATTATTACTTGATGATTTGGTAAATTTGTTCTAAGAAGTGATCATAGGATCTTCTCTTTCTCGCTCCTCCACTGCTTCATCTAATCTCCTCCACCTATTTTGGCGTTGCTCTTCCACTTGTTTAGATTTGGCTTGTTTCTCTTCGTACTGTTGCTGGCAATCTTCAAAGAGTTCAGGGTCCATCTCCATGAACATTCTCTTTATATTCGCGCTTAGACCGTGAACTGCTTGGTTCCAGTGAGATTCTATGTTTTTCTCCAGCGCTGCGAATATGATAGGAAGGATTACGCTTCGGTTCTGAGCGATTAGACCCACTACGTGCTCGTTGTTCCATAAGAACAGAGCTCGTTCTGCAACCTGCATTGCATGATAATATATGTATTTGAGCATGAGAGATTGAAAATTCTTAGGTAATTCAAAATATGCTGGTTAAGTTTAAGCCATTAACCCCTATAGAAGATGAAGCCATGGCGTAACTATTTGTGCAAAGAGAATTCCATGACACATGAACAAACCAAGAGCAGAGATAAATCAAGACGAATGACACACGAGATGATTGGTGTAAGAATCAAATATTTTATTTACCAGATTGTGATAGTAATTGCATGAGATAACCCTACCAACAAAGATAGTTATGATCAGATTCATTTTGCTGAAGAGGCATGGAATAAAAGGACCAGAAAAACTAAAACAACGTGAACCATGCCAAACACATAAATTGCAGTACTTTTTTCAAATGGAGGAGTCAGAACATGAGTTTGAGGTACTAGGCCTGGAGCATTGCCTCGATATACGAAATTACCACACGTCCACACAACATATAGCTTTCATTTGAATGAACAGATTGAAAAGAGAAACCAAGCCATAAGATACTAACCTGAAAATTAGAGCTACTAAGGCACCGAGCAATCTGTTGGAACAGAGGGACCATACAGCGTTGGAACTCAACAGTTTGTGTTGCCTCGAGAACCTCTTCAAGTTCATTAAGAAAGAGAACTTCTTTTGTACAGTTTGTCATAGGCCAAAACTTTAACAATCCCCTGATAACTGTATCCGCAAGCTTATAATCTTTCTCCACAAACTGAACAATGCAGTAAGACAACTGTTGATGATACATAGCGATTGGTTTTGGCTTATGCAGCGGTATCAACGCCCTGATCAAAAAGAGCTTGTGCTCCTCCTTCATTGGCAAGGCAAACCCATTTATTATACTACCCAATATCTCCAAAAGCTCCCCAATCCCGCTATGTCTCTCTGTCTCGTATATAAACCTATAGAATATATGATTCATTGCTTTCCTAATAAAGGGCCTGTGGACCATAAACTTCCCATAAATCCTATGAAGAATCGTTTTCAAATACTCCCTTTCTCTTGGATCTTCAGTTTCAAACAATTCAAGCAACTTCAAGACAAACGAATGGTCAATATACCGTTTTGCAACCTTTGTATCTGTGTCAGAAGGAACAATGTATCTCAACAGCAACTCATAAACAAGCTGTAAATGAGGCCAAGATGGTTCCAAATAAGGCTCCTCTTCTTCAAGATCTGCAGGCTCTTGACCTGTATTCTCGTGCGAGGCCGGAGGAAGACACCGGAATATATTAACCGAAATCATCTTTACCATTTCTTCCTGACAAGCTTCAGTGAGCTTCCCTGATCCAGACTGTATAAAATCAACTAGCTCCAGTAACGTTTGCCTCTTAATCTCCTTCTCCCTCGCATCCTTCAACGTGTCAGTAAAATCAAATTGGAAACAGCAAATCTGCAGTTTCCTCAAGAACAAGGATTGACGCTCGGAAACAGACACATCTCTGAACAACGGAAGAGGCTCGACCGAATACATAGGAGGCGGTTGTGTGGTCGCCGCCATTGAACCTGGAGAAGAAGGAACAAGCGAACCACGAGATGCGTGATTGACAACCATATTGGATCCAGGACCTGACCTACCTGGTGGATCAAACCCATACATAGACGAATCATTCGCCTCAGTTCTAGAGGCCTTTCGATTTGCCCCTTTCATAATCTTCTTAAACATGGCTTACGCACTATAAACAGACCTCAGAGAACCCTAGCTGTTTCCTCGTTTCTCCCTATTTAGAAACCCTAGGTTTTGCGAACGAGAGATTCAGTGGAAGACAACTCAAATTGAATCAAGCATGAAATGAAAGATGAATTGAATCTCTAAAGTATTCAGATTCAATTGCTTTACAACAAAAACCTTCCACTACACTTCTTCTGCATCAATCATCGAGTATTTTCTGTGAGATCTGAGATGATGAAAATTAAACCGTTGGATTGATCGAAGAGATCCTCGGAGAAATGATCGCAGATTGGGACAGCGATTTTTTTCCGGCGAGCGAGCAAGCGAGAGCGAGAGCGAGAGCGAGAGAGAGAGAGAGAGGATCTTCAAATTAAATGGAAACTGAAGATATATAATTATGGTAACGACATTTAAAAATTCTATTGTTATTTAAATTTCTCTTTCTTCAATCACAACCAAGACACGAAGATATGTATTATAACCAGTGTTTAAAATTCTTTTGATTTTTAATCAACATTTTGAAATCGCATTTTATGATTTTATCCTAAACGTTGGCGTAAATGTGATGGTTGTGCACGTGGCTTCTGCGTGAAGTGCTCGCAACTTTAACAATTTGGTCCACATATGAATAATGATCATTAGGATTATGCAAAAAAAAAATTAAATTCATTTTTTTATACAACATTATGTAAAGATGCTATATAACACACAGAAATTTCATTATCAATTTAAAATTAACATGACAGTATCAAAGAGTGACAAGTGGTCATCACTAGATCTTGATGATGAAATCAGATAAACAGAGTAGTCGCAACTCGCAATAGACAAAATCTTTCAAATGTTGTAAAAAAAAAAAAAAAAAAATTCTTTCAAATTTTATATACTAACAACCTTAGAAGACAACGAAGGGATATAACAGATCCTATAGACACAAAAAAAGATGTAAACGTAGCATTTTCAACGGAGAAATTACCAATAAGTTTCAACGTACATCATTATCAGTATCAGACGAGGTAATTTTCATCTCCCAGATTCTCTTATCCAAAACATATCCACAAATACAAAAGCTTTATTGAAGAAAAGACTCGGACTTCAATCCTGCTTAACCCCACCCGTCTCCTCCGCAACGACAGGTTTAGCTATTGTTTCTTTACCTTCAGTTCCAGTTTCAGCAGCCACCTATAACAAAAACAAAAGTGTTACACATAAGATTCAAATGCAAACTCATATAAGGACGAAAACTCAGAAACCGGATACAATGCGTCGTGAAATATCAGAGAGAGAGTAATTAAGTTCATGGAAGCTAATGGAATCATGGCATATCGTTGAATTGAAGTATTAACATAAAACATCAATTGAAGCATCAAAGCTATGTTTCACCAACAAAACTGCTTGACCCAACAAACAACTCAACTAAGAAAGTATGTAGTTTTTCGTGGATAAAGAGCGCCAAACAAGTAAGTCAGTCTTTTCACTTACTTTGGTGGCGTTGTCGTTTTTAGCAACTGGCTTGAAAGGACAAGCTGGAGGAACTCTCGCTGGCTTCCTGTACTCCCATCCTAGCCACGCGTACAATTTCGCCTAGTTTTTAAGCATGAACAGTCAAAACTCATGAGCTAACAAATGATTAGAAGAAAATACTACTAGCAAGATTCACTAAAGCATGCTAGTACAGTCTAAAGATAATTGGTATGAAACAGTAACAGAACTAAGATTTAAACATAGCTAACATCTTCAACATTCCAAGAGCCCACCTGAAGCAGATAAACAAAAGCTATAGTTTCTTACGTTTTCCACTTTTACAAGCACAGATTATGATCTTGTATTCTTGCTTATCCTTGATTATCATCTTCAGCGATTTCTATCGATGCTATATTCTCCCCCCTTTTCAATCTCCAATTTTGTTAATGTAATCTCTTTTGTCTTTCAAATAAAGCTATCTCCTTTGAGACTAATCGGATACAACACTCTAGCATCTTAAAAATTCGAAATTGTAGGTTCTGATATTCAAATTCAATTACCCATTGAATCTGATCATTCTGTCGAGGAAAAAAACGAAACTTTAACGACTATGAAGAAAGAACGAGCCAATTACCATGAAGAAATCGATGATTCGAGGCATTAAATTGACGAGTGGTACGAGGAACAGCGGCACCAAACACATAACGCAAACCTGTGAAAATCAGGAACTTCATAGATTCAATCAATCTGAAATGGAAGCCGCAGGATTGACAAAAGAAAACAAGATAAATAAACAAAAAGCGAAATCGAACAAATCTTACCATATTGAAATTAGGGTTCTTGGACTCAGGAATTGGGAATTTCCGACAAAAAGATGAATCGCGACTAGAATTGGAGAGAGAGATCAAAATATGATTGTACTTCCCTTAAGTCGTCGTCGCCGCTTTGCTTTTATGACTTTAAAAAACTACAATTAAAGCAAAAGGTCTCTGTGTCAGCGAGAGAGTTTTGACGGCGTTAATTACTTAACTAACATGCCCCTTCCAGAGTTACATTATCAATTGACGGCGTTAAGATATAAACGTTGCTTCGACAATAAACGTACAATACCGGAAAAACCCTTTTTAGAATTGTGATTGCAAGTAGAGTAACGTTTGGTGTTTGTGTCTCCCATCTAGACCAACATATTGGTGGCAAGAGACTTTTTATGAATAACCTTCATTTAACTTTAATACATGACATGATGAAAATGTGAAAGATCAATTAGGTCCCAATATGGTTCAGTAGGGTTTACACGCAATCGCCTTTGCAAGGGACTTCTGCACAGCGGCACACCGGTTTTCCAGAAGCTTCCCAGCCATTAAAGCCGCGTTCCAAGATCATGATGTTTTTGATTCCAGTATCTTGCTTCTTCTCATCGAGATAATTCACAAGCCTTCTTGCACAAGTTGGACCACGAACCTTGCAGAAAGAATTGATTTCAAGGCTTAGCAATCATTTCATTTTCGTGTGAGCAAAAAAATATTGATTAATATGTTAGGACTTAGAACAGAACAAAGAAATGAGACCTGGCTCAAATCAAAGGTTGCTAAAGGACTTAGCTTGATAATTTCAAGTGCTAGCACCTAGCTAATCGACGTCATTTCTTTAAGAATGTAACGGAAGTTCTTACTCCAAAGCATACATAAGAATAGATGAACTAGTAGGCAAACATTACGAAAGAACATTGCATTTTGCAACCTTGATGTTTTGATGCAAATTGCAGAAGATAGAGATACAGATATAAAAACCCAATTAATACCTATGAAACATGAATCAACTAAACTGTCATTCTATCATTGCAAGACAGTGCTATATATTGTGTTGTGTCATATGAACTCAAACAAGAGGAAAAAAAGATATTGTGGGAAAGTGAAAAGAAAGCAAAACACACACCTGGCTCAAGGCACAATGGAAGACAAGTGTGTCTTTGTCCTTGACATTTTGAACAAGATGAGAGATCTTGTCATCAAACGAGCCACTCGCATAGTGTAGGGATCCAGCTATATGCCCGTCATAATTCCTCTCTTCATCCCTTCAAAACAAAGCACACCCAAATACACATATTCATACAAAGTCTGTACTTTTAGCCATAATTCTGTATAAGAACCTAGTAAAGATACGTTTTTTTCTCTTCACTCCTCAGACCACTTAACCAAAAAAGCATTGTGCCCCAAGCTCCTGAGATTCCTAGTTTTTTTTTTTTTTTTTTTTTCCGATTGAGATTCTACAAAATTCCAGTTCTAGAAAACATTGAGATTCCACTTGTTCATAATTAATTGATCCCAGAGCTAACCAGAATTCAAAATGCAAAGGCCTCTACACAAATCCATATCACTATTACAAGGTAGAGTAAAATCAAACGTAAGACCAATCGAATAACTAAAATGTGCTAAAGAGATCAGATTAGTGACTAAACCGACGAATCAAATCGCTTATGAAAGTACCTGACATCGATGATGGCTATGTTGGGACGACGATGGAGAGGGAGAAGCTGAGTAGAGGTGATGTAAGAGATGCTTCTCGCCATCGCCATTTTTTTCTTTTTTGTGAAAAAGGAAAAAATGCTTCTCCCCATCTCCTTTCTTCTCTAAAGTCACGAACATTCCATTGAAGACTACGGCCAATTTGAGGTGACCTTAATTTAACGTATTATTAAATTTAGTATCGAGTGATAACATCTAGCGGGGATAGCTCAGTTGGGAGAGCGTCAGACTGAAGATCTGAAGGTCGCGTGTTCGATCCACGCTCACCGCATTAATTTTCCTTTGTTTTTATATTGCTAATTTTTTAAAAATATTGTACTTCGAGAGTCTCTAACCGATTCAGTAGGTATATATTTGTATATAAATTATCTATTTGTTCTTAGAGATCTCTCAGTGAAAAGTTTTGGGTCTTCGTCCTCCTGCTGCAGAAACGTTTGGCGCTTAATTTTTGTGTTTAGCCCTAATGCCACCTCGCCGGCGTTACGCCTTCAGTGGTCCTGGAGTAAGAATTGCACAATTCACTGAATCTGAGGATGAAGGAGAAGAACATGAAGACTATGGAGAAGAAGAAGAAGAAGACGAAGACGAAGACGAAGACGGAGAAGAAGAAGAAGACGAAGAGGAGGAAGAAGATACCGAACGCCAAACCAGGGAATACATCGATGTTGTAGATTCACCTAGGGTTTCACAGGACGAGAGTGAACAGAAAGAGAATCTGAAAAGGTCACAAGGTGTTTGTTCATCTTCAGGATCGCAGGAAGATGTGGAATGGAAACACGGCGAGACTGAGGGGTTATCCTGTTTGATCTGTATGGAAATTTGGACCAACGGTGGCGAACACCAAGTCTGGTAATCATGGTTCCAGTGATTGTGTGAACAAATTTTGGGTTTCTTTAATTGTAGTGAATTGTTTATCTCCTTGGAATTCGTTGGCTCTTTAAAGGCTATAGGCTTTAGCAATTTGATAATTTCATGATCTAGTTCAATCATTTTTGCTTATTAGATAGTGACTTGCTACTGGATAGAGACAAGCATTTCTTTCCACTATTTGATTACTCTGGTCACGTCTAATATTTTGAATGCAACTAATGGGTCTTCTCTTTTCTTCTTACTGGTGTGATTCAAGCTGTCTTCCCTGTGGACACTTGTATGGATTTTCCTGCATCAAGAAGTGGCTACAGCAGCGGCGAAGTGCAGGAAAGGTGTGTGGTTGTTATGTAGTTGTTCAATGTTAGTTATCTTGCTCATAGAGTCACAGTGGTTTCTTTTTTAGTGTCCCCAATGCAACAGAAAATGTAGCCTGAGAGATGTTCGGAAAATCTATGCATCACGTGTTGCTGCAGTAGATGATGAAGCACAAAAGGCAATACAATCTATTTCCTAGTTACATACATGATAACAAATCACAGTATCAAAATCTGTTATTCTTGTTTTATATTTACAGAGAATCTTATTTCTGGAAGCCAAGTTAAGTTCAATTGAACAGAAGGTAGGACAAAAATTATTTCTGGGATGGTTCATGATATTGCTATACTCAGTCCACACTGTTCTGAGCTTAGTCCTTTGAATTGCTTATAAATCATTCAGAAGAAGATTTTCTTGAGTACTAAAACCTCTGTGTGTTCATTATAAGTCTGATATGTAGGTTATGTCTGTGTCAGTAGACTGGAACATATGTGTGAGCCCCTCGTACTAGTATTGTAGCATTTGATATTATCTTCTTACATGTCTCGCAGACTGCGAGTTGGAGTAATAAAGAAGCTCAATGGAAGAAAATGGAAGCAGAGCTACGATCAGAAGTTAATAAGCTGAACACGGTACACTCTTAAGAGTTTGTTGTAATGTAGTCACTCTTAACACTTTGTTTTATGCTTGGAAAGATTGTGATAGTTTATGATTACTGCTAAGTGCTAACTAGTCGAAGGGAGCTAAGTTTGACTAATAACCCCCATATTAGTTTCCTCTCAACCTAAGATTAGATTATTATTTTTGTTATTTTCTGCACAAATTTGGCATACATGTTTCTCCTATTATAAGCATCAAGGCTAGAAATTTTGTTTTTGCAGAAGATAGCTAATATGGAAAGTATGAATATGGGTGCGCAGAGAAACTGTAATGTGGCTTTTCAGAACCAATATATACCTGGTAAGTACACAATTACGTGCTTCATGGTTGCAATACATGCAGCTTTGTTAACATTAAATATACTTATAAGACCAGATATTATATGGGAGCCTTTTCTGTGTTACCTAAAATCCTTTATTTTTCATTTCTATGCTTGCACCATATCGTTTGATAAATTGTCTCAATGGGATATTTGTTCAAGTAGAATTGATATGCTGTTGTGCATAGAGGTTTATACCTAAGTGGGATAAATGATTTTCTTTTCCCCTTGAAATTTAATGCATATATACTTCTAAACAGTTGTAAGTGCATGCCTTGCAGGTCATGCGAACTACCAAGAACATCATGGACAGGCGCCTTCTTGCAGCTTCAGACATCAGGTGTGGCATAGTGTTCCATATCAGTCCCATTGTTTTAGAATTTTTGGCTGAAGTACTGTTTTTATTGCAATTTTGTTGATGTGTCTAACCCAAATTAGTTCCTTTTCATCCAATTTTTTGTAGGGAGAACTGCTAATTAGTGGTGGCCGTTTATTTGACATAGATGGTGGTAGAAAAATTGTGTTATTGGCTCGTAGGCTCTCAGGCGTTGGTGGATCATTTGTGCTTACGCAAGTAAGATTTGTTTGCCTCTTATTTTTTATCTTACACTAGTTTAAATGATGCAACCATACAAACTTTTTAAAAAAAAATATTGCAGATGAGCCTACATTCGGGTGAGATTGATGATATTATGTTGTCTCCTACCATTAGAGCAATTAAAGATCTTCACATTTCCCCTCACAATAATGGGCTTGCAGTATTTGGTTCTTTAGGAAAAAAATTATCTGTTATAAGCTTGGAGAGCCACAACACTGTCTTATCGTATGATCTACCGGCTGCACCTTGGTCTTGCTCCTGGGATCTCAACAGCTCTCACTATATTTATGCTGGACTACAGAATGGAATGGTTTTAGTATTTGACAGGCGTCAAACCACAGGACCTTTCGCATCATTGACTGGCTTAACAACCAATCCAGTCCATACTATCCATCATCTCTCTACCAATTCCACTCCAACTTCTGATGTCCGTGCCCTCTTATCAGCTTCTTCCATCGGGCTGTGTCAGTGGAACATTATTGGCAGCGAGGGAAGGTGAGGTTATGTGTTTCTCTGACATTGATGCTTGTTCACATCTCATGAAACCAAACCTACAAGTCTTGTTGACTGAAAAATACTTGAAAGGAAATAGAGATCACAGAACTTTAGCATCTGCTTGGAGAAGTTTATCAATACATTTTCTAGGCTCTAACTTGTTATAGTTTCATTTATTTTTTTCTGTGTAGCCCATCATTAATTTCAGAAACAGGAACACCAGGAGTTTGCATATCCGCCTCGTATTGTCCTCGCAGTGATCATATAGTTGCTTCTTATAGACCCAGAGTTGGTGATGATACAGTCCTGACTCAATCGTTGACCCAAACAGGAGTCAATAATAGCAATAGTAATGGTGTAGATGGATTTCATGTTAGTCTCAAGAGAAGAGGTGCTGATTCTTATTACCAGAAACTGTCATCCACACAAGCTTTTGTAGATACCATCCGTTTGCCAAGAACAGCGATTATAGATTTAGGCGAGGAAAGGAATCAACTTTTTGCATCTTGTGACGAGTCCACTCGCAAGCTCATCTTGCAAGATCCTTTGACTTTTGCTGTCTCTCAACGGTTCCCATTGTCAAGTCATCTTCCGCTCCAAGATGTGAAATACGCTGACGTCAATGGTACAGGTCTGCTTGGTCTCTTAACCGATGATAGGTTGCAGCTTCTTAGGAACGAATCGCCATGAAAATGAAAAAGATTGATAGTCTTGTAGGGATAATAGATGGTGTTTGTTGATGAGCGAACATGAATGTAAAGCGGCTAACATATCTATCTTTTGTAATCTGCAGATGCTAATAGAGTAGCCATTACTTAAATATTATATTAGTTATGAATCTAATTACTGCAGCCTGCAATACACTGTTAATGTAATTGTGTTCCTCTTTGTATATACGTATTATATCGAAATCAGCTTCAGATCCAGTGGTAGATATAAGAAAATGGGAATGATAAAGCATGGAAAGAGAGACGTGGTTATTTGATGCTCAAAACACAAATTTTCAGAAAAAAAAAATACAAAAATCCGACCTGCCGGAATCGAACCAGCGACCTAAAGATTACAGCAACTACTACAGTCTTCCGCTCTACCAACTGAGCTAAGGTCGGTCATGCCAAATCATTGATTATAATAATTTAAATAGTAAAATATGGTTAGAGAATCTAAAGTTTTCCTTTTTACACGTTCCCGATTTCCTCTGCAACTTGTCTCGGCGAGGTTTATCTCTTTCAGTCATCGAAGATTCAATCAGCTAAGGTTAGTTACATCCTTCTCTCTCTCGTTTCTCTTGGTTTTTGATTTTTTCAGATTGGAGTGAATTACTATTTCAGAAATCTGGGTTGAACCAATTCTAGGGTTCGATCAGATTCATCTTCTGATCTTTTGGGTTCCTGAAGAAAGTTTTAGGGTTCTTCCCTATATTGCGAATAGAACTATGCACTGCAATCTTGTTGTGCGAATCCTATTTTAGTGCGCCAGTCTTACCCGTAATACGATGATAATAATTGAAGTTAGTTTGCTAATGAACCTAATGTGCATGTGTAGGTAATTAAGTGTTATATCTCGTTTCTTCGGTTCAAGCTTCAACTTTTAGGCCTTCTGATCTGTCTTTGATTCTACAAAGGGATCTTTGTAAGGACAATGGAAGATAATTGTGATTCTGCTAATGTTTCAAGTACTCCAAACATCATTGATAGAGAAGAATCGACTGAGAACAACTTTGTGAACAATGGTAAGCTTTTAACACCTTTCACAGTTTATGCCTTTATGGTTTTAGGTTGTTTACATTTTGACTCGAACAAGGTTTAATATTCCTACGGGTTAGCTGAGATAGTCTTTTGACTATTAAGGGAAAACTGATTGTCTCATCAGGTTCAGTTTTAGACTAAGTACTTATGATCAGCATTGCTCAGTTTCTTTAGTGTCAGATTTAGACTAAGTACACATGATATTAAATTGTGATGTGCAGCCGAGATTGCGTGGCAAGAGATGAGAAAGAAGTGGGTTGGTGATCCATCTAATAGGACTTCAGAGATGCCTCTTGAACCTGTAATAAGGTGCATAACAAAGCTTAATTATTATTTATTGCTCAGCACTTAAAAATCGTCAAGCTTCGGGTTTTCATGTATATAACTTCTTTTTCAACTCTAAATCTTTTGTAATTTGTAGCTTCAACGCTACTTATGAAAACTTGCTCACATCCAACACTCCTTTTCACAAGCCCATCCCTCTAAGTGTGAGTTCCTACATACTCCAAGAAAACATTTCACCTTCTGCTTAAGTTTGTTTTCTTCGAGAATAATCTCCTCTCTCAACCTGCGTTGGTATTAACTTGGTTGCAATCTTCTTTGCTGGTGTGGGAAATTTGCAGGAAATGGTGGATTTTCTGTTTGATATTTGGCACGAGGATGGTCTTTTCGACTAGGTAAACCGGGAGGGGATTCTCAGTATTCTTGGTACAGAATTTAGTTGTAGGCTCTAGTGATCAATATCTTTAGAAGAAACTCTGGTTTTTCATTACATACCATGAACATAGAACTGATTTAATTAGGTATTTTTGAGATTCTCTTCCATGACAATTCACCAAAAACAAAGGAAGGATCATGCTTGTGTTTAATTATTTAGCCTATAAGAGTTCGACCAACACAAAGATGCCGTTTGGTTGAACTAATGATGTACAAATTTGGGTTCGTGTGATCTTGATAGGCACGACTGCGTGTGGTGTCGAAACGCACTCACTCAGATTGCCCATTGAAAAGTCAAAAAAGGAAAATCGTTGACCCTGACTAATCCATTCTATGAAAACGAAGCTTAAGAGAAAAATTGTATTATTCTAGGAAAATTATAAATATTTTTACCGTGAAGATAATTCTGATAACAGATATATATTTTATACAAATAAAAAAACAACTTTATAATGATTAGTTGTTTAATTGTGTACTAGATTCTGAATGACGTTTTGGTATTTTTTGGCTATGACATAATGTAGTTCACATCGTCGACAAAAACCTGCAAATTTGTATTTGATATGAGCTAAGAATAAAATAACCACCATTGGTTTATTAGGTGTAATGTAATTGTTGACAAGCAAAGTAGATAGAATTTTGTTAAATTTTTGTTTCATAATCCTTTTACATAAAATGATTTTTAGAATATATGTCCTCCGAACAGTAATGATGATAAAATTTAATCTTGTAAATAAAACAAAAAAATCATATGCAGATAAACAAGTTGCAAGTAAAATTCTTTTTTTTTTTTTTTTTTTTGCAAGTTGCAAGTTGCAAGTTGCAAAGAAGAAAATCATATATGAGCAAAGCTTTTTTTGTCTTTCTTCTCTTTTTTTTTTTTTTTTAAATTCAATTTGTCAATATTCATGTTCTCTTTTGTTTTGTTATCTTCAGAAATTTTGGTGGGTTTTAGATAAATTGGGTGTGGCAATAAAAAATTGAAAAATAAGGAAAAAATCCATAAATAAAATCGAATAATTCAAGAAGAATCTGCTCTTGTCCAAGTCCACAACGAATTTGTTTGTTCTCTCTGCATCTCCTGCCGGCAATCCAAATACTTCCGACGAGATTCTCGGGTCGTCGGAATAAAGGTGAGAACTTGAGTTTATTATCCAAAAGCTCCTAAATCTGTGGATTACTCAATCTGCAGAAACCCCGAATTGCAAAGCATTGGGCTTTTATCTTGTTTGGGTTTTTTGGTCTTTGCATTTCGTGTTATCTCAGGTGAGGAGAGAGAGAGATGGAGATCGACAAAGCGATCGGAGAAAGCGACGATAAGAGGTTGAAGACCAAGTACAACAACGCCATCTTCGTCATTAAAAGAGCTCTTGCTCTTTACTCGTCAGTCCCTCTCTCATTTACTCTTTTACTTCATAAAATTCTTTGATCTTCAGATTCATTTTCTTGTTTTGTTGCTGGAGATTTAAGATAAAGCAATATTTGCCTTCTTGGGACGTGATTTAACTTTGAAAATCTGAAAAAAAGTTACAATTTCGATGGGAAGATGCTGTTATTAGCAGTTGAACGTTGAGAGACTTTTTCTGGATTTTGTTAAAGTGGAAAGGAATTTGAGGATCATTGATCTCAGTTAAAAGTTACTAGTAGTAAATATTATCATGGTTTGAGAAGTTCTTGGCGATGACTTTGCTTTTATGTAATTCTTTGTAAACTGCCTAGATTCTAACCATATTTGACCATGTCCATGGCTTAATGGAAAAGTTCATCCTTTTCTCTATGGATGAGTTATGACAAGATTCATGGTTTGTCACATATTTGTTAAAGGAAAACTAATGATATTTGACTTTGTTTTCGCCTACAAGTTCACTACACTTGGCTGCTAACCCTTCTTGGTGTCTTTTTAATTGGTTGGATTCTTATCAATTATAAGTGTTGTCAATCGAATCCGATAACGTGTCATGCGTTGTACCTTTACGAAAGTAAAGATGATTTATGTTCATTCCCTGTTTGCCGTGTGCTTGTCATGTTCATTGTTTGCGTATGTTGTCCAAATATTACATTATGTTTGTAGATAAAGTGATAATTTTCAAGATCAAATAAATGCATTTTACTTTACTGATGCCTGAAAATATTGAGCTTGTCGACTTCTGCAGTATTGAAGAGGTCGCCTTTAGTTTCAATGGTGGAAAAGACTCAACTGTAAGTTACAACTGTTCCCTACCGAAAGTCTCCTTTTTGGATATTTTCTTTTTTGTCCCTGTTTCCTTAGTAATAATAATGTCTCTCATCATGATTTTAGGTACTGTTGCACCTTCTTAGAGCTGGCTATTTTTTGCATAAGAAAGAGCAGAGTTGTTCTAATGGAGGTCTATCAAGTTTTCCAGTCCGGACCATATATTTCGAGAGCCCTTCTGCCTTCACTGAAATCAATGCATTTACATACGATGCAGCTCAAACGTAAGAAAACTACTGTTCCTCTGCGTTCTTTTTTCTTTCTTGTATTTATATGTTCTAATTGAAGATGATAGCATTTCGGGTAAGATTGTCCAATCATGTATGCTCCCAGAATGATATTCTTTCTGCCGTTAGCTAATTATCTTATTCAATATGGGCAGTTACAATCTGCAACTTGATATCATTCGCCAGGATTTCAAATCCGGGTTGGAGGCATTATTAAAAGCTAACCCTATCAGAGCTATTTTCCTTGGCGTCCGAATTGGTGATCCTACTGCGGTTAGCTTCGCTTCAAATCTTTAATCTCAAGATTCAGATGCATATATATTGTAAAACTCATGGGAAAATGTGATTGTTGTGATTGATTACTTCTCACTGAATTTATTAGGTTGGTCAAGAGCAATTCTCTCCTAGTTCACCTGGATGGCCGCCCTTTATGAGGGTGAATCCTATATTGGATTGGTCATACAGGTATCTATTTTCTCCATAATCATATCTTCTTATTGCTTTATCCGTTGAAACTGCAATAAATTTGGATTGGTGGTTATTCTTACTTATGTTTTGGTATGCGTGAAAAGCAGAAAATCTTGAGCACAATTTTGCTGATATAGATTTTGTATGATAAAGTCTATTAAACTATCAACTTTGGTGGTCACTGTAATTGGTACGGCTAATATGATAGTGTAACCCAAATAAAGTCTTTGGAAATTTGAAACTAAAGCAATTTTCAGTTCTGTGATCCCTTATTCTCATTTGATCTTTATTCTGATTTTTTTTTCCATTAACTTTTCTTGTGCAGAGATGTATGGGCATTTCTCCTAACTTGCAAGGTCAAGTATTGCAGTCTTTATGACCAGGGGTAAAAGTCCTCTCCACAGATTCACTTTAACAAGTTTTTTCATTCTTGACCAATTCGTCTTATGTTGTGTTTCTTTTCTGAATATACAGATATACATCAATTGGGAGTATTCATGATACTGTCCCCAACTCATTATTGTCTGTTAACGACACTAGCAGTAAAGAGAAATTCAAACCTGCTTATTTGCTTTCTGATGGGAGATTAGAAAGGGCAGGGAGAGTCAAGAAAAATGCTTCACTAAAAAATGACGTAGATACCGAATCACAGAAACACGAAGTGCTTTTGGCCTCAGTAATTGCTGTTGGCGATGAGATTCTGTAAGTCATTAATTCTTACTATCAGGCTCTGTTCTTGAAATTACTTATGTTAAGAGAACAGTATGAGAGATATATATCAATCAATGACATTAGACTTAGGCCAACCACATGTTGAAAAGGGTCCTGCTTGGTTACTTATCTACTAGGTGCAATGAAGTTCTTCCGACCCATTTATCTGTTCCATAGCTCAGGTCTGGCACTGTTGAGGATCAATTAGGATTGTCTTTGTGTAAGAAGTTGACTTCTGTCGGTTGGTCGGTGCAACAAACCACTGTCCTTCGGAATGATGTGAGTGAGATTTACTCATTGTCTTTGTTGCATCAGTTTTCACCCATAGAACATGTTAATCAGAGAATGTAATTGTTTCTTCAATCGGCTTAATCTCTATTATTGCTTCACTGTGTTTCTTTATTTAGATAGATTCTGTATCCGAGGAAGTGGACCGCCAAAGGTCTACGAGTGATATGGTAAGTACTTAAAACAGATGTCATAAAATAAAAATAAAAAATCAAAATAGAAGAGAAATTTTGCTGTGGAAGATGTGACTGACAGATTCCCTCTGATTGATGCTTTTGAAGGTATTTATATATGGAGGAGTTGGTCCTTTGCATTCAGATGTTACTTTGGCCGGTGTTGCTAAGGCATTTGGGGTTCGCCTGGTACGTATTCATGGTTAAGATATGTGCCTTAGCATCTCAATGAAAAAACAATTTCCAGTCAATTCTAATGTGAGAGACTCATAATGTCGTTATTCAGGCACCTGATGAAGAGTTTGAGGAATACCTTAGGCATCTTATAAGCGAGCAGTGCACAGGTGACAGGAATGAGGTAAGTTCCGTCTTGAGAATTAAAGTTTTTATAGGTCTATATATCTTTGGTCAAGATAAGCTAAAACTATATAGCATCAAAATCATTTCTGTGTATATGTGGGGTCAACTCCATGCTTATGATTTGCATAATATCCAGAAATAAATAATATTTGTTGGTTTCTCACAAAGTTGATTGCTTCTCATTTCAGATGGCTCAGTTACCAGAAGGAATTACTGAACTACTGCACCATGAAAAGCTTTCAGTGCCTTTGGTATGTGCTTTCAGCATACATTCAAAGTTATAATGTTTCAGCATTATTTCCTTACCCATTTGATCGTCGGTCAATTTGTGTAGATCAAGTGTCGCAATGTGATTGTTCTTGCTGCTACAAACACTGAGGAGCTCGAGAAAGAGTGGGAATGTCTGACGGAACTTACTAAATTGGGTGGAGGCTCTTCACTCATAGAATATTCATCAAGGCGCTTGATGACATCTTTAACAGATGTATGTTTTACTTTCAATCTCACCTTTTTTTGCCATGGCTTGCTTCCAACTGATTAAACAAACATTTGCCACTGTTCATGCAAACATCATTGTTTGAACCAAGACTCATAGTTGTTGATAGATCGATCTGTCGCTTGCTTTGAGCTGATGAAGCATTCACTATCAAAATGCAGGTTGAAGTTGCAGAACCTCTGTCCAAACTTGGTCTCGAATTCCCAGACATATATCTTGGTATTAAATCTTTGACCTGCCTAAAATTATTTAACTGTAAGGAGCATCCCAAGTCTGTCTTAACCGCAATCTTCTTCTCAGGGTGTTACCGGAAATCTAGACAAGGTCCTATCATCATCTGCTTAAAGGGAAAGGTACAAAACACAAGGTCCGGTTTCATTTCTTTCCTCATTTTTCGAGGCTCACAAGATTTTGTTATACAGGATAATGCACGGATTGACTCAGCTGCACAAGCACTATGCAACAAATTCAAGAAAGATGTGTTAGTAGAAATCAAATAGACACAAGTTTGAGTACTGGTCGAGCATGAGAGGCAGCTTCAAATGGTCCACTTAAGTGGCTTCTATGTACCGGTCACAGAACCTGAGAGGAAGTAACTGGAGAGGATAGGATCAGAATCTGACACTTTTTTAAGGAAACTGAAGCAATTATTGTGGCAAAAACATATTTATTAAAACCTTTAAAATTGAATGTCTTATCGGTTATCAACTCTAAATAACGAAATTTGTAGGAAAGTAATCCATAAGGGTTCTGCTTTTACACATTTTGTCTTGAACGGTTTAAGAATTATGCTTATGTTGCATTCTAAGGGACTTGAACCCTTAAGACATAAATGTATTATTTGATCATTTACCTGAAATTACAATTTTGTACAGAGTCTACTACCCCTAAGCCTTGAGAAGAAAAGCAAAACGTTGCAGACTTAACATAATTGAAGAGGCTAACAAAACTTTGAAACGATTTGCTCTGCTCCTTTCACCTGTTGAAACCCACACCGCTCATATGGAGTGAATTCAACTGGAAAAACAGTAAAAGCAAGAGATTATCAGCAGTCTACTTTGAGAATGTTGTTTGTGATGTGTCCTCGTGTAATCGAATCTTTTTGAGGATCCGTTATCCATTGCCCATCCACGATGAACTTTATCTCATATGTACCGGGATATAACCACAGTAATGTCGACCAGCATTTCTGTTTCCTGCAAAAAAATTAAACAGGTGGAATCTGAATTCAACGAATTATGATTGTAATCTGAAGGCATATTATGCAAGCAACATTACCCAAATGTTAAAAGAGTCTTTCACATGTTCATCATCAGAAGACAAATATTCAATGAAAGTAGAGAGTGTCAGGACCAATACTAACCCGATTGACTTGGATGCTTGTAATTCCATTCCCACTCGGTGTTGCCACCCATTGAAGCTACCAGTCACTTCCACAGCATTGCCATCTCCGCAATATTCAATCACAACCTGAAGAAAAAAATCACTTTATAATCTTGGCTTTCAGTGGTAATAGTGCAATTAGGCATCTGCCTCTGGGATTGTATTGATACTTCATACTTGATAGTCTAAATTGGAACAATGACAAAACTATGAAGCAAAATTAAGCTACCTCTTGCAATCCTGAAAGACTTTCCTCAGCTTCTTGCAATTCAACTTCCTTCTCTGAGATAAGCATTTGGGCCTTTTGGATCTCTGTTTCAGCTTGTCTTTGGAGAACTGAAAGAGAAAGCTGAACCCAGGAAATTGGAGATTAGGAACACAAACAAGTATCAGCCTTTGCATGAGACTAGAAAATATCAAGGAGAGTATCATTTAAGTATAATCAGATGTATGGAATTCACCAATTCATGTGCCTTTCCGTTAATGGATACCTATGTACAATATGTTCTTGGAGACTAGTAGCTTACCTTTTCCTTTTCAATCTGCTCCTTCAACCTTGACAGCTCCAGCTCTTTCTGACGCTAGCCATGCAATAGATTACCAACAAAGTAAGTTAGCAAAAATCACTTTATCGGGTTCACATATTGAGAAAAAGCAATCAATGTACCAGCATGAACCTCAGCCGAGTAATTTCAACCTGATTTTCCCGTTTCATGGTCTGTATCATTTCAGAACAAGATTCTATGAGCAAGGATACGAAACATAGTTAAAGTTCAATGACTTAAGATCAATTTGAGAGAGTTCAGTGATCAGGATCTTTCAAGACCTCGTCATGTGGATTCGTATCCATGTCAGCACTCCCATCTCTCTGATCACTATTTCTGTACATGAAAATTTAAAAGTCAGAGATATTGAAGTGAACCATGAGAAATGCACACGAGTCAAACTCCTACGATACCTAACCCAGGCTTTCTGTCAAGAATGGTTTATGATTTGCTCAAGTTCTAATGATATAAAAGCTTCGCGTGGCTTCCAATAATCAACTAACAATATAATGTTCTTTTAATGCAATAAAAATCTGAACAATACCAGTTTCTTGAGATACACCGAATGTCTTAAGCTTGAATAAAAATATCCAGGATCACTTATAAAATGCAAATAATGATCAAGAGCAACAGACTTGACCTTCATGGTTAGACTCACCTGTCAGAGTTATTAACTTCTGTAGCATGCGTAAACTCCTCCAATGCTAGGGCACTTCCATTTGGTGGAGTAATCACACTTCTCTGACCACCATGACTGTCTCCTATGAACTCACCACCTTCGGTTGTCTCTGCACTTTCTTCAGTTTCAGGATAGCTTTCATTAGGTAAGTCATTTTCCTCATCTGAAACAGATTCCAACTATCTAATAACTATTTCACCACGGATGTTAAGTTTTACGACAGAAACATGCATGAATAATGAAGATATTGATACGGCATGCCATAATATATACATACAATTAAGACAAGAAAAAATAAAGTATAGGCTTCAGGAGATCGAACATACCATCAACTGTATCCAAGTATCCATTCTGAATAAATCTGGTTGTTTTTTCTTCTATGCTTGAAGTGGGAGAAGAAAAAGCTAACATCCAATCCTTATCCTCAGACTCAACTAAACTATCATCGGTTCTACCAGAATGATTTCCAGCCATATCATCGATCTGCTGATTCTGAAAATTCTCTGCACTTGACATGGTGTTCTCCGGTGTCAAAGCAGACAAGGATTCAGTAGCAATGTCATCATGCTTGATGTAACTGAGATCTGGACTAGTGTAATGATTATAGGTAGGACTGGTGTAATGACCATAGGTATCTTTTTCCACATCATTGACCTCCTCATCCTCTGTCATCAAAACATTTTCAGTTTCTATATCTGCACAGCTGCTTGAAGTATCATCTAAAACTAGAGAATGGTTTGCAGATATTGAAGCTTCAGAAGATGAGTTTTCAATGGCAGCTCTATTATCGAGCTCCACACTCTCAATCTTCAAATTGTTCTCTGTAATATCTCCTGAATGATTAATGTCACCCAAATTAGAAAGGGAGTTTTCCATGCTCAAAACTCCAGCCAATGACGACTCATCTTTACTCAAACTTCCGTGTTCTTCAGCCTCGGTACTTGAATTTGTGACAACATCATTTTCGGCGAAACTGTTATTTTCCTGATCAAGAGGCATTCTTCCATCTGTTGCAGTTAAGTATATTTGACTGCTCGAAGGCAGTTCAGTAGACAAGTTTCCTTCGCCCTGACCTTCTACACGAGATAAACATATCAGAAAAGTGGAGATTATCCTACAATAACATTCTTATTTGTTTGTTCTCTTATTGAATTATGTGTTGACCTGTTACCGACTCTTCCAAAGAAATGCGACTTGCACTTGTTTCCGTGTTCGCGGTTTTCTCAGAGACAACTTCGTCCATATCAGAGTTTGCAAGAAGTTCCTTGATAAACTTATATCCTCTTCGTCGGGCAATGTTGGCAAGATCAACTCTACAAAAATGTTCCCACAGCCAAAACTAAATTAAATCAAGAGTTTCAGAAACAATCCCAAAAAATATCAGAAGACATTTAAAGAGTGAACGACACACAATTCAACAAGCCTACCAACTAATCAACATTACTAGACAACTTGAATTTAACAAAATCTGCAAATTTGATATTTCGAACCTTCCATGTGCCGAGAGCTCCTTCATGGACGGCACGTGACCTTCAGGAAGCCCAGCCAAAGCAACGAACTCCATAATCTCACTCCGAAGCTCCTCATTGCTCTTCACTCTCTTACGAACTCTGCAAAACCAAGGAAACACTCGATCGAATTCAACACAATCCAAAACAGTGACTGAAATTGACGTCCAAAGTACGAAACCAATTTTTTTCCACAGATCGAAGCAAAAACCAAAAAAGCAACGAGAAATGTCGAACCTGGTTTGTTTGATGGAACAAGCGAAACAGACAAAACCATGCTTCTTCGTGGAATTCAAGTACGAAACAAAAAGTTGAGGCTGCTGATGACGATGATAATAAAACAATGGTTTCCGAAATTCGAAGGCTGGTGGGAAGGAGAGAGAGAAAGGTATATGAGAAATCGTCGCCATGGCCGGACTTGCTCAGCCTCTGAAGTTCCCAGCATTTATTAAAGATTACGACTGTGTGAGAGAGATTCGAATAACATGAAACAGAAACAACAATTCTCTCTAATCATTTGATTGTTGATTAGTTATGTTGGATTTCGGTTTTACAAAACCGGAAATATTCAATTCATTTTCGCCATTTCCATACGGTTAAGATATTCCAAACCATAACCGGGTTCGGTATCCAAACATCGACTAATCCAATTTGCAAAGTCCAAACCGTTACATACAAGTACAAAAGAAAGCTAAGTGGTTTTTTTCCCTATGGCAAAGATTCTTAAAATCGCTAAACCGAAGAGGGAATCTTAGATTCGGTATTACGAATACCGATAAAGCACCGCTTAATTTACCGCTAAACCGGCTATTCGCCAAAAAAATAACAGGTACAGTAGTTTTTCAAGACTACTTTACAGTTTTACAGAAATTGTACAATGGCCTTCATACGTGTTTCAAATCTCCGGCTTCACGCTGGAGTTCATTATCCCTGGGTGACACGGAGATATAACAGGAGCAGTATCAGCAGCGGAAGCAACTTCGTTAGTCTCAGGCGTAGGAATGATTTGTGGCAGCTGAGAATGCAGCTGATGTTGTTGTGGTTGAAGATGAGACTGGTACATATCCGGCTGCGTCGCTCGACCAGTGCTGGGGCCTTCGTTAGGGTTTTCCGGTGCAAAATTGTGAGAGGAAATCTGGCTGTTGTTGTGACCGTTTGGTTGTTGCGGCGGTTGATTGCAAAACTTCATAGTCTTGAGGACAAAATTGTCGTCGTGGAGCTCAAATGGAGTGCTGCAAGTAGTGAATACAGTTGTCACACTGTCAGTAATCGATTTCGTAGAGAAATATAGCTGAAAAGAGATCAGATTTGGTGTTTGATTTTTACGTGTTGAAATCAAAATGCACGAGCTGCATATCTTCTGATATTTCCACTTCTACTGTTGCATGAGGACGAGTCTGGTGCAGAGAAAAAACAACAATCAGACGATAAAGGAACAGATACGATGAAAAGGAGTTTTTTCATGTTCTGAGGTTTGCTTGTGGATTAATCTAGGATCTTATGAAGCTGCTGATAAAGGTACCTGGACAAGGATAAAAGGAAGAGCAACACCGCCACTGGGAGCATTTCCTGAGCTATACAAGTGCTCATTTCTCTGTATCAGATTCTGAAGGCCTACGTACTTTCAGACATACAGAGAAGAAAGAAGGACCATGTAAGAATCTATGATAAAAGTAACAATAAGATCAAGCATATAGGCCCAGAGTATTTATGGTGTCCATTACTTGTTCTTCCAGTTCTTGGGAATATGCAGTTTTCTTCTCAATCCTGTTCCTCAGTGAGAGTCGCTCGTTCTGCAAAAAAAATGAACTCAAATTCGGGAACATTCTCTAAACGAGCTTTGGAACATGGGCACACAGCATATTTGGATGAAACCTTTAATTCTTCAATGTCACTTAAGCTTGTCCGAGGAAGACCTCTCCATTGAATCTCTTTTTTATCTTTAGATATTATATCCATAGCCATGAGGACGTTTAAAGCATCATATACTCTTCGTCTTATGTTCTTCTCATCATACTGTTGCTGGTAAAACGTTTTCACGTGATATCATTTTATCAGAGTTTACAACAAGTATCGCACATATTCAAGTTATAAACTATAGAAGAAACGCATGCCTGATCTGGAGAGGTTCCATCGTTATTTGGGACTGCAAATTCAGCAACAAGCTCATCCGCAACCTGAAAGTACTTAAACATGTCAAATACCGTATTGCAGAGCTACACAAGTGCAATACTTCTCATGAGACGAATTGATATTCCACTATGTGATCTTGACAAATGCATAAGCACAGGAAATCAGTTTCATGAGATAACGTAAACGGAAGTGACCGGATCTTTAAGGCAGACATATTGTGAAGCTTTCTATTTGAATGAAACTACCGTACCTCATTGTAAGTTGTCCTTCCTTTGCTTTCCACCTTTTCACAGACTGAGAGGAAGCCGTAAAAAAAAAAAAAAAGATCAGTTAAATGTATAACCAAAATTAGGAGGCATTATCCACAATTCATAGCTATAAAGATATTTAGATGTAAGCAGAAAAGAGGCAGAGAAAGAGATAAGACCTTTCATGCTAAATTGACGTAGCCCTCTTCCACTCTTATCTGGACCAGCCGCACGCTGTCCCCTCTTCTTCTTCTTACCACTGTTAATAGCTTAATGATCAACTAAACTATACAGAAGACATGTAACAATTTCCACAGAAAATACCGCACAAAGACAGTGGCCTAAACAGTATTCCTTGTCCCAACAAGGATATTACGACAGATTTATATTCAAATAGGCAGAATCGTAGTAGATTTAAGACAAACTTCAAGCAATAGAATGTGTAGAAACAATACATATCAGGAGAGTCAAAACTCAAGCTTCAAAAAGTATGATCCACACACCACACTTATCTATTGGTTAAGTTTCATATATTCATTATGCAAAGCCTCTGCCAAACAAACATTCACGAGGATAAGCTTATAAAAGCAGCCATTTGATATAGAATGAAACCCTAAATCGTAATCACTATCGCTAAACCTTGACCAAATCCCAGAATTGAGGTGAAATTAGAAGAGCTTTAAACATACCCAGAAGGTCCTTGAGAACCAGCATCGTCACCTTGAATATCCAAATTGTTCAGGCGTAGAAAAGTAGTGTCGCTAGCAGATGTAGCCACGGTGGTTGTTAGCTCACTCCGGCTCGACGGAGAGCCCATACTGCCGCTAGTAGACACAGATTGACCTGAAACCGCCGTGCCCCAAGACCTCGTACTAGGGTTGTTGTTATTATTGGTTTTACCAAAACCATCCTCATGGTGGTTGTGATTAGAATTAGACCCGGTTGTTGTCATTCTTCTTCACCTAAACTAACCTACCGCACAAAACGCTACTGTAGAATTCAATAAGAAAACGAAACGAGAGAGAGGCGTTAAAATTTGTTCCGGAAATTTCTGATTTTGAGGAAACCCCAGATGAGTACTGACCTGGGTTTTGGGATATTAACGGGAAATTAGAAGCTTAAATAATGGCTGGATCACCATTAGATTCCTTTGTATGATACTTTCTCTGAAACTGTGATCTTCTCGACGGAGAGTTTATAGATTTCGCCGGAGAAGGAGAGTGATAAGTCGATCGGAGTTGGGAGGTTTGTTATTGGTGCGATGATGAAAACATGTCCACAGTGAGAGAGGGACCAAACTGACTCATAGGTAAAAAAAGCAGTAATGAATATAATTTTCTTTACCTTTTTTCTTTTACCACAGATTAATTCTCTTTTGTTAATAAGAATATATAATACTGGAATTATCTTTTTCATTCTTTTTTTTTTTTTGGATAAATACCGAAATTATTTTCTTCTTCTTCTTTTTTTTTTTTTTGGCAAAATATTGAAAATACCAAAATACTATGGCTTTAATAAGCAAGTATAAACATTAATATTAAACACCATACATAATGTATATGAAAATATGATAATTGAAGTCAAAAAGTTAAAATAATGTGTTGATACCAATAGTCAAAATCACCATCGGTATATGATTTTCTTATATGAATACAATAATTATGGCTTGAAATTACTCATTTTGGTGTTGATAGAATTGAGCTTCTAAGTTATGTGTACGCTTTTAGGAAAGAAACATATAATAATATGTAGAGAGATGTAGAGCCAGTAACCTAAAATTGGTGCAAAGAGTTTTCATTCCGAAGATCATGTGACATGGAAGCTTAAGGTTCACGAAAGGCACATAACATGGTGATTTTTCTTTTCCTTTTAACCTTCTTTTGGCTAAAATATGAATCACATGCGATCTAAGGCATATGTGGTTGATACATATCGTGAATTAGTGATAGCTTTTTTTCTTTATATATTGAGAAAACTGAATTTTGATATTTCTACCATTTCTTTTTCTTTAGAAAACTGAATATTTGAAAATATTTACAGTGCTGTCTCTTACAAATTTTTAGTATTGGACCATTTTTTTCATTAGAATCTTTTTTTTTTTTGGAAAATCCTATTTTGATTTTGTTTTTATTTGTTGTGAATCATATAAACAAAATTATATCATTTGCACGGTCACTTCTCTTTTCTTTTGTTTCTCTCGCCTTTCATCATGACTGTATAATCGGAGAATCTTCAATCAAAAGATGACTTCCTCGCAAAGAATAATGGTTGGTAACTAGGGTTCTATATTCGAAGTTGAAATGTAATTCATGTTACGATTAGACTAGTATTGTGTCACTGATTCACTATTGTTCTTTCTTACCTTTTGATTGTTAATTTGTTTCCAGTTAGAAATTAGGGTCCCTATGTTAGTTAGATCTGGTTGGATACGCACATATAGAAAAAATATACTTTTAATATTTAAATAAAAGCATTTTGGTTTAGCCATAATGCAAATTAGAGTATTAAGAGAAAATATGTTTACATTTGAAATAGAACTGAGTGTTTAATGTTTATATAAAATTTAATAAAAAAATTATTAAATAGAACTGAGTGTTTAATCCAGGTATTGGGAGGTCAGATATGGTTATTTGGTCTGAGTGAGTTCTGGGAGGAGCAGGATCAACTTCTGTTTGTTTTTTTATTTAAGATTATGTTGTTTAATGTGTGTTTGTGGTTTATTAGGAAATCTGTTTAATGTTAAATATGTTATTTAATGCTTAATTAATGTTGTCTCCGCTTCATCATTATATGTAATGTTAAAGAACAACTATTTGATATTTCTACCAACGCTTTGTGGTGATTTTTAGAAAATATTTTCCGTTGGTCATTAGAATTTAATTCGAAAAACCTTATCTTGATTTTGTTATCTTTTTCAACATGTTGTGAATTACCCTATAAACAAAAGTTCATCTTCTCCAACTAATCTTGTAGTCAAAAGAGTATTTTTGGTAATCATTATTATACAAAGATAAATATATTCAAGATCCATGAATATAAGATTCTTGATAAAAACTTCTAATACATGTTAATGTTAATAAAGCCTTTTAAATTATTAGTAATTATTAATAAAGCATTTTTTGCTTCTTTGATTATCTTTTTAATCATCAGTAATATTAACTAATTCGAAACTATCCAAAATCTTTCATATTATCCTAACTAATTTTGTACAGAAAATGCACATTAAATATTAGTGAAACAAATGTTAACACCTACAGTGGAATTTGAAGAAGACAAAAAAACTAAAAACTAGAGAACAAACGCCAACTATAGATGAAGAAGATGGTGAATGTGAAGGTGGAAGCATAGTACTGCTAGAAAAAGGTCCATGAAGCATCAATGAAGGCCCAACAATATTAATTTATTGAGCTTTTACTTTATTTGATATTTCTACCAACTCTTTTTCTCATGTACAATTTGTGCACTATTTGATATTTCTACCAACTCTTATTCTTAAGGAAACTTTAGTTGTGATTTAAAAAAAATATTTTCTACTGGTTAATGTGCAATTTTATACAATTAGTTAAGGATTTGACCATTTTTCATTAGAGTTTAATTCAAAAAACCTTATTTTGATTTTGTTATCTTTTTAACATGTAGTAAATAACCCTATAAACAAAATTATATCTTCTCCAACTAATCTTGTAGTCAAAAAAGTATTTTTGGTAATCATTATTATGCAAAGAAAAATATATTCAAGATCCATGAATATAAGATTTTTGATAAACACAGATACAGATTCAATCTCAACTCAATTGCTTTTTAAAAAATTAACGACAGTGAAACAACAGTCGCCATGGGAGTACTCCAATCCCTACATTGGGTTGAAGCCTCTTGAAGAAGAACAAAAGTTAGAGAATCAACGCTTACTGTGGGTGGAGAAGACGATGAAGCTGAAGGTGGAGGCTGAGTATTAGCAGAAGAAGGTCGAGATGAAGCGCCAGGGAGATGATGATTCAGAGGTCGAGGAAGCTGCCATGATGACAGAGGAGGAGCTGGAAGTCTGGGCCAAAGAGAAAGAAGAGGAAGCTGAGGCCAAGGAGGGAAAGTCTTGGGGTATTGAGGGGAAAATCGCATTCTGGGAGGCGCAGCATTGCCTTTGTGCAATGGAATCCAAGTATTGGGAGGTCAGATATGGTTATTTGGTCTGAGTGAGTTCTGGGAGGAGCAGGATCAACTTCTGTTTGTTTTTTTTATTTAAAATTATGTTGTTTAATGTGTGTTTGTGGTTTATTAGGAAATCTGTTTAATGTTAAATATGTTATTTAACGCTTAATTAATGTTGTCTCCGCTTCATCATTATATGTAATGTTAAAGAACAACTATTTGATATTTCTACCAATGCTTTGTGGTGATTTTTAGAAAATATTTTCCGTTGGTTAATGTGCAATTTTATACAGTTATTTTTTTCATTAGAATTTAATTCGAAAAACCTTATCTTGATTTTGTAATATTTTTAACATGTTGTGAATTACCCTATAAACAAAAGTTCATCTTCTCCAACTAATCTTGTAGTCAAAAGAGTATTTTTGGTAATCATTATTATACAAAGATAAATATATTCAAGATCCATGAATATAAGATTCTTGATAAAAACTTCTAATACATGTTAATGTTAATAAAGCCTTTTAAATTATTAGTAATTATTAATAAAGCCTTTTTTGCTTTTTTGCTTCTTTGATTATCTTTTTAATCATTAGTAATATTAACTAATTCGAAACTATCCAAAATCTTTCATATTATCCTAACTAATTTTGTACAGAAAATGCACATTAAATATTAGTGAAACAAATGTTAACACTTACAGTGGACTTTGAAGAAGACAAAAAAACTAGAGAACAAATGCCTACTATAGATGAAGAAGACGATGAAGGTGAAGGTGGAGGCATAGTACTGCCAGAAAAAGGTCCATGAAACATCAATGAAGGCCCAACAATATTAATTTATTGAGCTTTTACTTTATTTGATATTTCTACCAACTCCTTTTCTCATGTACAATTTGTGCACTATTTGATATTTCTACCAACTCTTATTCTTAAGGAAACTTTAGTTGTGATTTTAAAAAAATATTCTCTACTGGTTAATGTGCAATTTTATACAATTAGTTAAGGATTTGACCATTTTTCATTAGAGTTTAATTCAAAAAACTTTATTTTGATTTTGTTATCTTTTTAACATGTAGTAAATAACCCTATAAACAAAATATATCTTCTCCAGCTAATCTTGTAGTCAAAAAAGTATTTTTGGTAATCATTATTATACAAAGAAAAATATATTCAAGATCCATGAATATAAGATTTTTGATAAAAACAGATACAGATTCAATCTCAACTCAATTGCTTTTTAAAAAATTAACGACAGTGAAACAACAGTCGCCATGGGAGTACTCCAATCCTTACAGTGGGTTGAAGCCTCTTGAAGAAGAAAAAAAGCTGGAGAATCAACGCTTACTGTGGGTGGAGAAGACGATGAAGCTGAAGGTGGAGGCTGAGTAATGTTAGTAATGTTAAAGAACAACTATTTGATATTTCTACCAATGCTTTGTGGTGATTTTTAAAAAATATTTCTAGTTGGTTAATGTGCAAATTTATACAGTTAATTTTTTTCATTATAATTTAATTCGAAAAACCTTATATTGATTTTGTTATATTTTTAACATGTTGTGAATTAACCTATAAACAAAAGTTCTATCTTCTCCAACTAATCTGGTAGTCAAAAGAGTATTTTTGGTAATCATTATTATAAAAAGATAAATATATTCAAAATCCATGAATATAAGATTCTTGATTAAAACTTCTAATACATGTTAATGTTAATAAAGCCTTTTAAATTATTATCCACGATCAGATACAGATTCAATCTCAACTCAATTGCTTTTTAAAACAGTAACGACAATAAAACAATGGTTCATGTTAATAAAGCCTTAGAAACTACTCTAAGTCACTGAATTTGACTTGGAACTGCTCACCTGAAGACAACACCTTGACACTTACCGAACCATCTTCCCACTCTGTTTTCCCAACCAGAATCAGCCTTCTTGCGTTTACCCGAGCCGCCCTCTTGAACACCCATTTCAGTGGTTTACTCTCCAATACCAAATCAACGGTTTGGCATTTGTCTCTGAGAGCGGTTGCAACAGTGGCTGCAGCTCCTTGGAGATCTTTGTCCAAAGCACACACAATGTTCTCTACTTCTTGTCCCAATTCTGGCAACAAATCCTTCTCCTTGAGCAACTAAATGAAAGAGAGAAATAACAACCAGATGTTCAGACACACACAACGTTTTCACTGCAGGTAATAGAAGCTTAGTAATAGTGACCAGCAAGTTTAACTTACTTCAACAATTACAGCATCGCCAAAACCAAAACCACAAGCAGGAATGTCATCACCTCCATACGTAGAGAGTAATCTGTCATATCTCCCACCACCACATATAGCTCGCAGCTTCCCTTTACGATCAAATCCCTGTCACAAAACATTTTTATCAGTTGTTATCACAAAACTATAGACAAGTATCCATGTATGAAGAAGATTATGCCATAAAAGCTAACCTCGAAGACGATACCAGTGTAATAAGCAAGACCGCGCACAACAGATGCATCAAACTGTATCCACTCTGAATAACCAAAATTTTCAGCAAGTGAGAAGAGTTGTTTCAAATCTGCAATGGCTTCTCCTGCTCCACCAAGTATATCTGCTTATACAAATTAGAGGTTCTTCTTAGCAGCAATTTTCGGAGAGAGGGACTCACTAGAAATAATGAAAGGGCATACCTTCCAAATCATCCAAGGACTTCACAGAAAGCACTTGCAATAACTGTTCAATAGCAGCTTCTGAAATTCCCGTGAACCCAAGTTCCTTTTTTATTTCATCAATTGGAATCTTTTCTATCTATTTAGCATGCAACATATAAAAGTAGGGTGACAAAATCAGCAGACACATTCGTAAAGCTGGAGTATTTATTGATATCAGTAGATGAAGTAGCCATTTTAAAGCAGCAGTATATTGATGTATAGACTACTAACCTTATCTATAATGATACAAACTCTTCCAAACAGGTTTTCGGGTACACCATACTTGTTTAGCAATTCTTGTAAAACCTGTACAAGGAAGAAGTTATGGGAGATGATAGCTACAGTAAATATTCAGATGCTGCAGGTCGTGCAAAATAATCCCAAATCATGTTTGCCATTGCTAGTAAATTTATTGGTTCTGTATCATATAATCCCAAATCATGTTTGCCATTGCAAGATGATCATATAATCCAAATCAAAAGAGAGAGAGAAAATAAGCAAAATACCTTGCGGCTTGAAACCTTAAAACCCACATCTGATGCAGTGATTCCAATTCGCTTGAAGAAGGTGACTATAGATGAAATTAGTTCTGCTTCAGCCTAAAAGAAATGGTTTGAGAACCAAATTAGCGGCACAGTTTATAGAGACTTAAAAACAAACACAAGTGAGGTTAATATAGCAAGAAACTCGAAGGCCTTTAAGTGATTGAAGGTGTGAGTTGATAGATACATACTGTTACTTCAGGCACACCAATAATATCCATATTCCACTGGTAATGCTCACGTCGCCTTCCTCGTGTCATTCTCTCATAGCGCCAACACTGCCCAACAGCAAACCACTTCAATGGAAGGGAAACGGATTTTCTGGACCAAAAAGAATATGGGAATCAACATTCGCACATCCATACCTGGATACAAAAGTTTTACAAACAAAATAAATAAATCGCCCTTTGAAGATTAAGGACAATTCTCAAGATCTGAGAGAAAATTACTACCCTTTCTGTATGACAAGCCTCGCTAAAGAAGGCGTAAGCTCAGGCCTCAATGCTACACGCCGATTACCCCTATCTTCGAAGCAGTAAAGCTACACAACAAGGTTGCAAGTGTTTAAGCTAAGGATCAAAATTCTGCCTACAACTCAACTTAAACTGCAACATCAAGGTGACTGAACCTAAACTGGAGATAAAGATTCAAAAGAATGAAGCAAATGAAAGAGAAATGTAGAAATAGTAACTTGGTCTCTAATCTCCTCCCCTGCTTTTCTGATGAACAATGCCTCCGTCTCCAACACTGGAAAATCCACTTCCTCATACCCAAATAACCGTGAGACCTACAAAGCAAAGTGTAAACAGATAAAGTGTAAAACTTTGAACATGGAATTCAAAATTTCATCGAACCAAGAGCAAAGAGGAATTGGAGAAACACATGTCAGGAGTTATCTGGGCTACAAGCAGAAACAATTTATCCTAAGTGAATGTGATTCTCTGACCTCTTTGAAGTGGTTGAAGAGCCAATTGCGGAGTCGCATATCCTCAGGAGGGAAATCACGAGTCCCTTTAGGAGGATTGACATCGATCTTCTGAAAGTCATCAGTCACCAATGGAGCCACAATCGAGCCAGACCTGCCTCCTCCTCCATTGGCCTTCGTCGCGGCACAGATAAGACGCCTAGGGATAGAGAAGTGGCGAGGAGGCGAACAAGTAACGAAGTCAAGAAGAATAGGCCTAAAGCTCGAGCTCAATCGCGTCGTCACGATATGAACCGCTCGCATCTCTATTGTTTGTACTTCAGCTGTGGCAAAAAGATAGGACTTTCGCATACGAAGAAGAAAGACAGAAAGTGATAACAAAAAAAAAAAAAAAAACCACCTATAAGGTTTAGGATAATAACCGGAACAAACCGGACCAGATTACCAACCGGTTTTACGGTACGGTAAAAAAATTAAATTTACTGGGGAGATGAAGATTCAGCCCACAAGAATGACGCCCACTAAAACCAATTTTGAATGCTGACCCATCAATTTCTTTTTCTTACTTATTTAAGTTCAATAAATAAAAAATAAAAAAAGAGAGAGAACATTATGTAAAACAGTATAGAAACTAGAACTGAAAATGTTAAAATGTAATGTCTTATTGGTAGTTGAAAAAAAAAAAAAATGTCTTATTGGTCGTAAGTTCAAAGTGTTTGACAACTTACAAAAAAAAAAAAAATGGTCAAATTAGTTATCAATTTTTTGAGAAAATAGTAAATGTTTCTTGGAGACTTGGAGCTTCCTTGTTAGACTCATTTTCTATATAGATAAAATACAGAGAGGACTCTTCTCAGCCCCTCCCCAAAATAAAACGAACGACTCGAAACGAAACATGGTTGCACGTGTTGCTGCGCGACCAACTTATATATATTTGAAGAAGTCAGACTTACCTTAGCATACTGAAATTGTTTAATACAAGTTGTTATATTTCTTTTCAAGAGTTTGACATGGTTATTATCAAAGATAATTATTTTTGGTATAACCACGTTATCCAAATTCTAACTTCCGACTAATAAAAAATAATTTTACATAAACAATAAAAGATAATTTATTTATCTTCGTTGCTTATGTAAAATTCTATTTTATCTCAAAAGATTTTACATTTTAAGGGTCATAATAATAGCTTTTCGTTTACCATAAAGGGTAACACTATATTGGTTAACACATCGTAAAACACATACAACTTGCATAAAAAGTTATACTATAAGAAGACTAATGTGTATATGTATATGATTGTATTAATTGGAAACAATATTTGACTCATTGGTTTAATAAGCCAAAAAGAAGAGTCGATGGAGACGTTATTTATGGATGATGAAGAAGTTATGAAGTTGAATTTTAATGAAAACATTTTAAAGATATATAGATCAAATGGTTAGATGTATTAGGTTAGCTTTATTGTATCAGAAAAAAAAGTTACGCTAAAGTTAAATCTGTCTTCATCGGACATGATCATCAAAAACTTGTAAGTGGTCAGAACTGCCAAGGGACAATAACTATTAGCATTCTCCAATAGATACATTTTATAGACGGCGAGAGTGATGATATACTGATTATTTAATCTCAATTTAGTGTTTACAAAGAATATATATAATTGTTTTAACCAGTCTTGTGTATTATTTTACTGGAGATCAAATCTATACGTGCTCTTATTTCCTAGGTCGGTGTTGTAACTTGTATATCTGAGTGATTATGATGACGATACTAGTACATTATAATACTAATTGTAGAATCGCCATTGATCGATTCATAACCTAGTGTTATATACCAAAAAAATTGAACAATTATATATTAATTTAGAATCGAAAAAATGTATTAAGTTATAGAAATATTAATTTATCGAGTATTAATTTATAGAAGTTATACTATATATTGAATTTAAACAGTTCAACACAAAGCATGGTAAAAAAAATTAAGTTTGACTCATGCCTTTTAAAGTCAAATCCAATGGGCCGAGGATAGTTATCAGTCTCGATTTAAATAAAATAAAAACGTCGTCGTTTATCCTCATCGTAAATGGGTCCATTTAATGATGAGGTCCAATTCGACGGCATAAAAAAATAATCATGACCTCGTGTTTTTCTGTATATGTGATAATGTTATATCATCACCATTACCATCACCACATCATTAGTCATACACACATAAAAAGTTCCTTCTATATATTCCATCATCTTCCCCTTTTTCATCATTCTTCAAAACCAGAACCAAAAATATATTCTCTCTGTTATTTTTTTCCAGAGTATATTCAAATTCTTCCATAAAAAAAGGATAATTATCTGATTCTCTCTACTACTACTACCATGGGTGAGGTTGGTTACTTCATCTTCTTCTTCTTCTTCTTGCTCTCCCGATCTCTCTATGACGCGTGATTGATTTCAATTTCTCTTACGATTTTGCAGAAAAAGGAAGAAACAGCGACGAAACCTCAAGGAGAGAAGAAGCCTATCGATGGTGGAATCACCACCGTCGTTATGAAGCTTGATATGCATTGTGAAGGTTGTGGCAAAAAAATCAAACGCATCTTCAAACACTTCAAAGGTATTTTTATAAATCATTCTCTTTCCAATTTTTGATTTCTCTCTGGATTTCATTACTTTCGAATTTGAAACCCTAATTAACGCGAATTGTCTGGTTTTTTTAATTATTATTATGATTCAGGTGTGGAAGATGTCAACATAGATTATAAGGCTAACAAATTGACGGTGATCGGAAACGTAGATCCAGTGGCAGTTCGTGATAAAGTGGCCGATAAAATCAAGAGGCCAGTCGAACTCGTCTCTGCAGTACCACCGCCGAAGAAAGAGGCTCCTCCTCCTTCAGGCGGTGATAAGAAGCCTCCGCCGGCGGAGGAGAAACCAGCCGCCGAAGAGAAGAAGAAAGAGGAAGGAGAGAAGAAAACTTCTCCCTCTCCTCCACCACCACCTAAAGAGGTACTTTAATTAATCATCTCTTATCTAATTAACAACAAAAATACAAATTTTTAAAAAGTCAGATAGCGAAACTATATAATTATACAATTGTATTTTTTAAGTTTCATACGTCAGTGTCTTTTTTTTTTGTGTGGTCTGTAACGTGTGTGTCCACTTCTTAAACTTTACGGTTTTTTCACTCGTTCAATTCCAAATTTATTTTATGACTTTTTCTTTTTAATATAAATATGATTCCTCTAATCATTATAGTTAAAAATTAACTAAGATAATGATAATTGTTTGTTTCTAATGTAAATTTCCTTTGATGTGGTACAGAGTACTGTGGTTTTGAAGACGAAGTTACATTGTGAAGGTTGTGAACACAAAATTAAAAGAATAGTCAACAAAATTAAAGGTATGTTTTATGATCCTTAATTAATCCCATTTGAAACGTTCTTTACTACTTAAATATTAATTAACAAATTGATACGGTTGGTGATTGAAGAAGATAACGGAAGCAAAAGAAATTTAAAATATTATTTATTTTAGGTTGAACTCAACTACCTATACGTTGCTTATTTATTAATTTAGTGAAAAAATATTACATGGTTTGCTAAGAAGTGGTTAGCCTAATCTCTTAGCTTAATTATTCTATTACTTATTTGTTAATTAATTTTATATTTTAATTTTTTTATTTACAGGGGTTAATTCAGTCGTCATTGATAGTGACAAGGATTTGGTTATAGTTAAAGGGATCATTGACGTGAAACAGCTCATTCCTTATCTTAACGAGAAGCTTAAACGCACAGTGGAAGTTGTTCCGGCGAAAAAGGATGACGGAGCACCCGTGGCAGCGGCTCCAGCCGGTGGCGAGAAGAAGGACAAAGGTGCTGGTGAAAAGAAAGAAAATAAAGATGTCGGAGTAGAAAAGAAGGACGGTGGTGCTGAAAAGAAGAAAGAAGTTGCTGTCAGTGGCGGTGCAGGAGGAGGAGACGGTGGTGCTGTGGTGGATGTGAAGAAATCGGAGTATAACGGTTACGGTTATCCTCCACAGCCGATGTATTATTACCCACCAGGACAAGTATACGGTCAACAACATTACATGATGCAAGGCCAATCGTCTCAATCGTATGTACAAGAACAACCATATACGAACCAAGGATACGTACATGAATCGTATACGAACCAAGGATACGGTCAAGGAGGGTATGGACAAGAAGCACCACCACCACCGTATATGAACCACCAAGGTTACGCAGATCCTTATGGTCACATGCGTGCGCCTGAGTTGTTTAGTGATGAGAATCCAAATGGGTGTTCTGTGATGTGAGTATAACCAGTGGGGAGGAAAATGTAAATAACTAAAAAATATAGGGAGAGAATGGTAGATATGGCAAACTGTATACTACGTATTACGAAAGCACGGAAACTTCCGAGTCCGGTAATCTACACCGGCTTGATTGGCCGGTTAGAACCGGTTTTTGAGAGGCGTGGATTGGTTGGTTGGTTTATTTCTACATAGGTATAATTTTGTATTTTTATAACTTTTTGGGCGTGTAACATTCAAATGATCATAATATAATATATCCTGATTAAACTTTTATTTTTGTTTCATGAAAATCATCGTGAAAGAGATTATTAGAACCTACTCCTGTGCTTTAAAAATTTAGACTCGTAAAGCATTTATAATAAAAACTACTTTTGTGTATGAAGTCTCGAATCTTATCAACTCGGGTTTCGTTCCAAATTTCAGATGTGTAAGGAATCTTGAGGATGAAAAGTAGTACATATCCAATATCAGAACGTAACAAAACCGACTAATATTATAAGTCCTTGAGGACCGCATTTCAAATCAATCATCACAACGAGAGAAGAATAATCCAATTCATACTGGTCTTTTGGTTCGAATAGGTGTAAAGTTATAACACAACATTTAATATTTTGCATAAAAATGACGTAACCATATATATTATAATTTATTGTTAATTGCTAAACAGATGTGCGTGTGCCTAGATATTTTTTCCAATGTGAGTTTAACAAAATTCACATCTCAAATGACATATTTAGAAAGAACGTCTCTGGTTAGTCTTACGACAGCAATTGAGTTTTGTTATTCTTAAAACGAATATTTGGTTAGTCTTTCATACTATAATTACTATATTTAAGAAGAAGCCCGAACATTCCTAATTCGTCTTTAGTTTATCTTTGCATGTAAAATCATCTTTAAAAGTTCCCAAAAGTTTCTACTTCTGAGGGTCATAATAGCTTTTCGTTTACATAAAGGGTAACATTATAATGGTTAACACATAAAACACATACAACTTGCATAAAAAGTTATACTATAAGAAGACTAATGTGTGTGTGTATATGTATATGATTGTATTAATTGGAAACAGTATTTGACTCATTGGTTTAATAAGGCCAAAAAGAAGAGTCGATGGAGACGTTATTTATGGATGTTAGGTATGAATAAGTTATGAAGTTGAATTTTAATGATTTATAGATCAAATGGTTAGATGTATTAAGTTAGCTTTATTGTATCAGAAAAACACTTACGCTAAAGTTAAAACTGTCTTCATCGGACATGATCATCAAACCTTGCGAGTGGTCAGAATTGCCAAGGGACAAATAACTATTAGCATTCTCCAATTGATTCATTTATATACGGAGAGAGTAAACTATTTATATTCAAATGAGTGTTTTTGTTTGTTTGTTAAAGATCAAATGAGTTTTTGAAAAATCTATATTATTTAGTTGTTTTAACCAATCGTGTAAATTTACTGGAAAGCAAATCTGTACGTCTTCCTATGTAGGTGTGACTTAAATCTGGGAGATGATAATAATGATAAACTATAACACAACATTTTCTTATGTTCATAGTATACAATACTTGTAGAATCGCCATTGTTCGATAAAGAAATTATAATCAAAATATAAATTCAATATTCTAAAACATGAAAAGTAGATTAAAGTCCAATCTGGAAAATATAAAAATATCAATTCTGGATGTATTTATAATATATTTTTATTTTGTTAATTGCTAAACAATCCCTTCTTCGAGACGAGTCTTGAGACTTCTAGCGTTTGCATGGCCATGTAAAGATAAATATTTTTAATGATTATAATAACCAATGAATTGTTATTGTTGCCTTCGTAGATAAAACTTTTGGTTCCTTTTCACACTAATAAAAGTTAGTGGGGGCAGATTAAGCTAATTTCAACCATTTCTTCTACTATTTAATTCCCTAAATCTAATAATATATCATTTAGCTGATGTAGTTCATTTTAGTTCATTTTCTATCAACTAAGATAAACAGCCACATAATTAATTTTAGGACTTTAAGAGTGGGTAGTTATTTGGACGGACCGACGTATGATCACGTTTACGTGTGTGATTCTGATATATATATATATATATATATATATATATATATTATTTTTGTTCTTATTATTTCAAAAACACCAATAATGATTTTAAGATAAGAAGGTTCATGCCGTTTCATACATCAGCAGACATTTTGTAATTTTGCCTTCTTTATATTACTAAATTCTTTAAATTTGTTTCTTATGGGTAGTATATACTTAACTATTTGTTTAAATAATATAATTTTCGTACATCTTAAACAATATAAAATGTTCCCTTGTCTCTATCATACGCAACAAATCGCAAAAAGACTATTTGATTTTAAGGGAATATAAATCGTACCAGAAGCTATGCATATCGGAATATTCCAAATATAGTGTTTGTTTTACTGAATCGAAAAGAAAAGTGAAGTCATAAAACATGTATAATTAGCTGCGTAATCTCCCATTTGTTTTCCTGTTTATTAATAATAATACTATACAATTATACATTACATTAGTTTTAATATAAAAAATAACAAAGAATTTAGTACAAAGACACAAACTACTAAATTATATGAATCGATATTTTGATTTAGGCTAATTAACAAAATTAATGTTACGTAATATCGAGATGCACCATATAATCCTATATTATCTAATAAACAAGATTGAATGTACTAAAATATATAATACATGGTCCCTCCAAATTTATAATGAATAAAAAAAAATGAAAACTCGAGTATTTCTGTCCACAAGGTTAATATACAATAATTCAATGTGAGCTCCACCAAAAAAAAAAAAAAGATATGAACATAAAATTGTATATTAAATTGCCTCCAAATCATTTGCTGATGCGAAAACCTAATCCAGCACTTATAAATGGATTATAAAATTTATTATCAAAAGTTTAATAAAGAAGATCCGTCAGCAACATTATAAAAATGTAGAATGACGAAGAAAGTAAGGTGAGAGATCCATCATGAACTTAGCAATGCCAACGTGTTTCTGACTCAGCTTCGAATGTGACATACAATTACAACTTTTAAAATTTTACTTGCAATAACCATTGTTTACAACTTTACATACTAATTTCTGTTAAAAAAAACAAATCCTAATTGGTGAAAAAGAGAAATCTTAAAAACAAATATGGAAATTTATAGTAGATGGCGTTCCACTGATAAGATACATGTGGTTACTAAAGATTTGTGAGCTTTTTAAGATGATCAAGTTGTATGTACATAAGTAGCATGAATCATGGCCATATAAATGATGGGTGATGATGATGTATGAATGATTAATGGTGTAGGGTTTTATGTTGACATGTTATAATTAGTAGGAGCGGCCCACGTCAGGCCCACATGGCAATTTTTTGTCTCGGGTTTGGATTGCACGGCACGAGTCTCCCCCACAAAGTACAGCTGGATTATGGATTATTCAATAGAAAGGTCTTCTTTTGTAATTAGTTGTGTATTCCATGAAAAATACTAAATCGCATAAGGTGTATACAGTATGCTTTTTTATTTGACTTTTTCAAATTTGGTTAGTCTCGCAGCCACACGTGCAACCAACCATGTTTCCACCTTGTTTCGTTTCGTTTTACTTTACTACTCGAGTCGTTCCTCGTTTTGGGGAAGCCACTATAGTCCAAGTCTTCAAGGAACGTTTATTTGAATTTTTGACCTTTTACCAAATATATTTGAAACTAATTTGACCATTCCATTTGTTTTTTTTTTGTAAATTGTCAAACACTTTGAACTTAACTTATTAAAATGCTAGGCTGACTTGATTTTATATGATCAATAAAGCTGACTTGATTTTTACATGATCAGTAAGATAAATTCATTTAAGCTTTTCAGTTCCAATTTCTACACCTACGGTTTGGAATTACATAAATTTATCTATCTTTATTTCCACTGAATTTGAATCTATTCATACTAATTCAGTACTTCCTCAATCAGTCAACCTTAACGAAAGTAAGTAGAAAATAAAGAAGAAGTAAATGAGCGAATATGGGCCGGCATTCAGAATGGGTTTAAATGGGCTTCATTCTTGTATTTGATAACGTCCGGTATAGACCAAAACCAGATGCAATCGAACCGGATAGTTACACAGAACCTAAAAGAAAAGTCTGAAAATTTCCTTAAACGGAGAATGGCTTCAATTGTGGGAATGCGAACGAGATTCCTGAGTTTCGGGAAGGTTCCACAAATCTTTACTACACTGTTGAGATTGAGAATACACAATCCTCGTATTCGCGCTCACCATCTGAATCCTCCTCTTCTTACTCTTCCTCTGTTCTCTGCCGCTCTTCGTCTTCCTCGTCCCCTGCTTTGCCTTCGTTCATCTGCTACTGTGTCTTCCATGACCACTCAGGCGGAATCTGGATCTCCCCACCAATCCGATTCTTCTAAAACGGTATTTTCTATTTCTTGAGAATTGTGACTAAAGTTAAGATTTTTATGGTATTTTGGGTATTTGAGAGTCATCCTCTTTGTTTCAATGTCGATTGATGTTTTGCTTCGTTTGACTCAGTGAATCTATAGAATGGGTTGAGGTTACTAAATGTATAGGTTACGAGTTTATTCCATAGCTTGAGGTTTCCTTTTGAGTCTATAGAATGTGTTGTTGTTTCTCATTGATTATCAGAAACGTGCTACTGAGATTTATGCTGTAAATGAAGCTATGATGCTTGTCCAGATTCTAGACTCTTTGGTTTTTCTCAAATGTTGGCGATTTAAAGTTTCATACTTGAGACCATCGAAACTCAAAAGGTTGACTGAGATGCAATTCGATAACAATTTCCATTTGCATTTTGTTTGCATCTGATGCATCATGGTAGTTCGGTTGTTGATCTATTTATCTTGAACTAAGGTTCATTGGTATCTTCGTTGATGCTGGTTCTATCCTTCTTTTCCCCCATTCTAACAACTATTCCAACTAATTGTTTCTTTGATTCAACCATCATATTTTGTCGGTCTTCTTGGTACGCCAGTTCTTTGATAATTTGGACTGAAGATGTCAACGTTGGTGTTGGTGCAGGTGAGGGTGGTGATAAAAGGAAGAGTACAAGGAGTATGCTACAGGAACTGGACTGTTGAGAACGCTGAGCAGCTCGGGTTAAAGGGATGGGTCAGGAATCGCAGGGACGGTTCAGTGGAAGCACTCTTTTCTGGACCACCTGAAGCTATTGATGAGATGCATCAGAGGTGTCGCCGTGGTCCTCCTGCAGCCATGGTAACCGGCTTAGAGGTTTTCCCTTCCACTGAAGAACCGGGAACTAGTTTTGAATATAGATCAACCGTCTGATGGATTTTCTTTTAAGAGAGAGAGAGAGAGAGAGAGAGAGAGAGAGAGCGAGGGGGTGCTCTAAATGTTGCAATGACTTTGGATGTCTGGATAAGCTGTAACAAGGCTTAGATCCAAGTATATACATAGTTACTTTATTCTAACTTTGTGATTATAAAATTGTTTTAGCCACATATCGACATTGTTATTGTATCAAATTGTTTCCAAGATTGATGTTTCTTTACTAATACTTATTTGGTTTACCAAGTTTCCTTTTTTTTGAGTATATAGAATGGGTTGTTGTTTATTCATAGATTATCAAAACGTGGAACTGATGCAAAGCAAAATACATATTTTTGTGGAGATATCTCATAACAGTACATTACATATCAGTGTTTGACTAATCAATACAACAAAACACAAATTCAATAATATTTCTTATGACAAGAACAGATGTCCATCAAGCTACTTGATCACTTTTCTAGTATCTGTATTTCCCACTACACTTTTGGGAACAAAGTATTAGTTTATTATTATATTTGTAAAATATTTTGTGTGGACAACGCATCTTACAAATGAGGCATTTAGGCCGAGACATATGATGATTGTTGGGCAGAACATGCATCCTTATCCCATAGCCGGCGACCCACGATGAACCAGGCTTAATGTATAAATCCACCCCAAGCATACATTCAATATGCAGGGTGACACAACAATACTCATCACACATATAAAACCGCTCCTTTAGATTTATTTCTTTCTCGCAAGCTTCACACCAATACGTCATGGTACTTGTCTCATCCCCGTAAGAAAGAGTGAGCATATGCTTATCATACTTATACCTCAACTTTTGAGGTAAAGTAGCACATCTGAAACACAAAGAAAAGTCACACTCCAAGCAATTGAATTTTTCATTTGTCAAAGAACGATTTGACTTTTTGCAAACTCCACAATCTTTCCACGTTTCTGGTTTGGATGTTAAGAATAAAGGATGGATATGACTTTCATGGACCAGTGGCTCAGAAATTATGGCGCACGGCACATGCAGCTGAAAATCACATTTTTCTTCACCACACTCATAGAAGAAACCAGTTGGGCACTCCCAAGGACAAGCTGAACACTTTTTCATAAAGTCCACAACACCGTCATCATAGTTCACTAAAGTGAGCAGATGTGGATGTATCGAGTGATGCATTTTGCGAGAGAGATTCGCACATGCTTCGTGAAGAATATAATCGCATTGAATACATGAGTAGAAGTTACCGTAATAGATTGGCATGGTGCATGCTCGACACAGCTTATCCTCATCGTAATCTCTGCCTGTATTCTTATCAAGTCTCAAATGGTGTTGTTGATGACTGAAATGTATTTGATAACGTCTGGTATAGACCAAAACCAGATGCAATCGAACCGGATAGTTACACAGAACCGGAATCGTTCGTTAAGGAATAACCTAAAAGAAAAGTCTGAAAATTTCCTTAAAACGGAGAATGGTTTCAATTGTGGGAATGCGAACCTTCCTGAGTTTGGGGAAGGTTCCACAAATCTTTACTACACTGTTGAGATTGAGAATACACAATCCTCGTATTCGCGCTCACCATCTGAATACAAACAACCGTTCTTGATGCAAGAATAGCCCCCATAATCATTTTCGATCTTTCTTCTACAAACACCACAAGACCAATCTTCTTGTTCAAAAGAAGGAGTAAAAGAGATACGATGGGGATGGCGAGATATCCTTATAACGCGCGGTAAGCTGAAACACTTTTGATGGATTACAAAGTCACAAGGGGAACATATATAGAAAGGACATCTCGAATGTGTCAAAGCACAAAGGTTGCAAGTTAAGGAAGCCTGACTTGGAAACAGAGCAAGTGTATGTTCATGCCACTTCGGAAGGTCTACCGCCAAGACTGGTGGTTTCTCCACACAGGATAACTTAATAGAAAAATCGCAAGTCTCGCAGTAATAAAACTTCCCTTGGATATCTTCATCACAGCAATAGCATTCCCTAGTTTGACTATAAATATGCAACAAGACAAGCCGGAGAGAATGTTTTGGATGAAGAGGGTATTTGATCTCAAATGGAGCCTTGTTATATTCTTTATGGTTCTCACCATTGCAACCTTGGCAGAAAAAATGAGTATCATCTTCTACTCCTGGTAACCTGAATTTCACCCAGTTAAATGGAAGACACTCCCACTTGTTATTAGTGCTCCACGAGACTTGTCCTTGGACTTGAAATTTTCCTTCTTCCATTATTACTTGCACTTGAGGGCATAAGGAAATAAGCTTTTTCCACTTGGAATCCATATAGATGCCCACAAAGACTATCTGAAGGATGAGTGATATGAGCTCCGGCTCCGGCTCGAGTTTAAGTGATTTAGTAAAGAGTGACATGATCTCCGAATCTATAGAGCTGCGGGGAGAGAAATGTTTTTGACCAACGAGTGACTTGAGCTCCAAGTCGGGCTTTTGGACATGAGAGATCTTTTGAGAAATGAGTGGTATGAGATCTTGCAGCGGCTTCGGCTGGGAATCCATATCCATAGAGTTGAAGAAAGAGATTGTTCTAGTAAAGAGTGACATGAGCTTCGACTCCTGTTTCGGCTGCGACTCCAAATCCATTGAGCTGAACAGAGAGATTATTTGAGATATGAGTAATATGACCTTTGAAACGAAACCACTTTCCCTAGGGTCGCCGAGAGACATTATTTGAGAAATGAGTGATACGAACTTCAAATCCAAATCGGATTCCAATAAGTTCCCGCGAGAGATCATCTGAGTAACTAGAGAGATTTCGAGTATGAATGTAATATTAACTTAGACCTCTATATCGATTTGTTTCTCAATCATAATTGTGATACAAAACAAAGGTTTATACATATGAAAATAATTAATTAATACAGAAATTCATGAGCCAATCCTAAGCTTGCAGGTTGTACGGGTTTAGTCAAAATAACCGATTAATATAGAGATTAAATTAGGTAAAAAAAAGATTAGCCTCACATTTTTATTTATAGTGCTAGCTGGCAAAGAAAAATAAAATATTGATGCAACTTTTCACATTTTCTATTTAAATCAAAGTTCTCGAATGATCTTGTTTCTTTTTGGCCAAATCATTGGTGTATGGCGTCATGAGCATTAAATAAAAAGATTTAGAATACTTATTTGGTTAACGAGTTTTTGAGTATAGAATGGGTTGTTGTTTCTCATTAATTATCAAAACGTAGAACTGAGGAACAGCAAAATACTTATTTGCGTAAAAATTCCCTTGGTAATATCTCATAACAGTAGATATCAGTGTTTGACTAATCAATACAACATAATACAAATTCAATCATATTTCTTACGACAAGAGCAATGTCCATCAACCTACTGTTTTACATGTTGAAAATACGTGTTTGGAATTGGGATTACATAAATTTCTCTCTATTTATTTCCACAAATCTATTCATACCAGTTCAGTACTTCCGCAATCAGTCAACCTTAACGAGGCCACAAGGGTAAGCAGGCCACAACCTTGAACTAAGGTTCATTGGTAGCTTCATTGATGCTGGTTCTATCCTTCTTTTCCCCCATTCTAACAACTATTCCAACTAATTGTTTCTTTGATTCAACCATCATATTTTGTCGGTCTTCTTGGTACGCCAGTTCTTTGATAATTTGGACTGAAGATGTCAACGTTGGTGTTGGTGCAGGTGAGGGTGGTGATAAAAGGAAGAGTACAAGGAGTATGCTACAGGAACTGGACTGTTGAGAACGCTGAGCAGCTCGGGTTAAAGGGATGGGTCAGGAATCGCAGGGACGGTTCAGTGGAAGCACTCTTTTCTGGACCACCTGAAGCTATTGATGAGATGCATCAGAGGTGTCGCCGTGGTCCTCCTGCAGCCATGGTAACCGGCTTAGAGGTTTTCCCTTCCACTGAAGAACCGGGAACTAGTTTTGAATATAGATCAACCGTCTGATGGATTTTCTTTTAAGAGAGAGAGAGAGAGAGAGAGAGAGAGAGAGAGCGAGGGGGTGCTCTAAATGTTGCAATGACTTTGGATGTCTGGATAAGCTGTAACAAGGCTTAGATCCAAGTATATACATAGTTACTTTATTCTAACTTTGTGATTACAAAATTGTTTTAGCCACGTATCGACATTGTTATTGTATCAAATTGTTTCCAAGATTGATGTTTCTTTACTGATACTTATTTGGTTTACCAAGTTTCCTTTTTTTTTTGAGTATAGAGAATGGGTTGTTGTTTATTCATTGATTATCAAAACGTGGAACTGATGCAAAGCAAAATACTTATTTTCGTGGAAATATCTCATAACAGTACATTACATATCAGTGTTTGACTAATCAAAACAACAAAACACATATTAAATAATATTTCTTATACAAGAACATATGTCCATCAAGCTACTTGGTCACTTTTCTAGTATCTGTATTTCTCCCAACACTTATGGGAACAAAATATTTCTTCATCAAATTTGTAAAATATTTTGTATGGACAACGCTTCTCACAAGTGAAGCATTTAGGCCGAGACATATGATGATTGTTGGGCAGAGCATGCATCCTTTTCCCAAAGTAGGAGAGCCACGATGAACCAGGCTTAATGTATAAGTCCACCCCAAGCATACATTTAATGTGCAGGGTGACACAACAATACTCATCACACATATAAAACCGCTTCTTTAGATTTATTTCTTTCTCGCAAGCTTCACACCAATACGTCATGGTACTTGTCTCATCCCCGTAAGAAAGAGTGAGCATATGCTTATCATACTTATACCTCAACTTTTGAGGTAAAGTAGCACATCTGAAACACAAAGAAAAGTCACACTCCAAGCAATTGAATTTTTCATTTGTCAAAGAACGATTTGACTTTTTGCAAACTCCACAATCTTTCCACGTTTCTGGTTTGGATGTTAAGAACAAAGGATGGATATGACTTTCATGGACTAGTGGCTCAGAAATTATGGCGCACCGCACATGCAGCCGAAAATCACATTTTTCTTCACCACACTCATAGAAGAAACCAGTTGGGCACGCCCAAGGACAAGCTGAACACTTTTTCGTAATGTCCACAACACCGTCATCATAGTTCACTAAAGTGAGCAGATGTGGATGTATCGAGTGATGCATTTTGCCAGAGAGATTCGCACATGCTTCGTGAAGAATATAATCGCATTGAATACATGAGTAGAAGTTACCGTAATAGATTGGCATGGTGCATGCTCGACACAGTTTATCCTCATCGTAATCTCTGCTTGTATTATCATCAAGTCTCAAATGGTGTTGTTGATGACTGAAATGTTGTATGATTCCATCACTTATCGTCACAAATGGCGGAAATTCGTCTTCTTCAACTTCTTCTGGCTCTCCCTCAAGTTCTAAACCATCCCACACATTTCTTTGTGTAGCACATTTTGAATGAGCCGCATACAAACAACCGTCCTTGATGCAAGAATAACCTCCGTAATCATTATCGATTTTTCTGCGACAAACACCACAAAACCAATCTCCCTGGTCAAAAGAAGGGGTAAAAGAGATACGATGTCGATGGCGTGATATCCTTATGACACGTGGTAAGTTGAGACACTTTTGATGGACTACAAAGTCACAAGGGGGACACATATAGATAGGGGAGCTTTCATCGGCCAAGGCACATAGGTTGCAAGTTAAGAAAGCCTGTCTTGGAAACAGAGCAAGTCTATGCTCATGCCACCTTGGAGGGTCTCTATGCAAGAGTGGTGGTTTCTCCAAACAAGCTACATTCATAGCATAATCGCAAGACAAGCAATAATAAAATACGGTTTCGAGATCATCATCACAGCAATAACATTCCCTCGTCTTACTAGAACCCGGTTTTAAGGCGACAAGCTGGAGAGAATGTTTTGGATGAAGAGGGTGTTTGACCTCAACTGGAGCCTTGCTGTATTCTCCATGGTTCTCGCCATTACAACCTCGACAACGAAAATGGGTAATGTCTTCTGTTCCTGGTGACTCTAATAAATTCCAGTTTACAGGGAGACAGTCCCACTTTAGAGGGAAACCTTTCCAAGAATACGTTCTCCACGTGACTCTTCGGCTCACTTGAAACTTTCCATCTCTCAGTATTACATCTATTTGAGGGCTAACGCAAATAAGTTTCCCCCAGTTTGGATTCATAGAGAAGACGAGTGAGAATATTTGATAGATGAGTGATATGATCTCTGGCTCCGGCGCCAATCTCAATGAATCCTCAAAGTGTGACGAGTGAGAATATTCCGATTCCGATTCGGTAGAAGAGTTGACAACAGAGAAATGTAGAGACACTAGTGATATGAGCATCTTTAGCGGCTTTGGCTGGGAATCCAAATCCATAGAGTGGAAGAGAGAGATTGTTTGATTGACGAGTGACATGAGCTCCGACTCCTCCTGCTTCGGCTCCATTGAGTTCACCAAACTGATTATTCGACTAATGAGGGATGCGACCTTCACATCCGTTTCCGGGTCAAACCTCCAAGAGTTGGTGTGAAACATTAGTTGAGTGATGAATGATATGAGCTTCGACTCCGGCTCTCGTTGCTTATCCGCCTCAGCTATATCTACTATTTCAGTAATGAGTGATACGAGCTCCGAATCAGGATCCATTGTCCTGAAGATAGAGACTATTTGATGAATGCGTGAGATGAGCTCCGCCTTTGACTCCTTGGGATTCCAATCTTCCGAGCTGATGATAGAGATCATTTGAGTCACGTGTGTTACCAACTGCGAATCTGAATCTGAAGGAGACTTGATGAGAGGGATTATTTTCTGAAAGCGTGATGTGATAAGTTTCGGATCCGAATCAGAGCTGACGAGATGGATAAGTTGACTAGTAAGTGCTATGAAATATGATTGTCGTTCCGCATCGTTTAAAACAGATATCATTTCAGAAATGACATATACAAGCTCCGCCTCCAAATACATGGAGTCGCTGAAAGAGATCACTTTTGATTCCTGCTCCGTCCTTTGAGAGCCGGTTAGGTTCGACTCCCGCTCTCGTAGCTCCTCCGCGTCGACGAGGCCGTCTATTTGATTAATGAGTGATACGAGCTCCGACTCCGAATTCTCCATTGCACCCACGAAACTTATTAACATTTGACCAGTGAGTGATATGAGCTCCGGCTCTGGCTCCTTCTTCGAATCCCACTCTTCAGAGCTGATGATAGAGATCATTTGAGTCACCTGTGATACCAACTGCGACTCAGGTCCCGACTCCGACATAGAGTTGCCGACAAAGATTATTTTCTTTATTAGTGTAATCAGCTCCGACTCCGACTCCGACTCCGACGACCTTACGCGAGAGATTAGTTCACTAGCAAGTGATAAGAACTTTGATGGCCTCCCTGGATCCTCAACCTTAGAGTTTAAGAGAGATATCATTTCAGAAATCAAAGATAAGATGAGCTTCGACTCCGAATCCATTAGAGAGCTGCCGAGAGGGACTACTATTTTAGTAATAAGTTTACAAGGAGGAATGATATTAATATAAACCTTACTGCTCTGTGTATTTATATACCCTATCTTGCGGATCACGATACAAACCTCAAAATTTACAAGCCTGTCCGAATACAAAGTCAACCATCTATTTAGAGAGTTAATAGTGTACCTCATCAACTATTAAATAAGCTATTTGAACGTTAAACTTAGTGCTCTCCACATACACATGTCTGTTTTATACGACCCGTAGCTTGCGGGTCTTTCTTTATTGTATAGGTATTTGAAAATAATATATGCAGTAGTACACAATTACAATTTACATATCGTTCAAACGCTAAGTCAATGATCGATCTAACAGTACAATATTACAAATTACCATTTATATATTCGAGTTTCTAGACTAATCAATTAAGCTCATTTGTATTAATGAGGGTTAGGTTGGCCTGTGAGCTCCGGCTCCTCTGAGCTGGCGTGAGACATTATCTGAGCAATGAGTGGTTTGAGACACTTTGAATATGACTGCTGTTTGCTCATAGCCTCATACTAAAGTAGTAAAGTTACTGCTCTCAATGTCTGTTCACATGCAATTTTCAAGTTCTATATTATTTTGAGATTATAAAAGTCGAAGTCATGAAATCATCTTAAAGTTTACAGGTTGGCTGAGCGCAAAGTCTACGAAGGATTAGAAATCTGAACAGTTCAATGATAAAAAAGGTCATTTATAAATAAATATATATACTGTCAATTTATATTCGAGTTATTTAGGTCGGCTTATGCGGACTTTCACATGATTTTCATATAAACAAAACAAAATCATTGAATGGTTAGTTTTGAGTTTTGATGACGTAGTGTAGTGTAGTGTACAATAAAGTTGCTAGTCCATTTCCGGCAGAAATAAGAGTATTATTTTTTAGAAAATATAGACCGCTTCTTTATGTTACTCGACGTTCTGACGTTATGTATGTGACACACTTCGATGATTTTTGTTTATCCGTTTGAAAATTGAAACTCGATGACTTATGTTAAGTTGTTAGCTACTGATAATACAAACTCAAAGGTTCACAAGCTTGTGCATTTGTTGTTATGTTGATTTTTCATTAATCTAAGATTCTAAATAGAGACCTTGACATACAGAAACTTCACAAGACTCTTTTTAAGAATCAAATATTGATGCGAAGCAGGGTACTTAATTTGAATAGACTTTTAATGGAAACATCTCATAACATTAAACATATCAATGTTTGACCAAGCAGTGTGATAAAAATCAAAACTTCATGTCCATCTCTGGTTGGAACAGGCGGCCGCGATGATTAAATATCATGAAATCTGAGTTATCTGGTAAAGAAACCGCCCTGTAAAAGTTTAAAATAATCAGTTAACAGAAGAAATTACTTACATTAAACAAAGACTAACTCAAAACCAATTCAAGAACCAGAACGTTATAAAAAAATTAACAATCTTGTTTCACCAAAGGGTGTCTAAAAAGCCTATGAGGCAAATCCGAACTGACTAAATGAGTTAGGGGCAGAACTGCTTAAAGTTCTTGTAGCCTATAACCGTAACTGGACCAAGACTAAGCTAGATAATGTCTCCACAACCACCAACCTTGGAGTGTCCCAAATTTTAGACAACCTTAGCTACAGAGTACTAGTAAAGAAACATCAATCTTGGAAACCCAGAACATCTCTAGAGGTTCACGAGTCTTTGGACATTCTCAGCCAGTGGCAAAAATATTAACTATCAAATTTCGATGTATCAGATTAAAAGACACCGCTGCACAACGGAGTACAAGAGACATGAAAGATAAACCCTCAAAAAAGTTCTAGAACAAAAGTTCCTTATACGTATCCACGAACAAAGATCCATAACCTTCCCCGAATCTAATTAGAAGATATATCTATAAGACCTGTAACTCTACTCCAAGCTAAAGAAATAAAATTCATCCCTTCAACTGAGACATCAATACTGGACTCTCGGAACATCGCTAGAACACTAATTCCTTACAAATCTATGAACTGGAATCTATGAACATTCTTAGTCAATAGCAAAGACACTCTCTATAATTTCAGATTGTTTAACACTGATACACAACAGAGAGTTCAAGAAAAACATGATGACAAACCTGTTTTCATCAGAGTCCGGATGGATCGAGAGAAATTTCCCAGGGAAAGTCAAAGCAGCCCACATACAGAGAGCTAGTCCAATGATCAGCTCCAGAACAACCTTAAGAAATCCAATCATGAGACATATCAAAGCATGATCCTGCTGATTAAAAGTCCAACACAATTGAGGAAAAGAGAAACCTTTATATCATATAACTCACATTCATCGGTGGTCGAGAAAACTCTTCCTCCATGATCTTCAACAATCCCCTATCTGAAACAAAGAAGAGAAACCCACGTAAAAACAAAGTAGATCTGACTCTATTGGAACTGGAATTGGATTGGGTAGAGTTGACCTACATTGAATTGTTGAATAAGCGGCATGGGAGAGAATCAGAACGCCGAAAACTCCAACTACGAACCCTAAATTCATCTTCAGAAGTTCTCCTTTTTCTTCTCTAAGGTGATTCCCGATCTGGATTTTCTCGTCGAGTATTCTCCGCCGAGAATCGAACTAGAATAGAGAACGATCAGACCAATTTAGAAACGGCAGGTAATTATAATATCGCAAATCTCATAATGAAAAACGTCACAACGTCTGATGTCGAAGTGACCAACAAACGGCGCGTAGTTCTAGATTGAGAAAATCCTTAAGGTCGTCACAGATGTTTCCTAAACTCAGGGTATGATAACAAAAGATTTAAGAATAAGTGTTGATATGTTTAAATAGATGAATATTCAATTAGTTTGATAATTTGTTTACAACAATAAGTGTTTATCTTTTTGGGAATTAAATATTTTCTCTTTAAGAAAGTTCAATTTAAATGAGGTTTTAAATATCAAAGTTTGTTTACAATTTATTATTTGATTAAGACATATTTAAATGCAAACAATAATTTCTGAAAATACATATTGGAGATCCAGTTAAGTATACCACCCGGCCCAGTCATTTATTTCTCTGGGTTATATATTGGCATAAAAAAGATGGCACTCTATTTTAGACCAAAGAAAATTAATTGAAAGATATTAAAATTTCTATATAAAAAAAAAAGAAAAAAAGAAAAAAAACATGTAGCTTGCTTGATACCGCTACCTTAAAAGACACTTGTATTCCTTTCTTGTGTTTGTTATCACCTAGAACCAAAATGGAAAACTGTTATCCTCACCTCTATTTTACTTTTATTTTCAAATTTCCCCCATAACTTTTTCTTATCCACATTTAGGTACCCTCACCACCACACTATAATAAGATTTTAAGTGTAAAAGATTTGAAGGGAACAGGGGTGTTTGATTACAGTACCTAAATATGGGAACGTTTTGGGAAACGTTTAAAAGTTAGGGTTCGTTTAGCTATTAGTAAAAAGATTAAGAAAAGGAAATAAATTCCACTTCCTTTTCCAACAAGAAGGAAATCACAGAGAGCTATAAATATCGAAATAAGCTGCCTTGAGATACCATCATCATCATCATCATCATCGTCATCAAATCGATCTCTCTAGAAACATATTTCGCAACTTTCTTCAGAAAACTCTGGTCAATTTCAGCTTATCGCTATGTCAAACCAACCTGAATCTTCTGACTCGTAAGTACCCAGATCTTCGATTTTCGTTTTCTGATCATAAAGTTTAGATTTTTTACTTGGGTTTTTTTCGATATTGAGATTAGGGTTTTTAGTTTGATCTCATCTTTTAAGCTCATTTTTTCCTCTTGGGGTTTTTGTTTCAGGAAACCTAAGAAGGATTTCAGTACTGCGATTCTTGAGAGGAAGAAGTCTCCAAACCGACTTGTTGTCGATGAAGCCATTAACGATGACAACTCTGTTGTCTCTCTCCATCCTGCCACCATGGAAAAGCTCCAGCTTTTCCGAGGCGATACAATTCTCATCAAGGTTTGATTTTTGTTCCTTGTGTAGAAAATCTCTTATTGAGTACCAAATTGTGCTATGCTTGGATTTTGTTGCTGCTGTGTTTCTCTTGAGCTAAGTATTGGATGTTGGTTTACCAAATTAGGGTTTTTCTTGCTTGGCTAATGGATTCTTATGTGATTGTACTTCATTCTCTCTTCTGGCGTCTTGAATTATGAAAGTAGAATTGTAAGGTTGTGTTCATGGTTAAGGAACTCGAAATCAGAGACTTGCCTTTTTTGTTCACAATTGTGCTAGATCGTCTGTATCTTTACTGTATATCACTAAGATGTTTTTACTTTGTATGATCTTCTTGTAAACACATACAGTTAGGGGTACAACTTTTCACTTTTTTCTGTCGGAAGAACTGATTTTTTTATCTCTATGATTTCTTACTTGATTGGATTTTGGCTTTGCAGGGTAAGAAAAGGAAGGACACTGTGTGCATTGCCCTTGCTGATGAATCATGTGAGGAACCCAGGATCAGAATGAATAACTTAAGGGTTAGGCTGGGAGATGTTATTTCTGTTCACCAATGCCCAGATGTCAAGTACGGAAAGCGTGTGCACATCTTGCCAGTTGATGATACAGTTGAAGGGGTTACTGGAAACCTCTTTGATGCTTACCTTAAACGTAAGTTTTCTTGAATCTTTGAATCTCTTTCATATCATAGTTGAGCTTGTTTTTTGGAGTTCGTGTTTGCTGTAAGATTTTTTTTTTAGTTTGATTGCTTTCTGAACTTAAATTGATTTTTTCAACAGCTTACTTCCTAGAGGCGTACCGCCCAGTGAGGAAGGGAGATCTTTTCCTAGTGAGAGGAGGAATGAGGAGTGTGGAGTTCAAAGTGATCGAGACTGATCCTGCTGAGTACTGTGTGGTGGCTCCAGATACAGAGATTTTCTGTGAGGGTGAACCAGTTAAGAGGGAGGACGAAGAAAGGCTTGACGAGGTCGGTTATGACGATGTTGGTGGTGTCAGGAAACAGATGGCTGAGATTAGGGAATTGGTTGAACTTCCCTTGAGGCATCCACAACTCTTTAAATCAATTGGTGTGAAGCCACCAAAGGGAATCTTGCTTTATGGCCCTCCCGGATCCGGGAAGACTCTTATTGCTCGTGCTGTGGCTAATGAAACCGGAGCATTTTTCTTCTGTATCAATGGACCGGAGATCATGTCGAAACTGGCTGGTGAGAGTGAGAGCAACCTCAGGAAAGCATTTGAGGAGGCTGAAAAGAATGCCCCTTCTATCATATTCATTGATGAGATTGACTCTATCGCACCAAAAAGAGAGAAGACGAATGGAGAGGTTGAGAGGAGGATTGTCTCTCAGCTCCTTACGCTAATGGATGGACTGAAATCGCGCGCCCATGTTATTGTTATGGGAGCAACAAATCGCCCCAACAGTATTGATCCGGCTTTGAGAAGGTTTGGAAGATTCGACAGGGAAATTGATATCGGTGTTCCTGATGAAATTGGACGTCTTGAAGTTCTTAGGATCCACACGAAGAACATGAAGCTAGCTGAAGATGTAAATTTTCTATCATTTTAACAAGTTCTTTTGATGTTTTTCTGGTTGCAATGTTTATGAAAGTTATTTTCTTGTAAACAGGTGGATCTAGAAAGAATCTCCAAGGACACGCATGGATATGTTGGAGCTGATCTAGCAGCTCTATGCACTGAAGCTGCCCTTCAATGTATCAGAGAGAAGATGGATGTGATTGACTTGGAAGATGACTCTATTGACGCCGAAATCCTCAATTCCATGGCGGTGTCTAATGAACACTTCCACACCGCTCTTGGAAACAGCAACCCATCTGCACTTCGTGAAACTGTAAGTGTTGATCCTTGTAAATGTAGCATAACCTGTTTCTTACCTGCTTTCGATTCTAATAAATTCATTCCATTTTATTCCACAGGTTGTGGAGGTTCCAAATGTCTCCTGGGAGGATATTGGAGGTCTTGAGAATGTTAAGAGAGAGCTTCAGGAGGTAAAACTTGTTTTTACATCCTTCGCTTGGATCCAAATTGTTTCATTTTTAGAATTGATCTGATTAATGTTTGCTTCTGTGTTAATGTAGACTGTTCAATACCCTGTGGAGCATCCAGAGAAATTCGAAAAGTTTGGAATGTCTCCATCAAAGGGAGTTCTTTTCTACGGTCCTCCTGGATGTGGGAAAACCCTTTTAGCCAAAGCTATAGCAAACGAGTGCCAAGCAAACTTCATCAGTGTCAAGGGACCCGAGCTTCTCACAATGTGGTTTGGAGAAAGTGAAGCCAACGTCCGTGAAATCTTTGACAAGGCTCGTCAATCTGCTCCTTGTGTTCTGTTTTTCGATGAGCTCGACTCCATTGCTACTCAGAGAGGAAGCAGCGTGGGTGATGCAGGTGGTGCAGCTGATAGAGTGTTGAATCAGCTTCTGACAGAAATGGATGGAATGAACGCAAAGAAGACGGTATTCATTATTGGAGCAACTAACAGACCTGATATCATAGATCCAGCTCTTCTTCGACCTGGAAGACTCGACCAGCTTATCTACATTCCTCTACCTGATGAAGATTCCCGACTCAACATCTTCAAGGCCTGCTTGAGAAAATCTCCTGTTGCTAAAGATGTCGATGTGACTGCACTTGCTAAGTACACTCAGGGATTCAGTGGTGCTGACATCACTGAGATCTGCCAAAGAGCTTGCAAGTACGCCATCAGAGAAAACATTGAAAAGGTCAGAGATTTGTTTAACTCTGCAAACGTGATTAAGTATCTGTAGATGCAAATTCGTTTTAATGTGTCCTTCTGTTGTGTGTTTTTGTTCCCCAGGATATTGAGAGAGAGCGTAGAAGGAGCGAGAACCCAGAGGCAATGGAGGAAGATATGGATGAAGTTGCAGAGATTAGAGCTGCTCATTTTGAAGAGTCGATGAAATATGCAAGGAGAAGTGTAAGTGATGCTGATATTCGCAAGTACCAAGCTTTTGCTCAGACGCTGCAGCAATCGAGAGGGTTTGGATCTGAGTTCAGGTTTGATCCAACCGCTGCTGCCGGACGCACCACTGGTGGTGCAGCCGCTGATCCCTTTGCCACTTCTGCAGCTGCAGCTGATGACGACGATCTCTACAGTTAGATTATGATTTCTCACAGTAATCGTTTTTTTTCTTTAACTTAAAGTTGTGATCTTTTGGATGATGTCGAGAGTGATACAGTTAAAACTCCTCTCGGGTTGGTCATGTTATTATCAATCATAGACTCACTTAAGCAAATTGTTTCGATGTTTATTTCATTCACATTGCTTTTGATCAGTTTCTTAAGGTTTGGAAGTAATAATATACAGTATGAGAAAAAATTCAATTGTTGGAACTGTTAGAATTTGGAATCTTAAATAGCTGAATAAAGTAATGATCAACATGTTGTGTATTTTATTTAATTTGTTAATTCTGTTTCGGGCCGAAAATTTTCTTTCTTTCAAAGAAGAAATAATATTATTGTAAGACTTTGAAGCTGTGAGCTCTGTTCATCATCCTACGAAGGGACTATTTCAAAGAACATCTCTCTCAAGTCAATAAATATTAATATTACCCAGTGATGATAATCCAAGGCCTGTCTAGTTTCCGAAACGCCACCATTTTCTCTTCCTCTGTAGCTCTGTTTCAGATGTATCTGAACACCAAAAATATGATGAAGAAGAAGAAGAGAATTAAGATGGAAGAGGAAAGAAGCAAAAATAGTCAAAATAAAAGGTTTCTAGAAGTTACCTCTGTTTAAGTAGATGGCGTTGTAATGAACCTCTGCCCAAAAGCTCAAGAAGATTACTGCAGACAACAAAAGCAAATTAACAGATCATTGTAATAACCATCAAGAGAGAGGTATAGTAGACAAGCAAATTTACAGTGAAAGAAACTATTTACCTCCTTTGGATTCTTGGGAGGTAGGAAGAATTTCAATGTAACATGTATCCTTGAACGATGTTAGGACTACTATTTTCACCTGATACTGCGAGTTTAAATGTTCAACAAACTGATTAACTATGGAATGAGGAAAGTAAAAGAAGATTAGTGTATGTTTTATACAAATTTGAGAATCTATACCGCATCTGCAGCTGCTTGTAATGTCACATGATCTCCCCACTCGCCGCTCCTGTTTCAAAGTTTAACAATATAGGCTTTAATAAGAGATGAGGCAGGATATGTGGTTATGGAGTTCACGAGGAGAAGATATTTTACCGAGACATCTTTTTTAGATACTCAGAGAAGTCCATAGGAACGTATCCTTGATAAGAATCTGGACGAGATTTGAGCTAAACCAGGAGATGAAAATTGCAAAAAATGAGTTCATGCAACTTGTGGAAGCTCGTATTGATTCTCAAGGGCAAAAAGATCATCAAACCTGTTTTACTATTTGTCGTCTAACATATTTATGTCGATCTGCTGTTTTGTACAGTTGATCAGCTAAAGCACGGAACTGAAAGGAAAAGTCGGGAGGGAGGATTCAAGATTCAAAATGATGAGTAAGAATCTAATTCTTCCACAATGATCCGCTTTATGAAGAAGTTTACCTGGCAATTACCATCTCCTGGAACCTTAACCTCGGTGAAGTCAAACATCTCTAACCTGAAACAATGAAAAAATAAAGGAATCAAGAATTGTTTATATACGATAGAAAACATAGAATGAGTAAAATACATACCTATTCCGAAGTCTTTCATGATCTGAAACTGCTTCTTCTTCTGGAGGTATTTCTCCATTTATTTTCGGTATATACTGCATATATATTATGATTGAATGTCAAATGAAAAGAACATAATATCACTTTAAACATAATAGATTCTCTAGAGTATTTACCGGAATGGGGACCATTTGATTCAATCTCCTTCCAAATTCACCATCAGCATCACATTGATCTGATTCCCACGAGTACACATACTCATCTGTGTCGCTCGGGCTTGAACACGAAAAGACATTAACCGAATCATCACTCCTCCCATCTTGATCATTATCATTTCCTATCCATTCTACAACACCCAAAAACACATCTCTGTAATCTAATACCCAAAACCATAACGACACACATGAAAAGCATAAACAATTGAAGAGCTTGTTCAATAATAACCTGAAGAATAATCCACAGCAGACTGATCATTCCAAGCATATTCATTGGTGTTATTACTATAGTTGTTAGAATAACCTTCTTGTTGATGTTGATGTTGATGTTGTTGTTGCGAATAATCATTACTTTCTGCGATTTCAAGCTGCAAAAAATCGTCTTGGAGTGTTCTTGCAATGATCTCATCATTATCTACATCGCTACTACGACGATCTTCATACTCTCTGTAATACTGACCGCTCTGGTGATGATGAGCTACTTCATCTCCCTCATGAATCATCTCAATACCATAAGGAGGATACGTGTATGGATGTGGACCAAGAAACCATTCCACAATACTTGTGTTCTCTTCATGTGACACCATCTTCAAGAAAAAATAAAAAACCTGCCAAGAAAACGTTATCAAGAAATCAAAAATCTTATCCATATCAAATCAAATCAAATACCTTTTTCTTCAAAAAAAAAAAAAAAAGACTTAATTAACACTCCAAAATCAATTAATTTACACAGTTTAGTTGCGTAAGTCTTGGGAGACCTCTCTGGGTATTGACGGGAAAATTAAACAACAGAGACTTTTCAACAAAGAGAAAAATGTGACTTGTAAAGAATAAACACAACACAATGTTGTTACTCAAAATTCTCCAATCATGTTCATGTTATTTCCTAAATTAGATACAGTAACTAAAGTCATTATCACAATCAAAGCTATGAATTACAAAAAACTAAAAGCTTTTGAAATCGCAAGTCAAATAAAGAGACCAACTTGGGGATTTAGTATGAACTCAAAGAACGAGTTTTTGCGCTACGAATCCAGAATTAATTAAAAAAGGGATTATAAAATCGACCTAGATCTGAGCAAAATAAATGGTTTATATGAAGAAGAAGTTAGATCAAAAGTTGAAGAAACTCACCTTTCACTTACTAAATCTCTGCAACTTGAAGACGGAATTGAATTTTTACTAAAAATAGATAACTTTCTAGAATTTTGGGAAGACAGTTTGAGAATTTAGGTTGGAAATAAACATCATTTCAAATGGGTTTTTTTTCTCTCGCAACTTTCTTCTTCTAAAAAGACTGAATTTTTTTGGCGGATGACGAAGAAGCAGATGAAGAAGAAAAAAAAAAAGGATCGAGAATGATTCGAAAAAAAAATAAAGTTGTTGCCTTTTTCGATTCGAGAAACCCAGAAAATAAAATAAAAAAGAAAATGAGAAAACGCGCAAAATGCCACTCAATATTTATATGAAAATCTGGGCTTTAACTCTTTTGTCATGAGATTTTGTAGCCGTTGGATCATTAAATATGAACGGTCAAGCTTTTATCCATTCTTTAATGTTGTGAGAACATTTTCCAAAGAGGTTTCCTTAAGAATAATCAACTCAGTTAGCAAAACCTTTTGATTTTATAGTATTAATTAAAATAATTAGGAGGCGCAGAATCTAGTTTTGATTCTAATAAATTATTTTTCTTATCATATATAATTAAATAGAATTGAAGTGGAATCTACAAGATCAAGTTTATTGATCTATATACGTAGATGAAGTGGAAACTATTTCTTCAAATAGAAAAGTAAAATCGAATGGCATGAATTAAGAAAAAAAAAAAAAAAGCTTTATCATTATGTTTCATCAATGTAAAGTTTGATTCGTTTGTGTGATTAGATTGAATATTCTGACTTTTCAGATTTTCTATTGATTTTTTTAAGTTTTTTTTAATTTCTAAAAAATTGATTTTTTAGGATCATTATGTACAAAACTTATTAATAACAAACTTAAGAAAAAAAAAGACCAAGTAATTAATGTAAAAAAGGAATCTACTACTCCATTATACAACCAATACAATTGTACGAAATCTCTTAGATATGGTCATACATCAATAAATGGAATGTGAGTAATTAAGAAAAAAAATATGATTAGTTAAGATAAATATTTAATGTTTTTTAATCTGTGTAAAAACTTTAAAAAATCGGGATTAAATCTTACACTTTTGAAATTAAATATAAAAAATTGGAAAGTACTTTTACATGTAAAATTGTCATTTCCAATTATTTTGTTCCTTGGTACAATCATTGATTTCTTTCCACTGTTAATATTTCCGCCTCTGCACCAAATTTCCATAAAAGTAAATGTGTAGTTAATGAGCATTTAAGGAAGGATTAACATGCAAATGCATGTAGTTAAAAATTTTAATTAAAACTAGTGTTAGGCCTAAATGTTGAAAACTTCTTAAAAGTGGCAAATGGGTCCAATAACACATGGCTGCATAGTTTGAAGTTTCCAATCATATCCGGCGCGAATAAATATTTTTTTATTTTACTTTATTTTTGTCAGTGTAAGAATTCCACGTGGCACCCACTGAATTTATTGAATTCCAAAAATATCGAATTCAATTCTTTCAGCCAGCCCCCCTTGTTTGATTTAATTAAAACTCACGCAATACTCATCTACATTTTTGTTTATTTTACTAATATTCTTTGGGAACACATATTTTTATTAAAGTTTCTTAGGTTATAATAAATGCCATAGGTTCTATGTTCTCGCGGTGAATCATATGCATGCTTTTGCGAATGCTTCAATTTATTTTTTTAAGAATTAGTTTAATATTCTAAAGTATAAACCTTAGATTGACAAATTCATGCAGTAATTGACAAATTCGTGCAGTATGAGATCTACTAGCTAGTGAGTAATACTATAATATAATATAAATAGATTAGTCGAAATATATAAAATAAGTCAATTTGTTTGCAAATAAAAAAAGAAGAGATAACTAGTCAATTTATGTTGAATCAGCCTATATATGATAATACGGTAGTATATTTTATTTTTCATGGCATGGGTCATGAATGATTTGAGAAACCCAAAAGCCAGTTTTTGTATAATTTAAGTAGAAACAATTAATTTTTTGTTAGGTAGCAAATTTTAATTAAACGCATACGTAAATATGGTGTGTTTTGATCAACGTTAGTAGTTGTGAAGATTATGCTGATGTAGTCATTAGCAAATAGGAACACTCTTTTTTTAATATTCTCAATTATCCTATGTGCATATTATATGTTACATGTCAATTAGTCGAATACTATAACCAAATAGTCCATTTCAAAAGGTTCAATGCATTATTTTATAGAGTTAAAAAAATGAATAAATGTTACTATTGTGGTAGTTCATAGAGCAAATCTACCAAACAACATGCATGGATTGTCTAACAATCATAGTTGAGAGCCAAATATATTAACGTGTGTTTTACTATAAATTCTATGTTCAAACTAATCATGCCATATAAATAGAGATAAATATATCCATTTGTACTTGATAAAAGACGTAATACGTGATTAGCGTGACATTATAAGAGTATTTAGTTGTAAGTATTATCGAAGAGATGTAACAAAGTGACACATGCTTTCGAATGCATGAAGGGCATTTTTCAGAGTTCGATTATGTAATAATAATATATAATATCTTTGACATAAAAATGCTTACAATATATTATGTTTTGATACTACTAGTTTACACTTTACACTGATATGGTATCATATAACTCTAAACTGGTTTTTATTAATACACCAATTTAGCTATGTATAATTTTATTTGCCTACTATTCGCTTTTCACGTTACTTTTATAAAATTCTTCTGTTTTTTTTTTTCTTTTTAATCTTGAGATGCTATGATAATTTTACATAAAGCTCTAAATTTAATGGCTTCCCCTGTTTTCAGCCAAAATCAATGCTTCAAAAGTCAAATTGTTTGCCATTGTTAGTACACAGGAGTTGAATGCAATCTTATCAAAATTATTTCACTTATTGTGTAAAAAAAAAGAACAATTGATGCTTTTTCTTTCTTCTATTATTTTCATTTAAATTTAAACAAAATCTTCAACGAATCTTTTTAAACTGTATGACTATGATGATAGATACTAGGCATAATGCATAATGATGTGAATAAATAACACACACGCCTTCATAATTTCGAACTAACTTCAATTTTATGAATACTTGAAAAACCAAAAGGTGGGCAATATGTTACAAAGTTTAAACCGATTAGACTGTATGACCTTTATAATGGGCTTATCATAAGCTTATTAAGATTTTGACCAAAGGCCCAAATAGCCTATTAGTTTTCTTTTTGGATCCATTGTATTTGATCACTTCGTAGTCGTTGCTATCAAGTGGTGAGTGAAGTACTGCAGAATCTTCGCAAGCAATTAAATCATATTTCAAATGGATTGTTTGATAAGCTTAATATAGAACACACCACACCAACATTTTAATTAACAAAATACTAGTAGAAAAGAAAAAAATCGAATGAACACAGGCTTATTTGTTTCTGACTTAACCCGAATCAACAAGTTCTCACATTCTTCGGGTTCCACAACTTTTCCAACCAACCTCCTTCGCCATCATCAAGAACCTTCTTATTCTTCCCTTCCTCGACTTTAGAAGCTTCTAAACTCTTTAGGGGAACCAGCTGCGGCTTCTTGCCACCATTTCCAGGTGCTGAAGCTTCTACAATCTTTGTCACCATCTCTAACACCTCGCTCATCTTTGGACGAGCCTTTGGATTCCTAGCAAGGCAGAGGTTCGCTACAACCGCCAGTTTCTGCACTGGCTTGATCATGTACTTCCCCTCGAGCCTCGGGTCTACTATGAGTCTGAACCTCCTTGTGTCGGATAAGTAAGGTCTCACCCATTCTAAAAGCTTCTGCTCTCCTTTAGGCTTGTTCCGGTCTAGCGGCCTCCTTCCTGTAATAAGCTCATAGATGAAAACTCCGTATCCCCATACATCGCTTTTCGATGTGAGACGACCGGTTTGGATGTACTCTGGAGCTGCGTAACCCATTGTTCCTACTACCTGTTAAACCCCAAAAATTACAACTTTCTTGATCTTGCAATGATTTTTACAACCAAAAACCAATCAAGTGAAAATGTAAAAAACTTACATCAGTAGAAACATGGCTTGATCCTGGTGAAGGACCTAAGCGAGCCAGACCAAAATCCGAAAGCTTTGCTTTCCAATTCTCGTCTAATAGAATGTTGGATGACTTGAAATCGCGGAATATTATCTACAAAGAGAAACATAAATATAGTTAACTGATGAGAGAAACGGATGAAGTGGACAAACAGAGGATTTCATGTTCATTTACCTGAAAGTCCATTTCTTCATGAAGGTATGTTAAACCCCGAGCTGCGTCTTGGGCTATTCTCAATCTGAGGTCCCAAGTAAGTACTGTCGGTGATCGTGGGGATAAATGGAACTCGACGCTTTGGTTTGGCATATATTCATAAACCAAAAGCCTTTGGATTCCACGTTCATCGTCTTCTGCACAATGGCCCAGCAGTTTCACCAAGTTTGAATGCTCGACTACACCAAGAAAGTTTACTTCAGTCACCCATTCTTTATGACCCTGCAAAAACCAAAGCAGTTATATAATATCCACAAACTAACAAATTATGTGAACAAAAGATGAAGAAACCTTACCTGCAACCCTCTTTTGCCGAGCTGTTTAACCGCGACTTCAATTTTCTTTGACGGGTCTTCTAAGTTCTTGATGGTTCCCCAGTAGACACAACCAAAACCGCCTTCCCCGATCATACCAGACCGGCTGAAGTTCCTTGTGGCAGATTTAAGATCACCAATGGTGAACTCTCTAAGGTTGTTTTCTCTAGCGGACATGCTAGTGTTCGAGTTCCTACCAGTGGATGATACCGTGCTGGTTCCAGAGACATCCCGGGGACTGAAATCTGAACCGCTTTTGTTTACATCACTGAAGTTAGACGTTGGTGAAACCGGTTTAGGGCTTCTCTGTTCATCTTTCTTGTCCCTAAGAGGGAATAAGAAGCATTTCATCTTCGTAAAGAGATTAAAACACCGAGGTTCCTCCACTGATACACACAAAGATGCACACAAAGCGTAGTTCATTAGAGCATTTAATCAAAATGATTGTAACTCTAAACCTACTTGACTACACTAGAAGACTCAGAATCAAATGCACTATTCATTTGTTCGATTCGTTCTAAAATTTGATCTTTGAATCCAACTAATCAAAAACAAAGGATCAGATTCTGTAACCTCAAGGAACCTGATGAATTTTCGAATCAAAGTAGAGATTCAAGTAAACCCCAAATTCTGTAACGAACCCTAAATTTTGCAAGTTAGGCCAAGAAACATTATTTTTGCCAAACTTGCAAAAATTATACTAAAGATTAAACCTTTCTTTCTTCCCTAAACAAAGATTTGAAGAAGTATGAATTTCGTGATAGAAAAAGGTAAAGTAACTTGAAGGAAATTACAAACTCACCTTTGAGATCTTTGTGTACAGACAAAAAAAAACAAAAAAAAAATCAAACTTTTTCAGAAGATGAACAGAGTTAAAAATCACCAAGCGAAGGAGTTTTAAATAACAAAGAACAAAAAAAAGGTATTGTTGACTTGAAAAGGAAGATACAAATGTAGAAGCTATTTTGAGGTTTTATGAAATGAACTTAGAACTAAAAGATGAAACAAGGAAGAAAAGATGACGAAGACTAATAAGAAGAGGACGAAAAAAAGAAGTCAAAGGTTGCTGAGACGACTTTTATATTTTTAAAATATTCATGATAATATATAGTGCGACGAAAAAGAAAAAAAAAAAGACAATTTGGTCAATGAATAATAATTGAAAGCAACGATTGGCTAATAAAAACAAAAAAAAATAGTTTCATCTTCGAAAGCAACAAATTAATTATGCTTTCTTTTAATTTTTTAAAAAACACAGACTTAGAACACTGAATTTGAAAGAATGTTTGAAATCTAGTTTTGATGCGACATAAAAGGAGTCTTCACAAACAGTATAATTTTTTTTTTTTTTTTTGGTAGAAAACTTAAATTACATTTTGGTAAAAAATTACAAAAATTTTCATTTGAATAGGAGATCCACAATTATAAGATCCAAAATTACAAAACTTGAATAGTAAAGACATGCATCAAAATGGATTTTCTGGGAAAGTAGTATATATAGGGTATGCTCATGGCTTTTTGAATGGTTTATAAATGGCGGTTTTGTCTCACAAACCGGATCCAAAAGAAAATCACAAATAGAGCAAAGGTAAAATAAGCATTCTAGCGTAACACAAATTAGACTTACGATTATGTGAAGCTGGAGAGAATTGTAGAGTAGGCTACGTACACACGTAGGTTGTAGAAAATGGTTACATTTCTTGAGTAAATTCTTTACAATGCCTATAAATTTTGTTGCACAATACATCGTTTAATATGTTGAAGGTTTTGTGTAATCAAAGAACTACTTGATCGTCCAAAAGAAGAAATATGATGCACATGGACAATACATATTTCTCATTAATGGAAATAAAGTTAAACAGTAAACCAAAATGTAGTAGACTGCATGCGATTTAGGAACTGTGAAGAAAATTTGATCTAGGCTACTATTATGCGCCTTCTTGACACAATCTTATGGCCATTTGGTTTTACACAAGTGAGTTTGTTTAGTAAACCTACGGAGCGAAATATCGGACGTGAAGTTAACCATAATGAACCTTCGTCAAGAGCATGGGACAATACACTAGTCTATTAGTAGATTATGAGAAACTTTGTATAGGTTTCTGGTTACAAGTAAATTTCACGTGGGATAGCAGGAAGTGCTCTATCAAACGGCTAGGAATGAATCTGATTTTCTAATCGAAAGGCTAATAACTAATCTCTCGTTTCCTTAAAGAGAGACACTACTGAAGCAATGGGATGAAGCACCGGCCTGTCTCTCTGGGGGGGATGAACCGGTCGTCTCGGAATCTCCAACACAAACCAAAACTTCAAGACTTTAAATCAAGATTTTTACTTAAAAACTTCAAATCGCCTTCTTGATCAGATAATCCGACTTCTAATTGGAAAAAAAGAAAAGAAAAGTTAAGCACACTTTGGTCATACGATACGTACTATTAACATCACGTATATATATATATATATATATAATGATATAGATATATGTACGTACATAAATATGTATAACGTCTTTGTCCGTATAAACATTTCATGTTTATGCGCAAGTGTAAGATATCCACTATATTCGTTTATTAATTTCTTATAAAGTAACCATATGGTCGACCACCGAGACATAGTGAATCCCTAATGAATTGTATAAGAATATATAATGGTTGACAGCATTTTAGCACAATTAGAACATGCTTACGTATGGTGGCATGATGAGTACAATACCAAGTGTACGTTAAGATTTTGGTAATCACCAAAGACACATCTTAATGATGATGAAATTCAGCATTAGAATCGATCGATCGGTTTGTGTTAGATGATAGATGAACTAATCAGTCTAATTACTGATGAAATTTAAAAAAGGTAATTTGATTTGTGTAAATCATCAGTGACAGATCACAATGATAATATCCAGCATAACAAATCAGTTTGGGTTAGATAATTTAGTACTTTGTGTAAAAATATGTGAGTTACATATCGATGTATGGTACGTAAGTGGAATTGCACTTTGTCCAAGAATCTTATCCCATTTCTCATCTCTTTTAAATCTTATCTTTCTCTAACATTTAATCCAACCCTGGGACCCTCTATTTTCACAACTTGAATAAAATGTATCTCCTTTTTTTAAGAACAAAAAAAAAATCTTTATAACTTTAGTTCTTCACTAAAGAATTTGAGCTTTAATAAAATAACACTGAGTGATATGAATTACGTACATGAGTGGTTTTTTTTTTTAAGTATTGATAATTAAACAAAAACCGAACAATAACCTAAAGTGATTCTACCACTAACCGACCAATGTTAATTATGTCTGTATATATATAATTAAATAGAAAAATTTATATATCATTTACGATAAAGAGTGTTTTGTGTTCATGAAAATTTAAAGCGAAAGCTCCCATTGGGGATGGAAGATGCAAGTTCGTACGATTTCGTATGTCGTAAGTACAGCTTGGCCGTAGTTGACAAAAAAAATTAAAATACATAAACTATTCTTTCCATTTCTAAATAGAATATGTAATTTTCAAAAAATAAATTGATAATGATGTTCCACATATTTAATTAATATATTTCTTGGTAATATATGTATTGAATGGAATGTATCGTTTTTCATGATAACTCATGTAGATCATGTATCATTGTAAAGACGACATGGTCCAAAAAAATTATTACCCATACTTATTCATTCATATATTATAACATACATAAAATAGATATATAGTGGACCTATGTTTCTGACTTTGTGTATATATACACGTACGACACTAGTACTTCATTACATTTCATCTCACACTAAACCCCAAAAACGTCTATCTCGTTCACATTCTCTCTCATCTCTCTCATAAACATGATGAAGAAGAGCAAGCTGATCACAAAGGCATGGAAGCAAATGTCAAGCAGAGTCGCCAAACATCGCGCCGCCACGGGAAAGCATAAGGATCAATATCATATACCACATGACGTACCAAAGGGACACCTAGTGGTGTACGTCGGTAAAGAAGAGGAAAGTTACAAGAGGTTCGTCATAAAGATCACGTTGCTTCACGATCCCATCTTCAGGGCTTTGCTTGATCAATCAAAAGATGAAGCTTACGACGATTTCACTTCCGGAGATTCCAAGCTTTGTATTCCTTGTGACGAAACTCTCTTTCTCGAGGTCCTCCGTTGCGCTTCTCCTCGTTATTCTTGATGAGTCTTTGATTCAAGAAGAGGGTTCTACTTCTAACGTTTAGGGTTTTTGATAATGTGAGAGGATCCATTTGAGGTGTATGTAATATTAACGAAGCGTGTTGTGAAATGAACCATTTTTAGGTAAGTAGCTGATAGAAGATATAATCTTCTTATCAAAGCCTTCATTGATTAACATGACTTGTCTCAACCAATGGTAGTAATATCAAATTATTATGATTATAAAATGGTAAAAATTACACTCAAGCAATAATTGTGGGAGTTGTTGAATCAAAGGTTGTTTTATATGGAAGATATCACAAAACTGAAGATAACACAATAGTTTAGTTAAAGTCGGGCTTGTCAGGGTAAGTACAGCCAGATCTTTGGATCACCACGTTCGACGCATAGCATCCAGCCTTTACGCACTCCTCAATTGTTTTCCCTTTCACCAACTGTGACATGAATCCTCCCACAAATGCATCACCTGTAAGAGAGATCAACAAATTTAAGGTTTATTCATCGGTATTGGTTCTGTCTATGACACAGAGAGGCAAATGTTTAGTATCAACATTGAAGAGACAGTTCCTTGAAATGCTAAATGATCTTATTCTATGATCATATGTCAGTTTCTATCTAGTAAGGTAAGCCTATAGTTGAGAATGTAGGTTTGGTTACAAAATTAGTACCTGCACCGTTGGTGTCAACCAGCTTCTCCTTTGGGAGAGGGATTACTGGATATTTCTTCACCTTTCCATCTTCAGCTACAACCACTGGATCTGCGCCCTGTGTAATCACAGTAGTTCTCTTGTATGTTCCTGTGGCCTTGGGAAGCTGTGAAATCTTGATGGCTATTTGTTCGACATCTTCAGTCTATATACATATATAAACATATAAATGGTTAATTATTATCTCTGCTATACAAAACAGAACAGCCTGCTGAAAGTTTAGTCGTGCAAGAGAAACTTCTTACCTCCCAGCCATGAACCCTAGAGAAGGTTCGTGCCTCTGTCTCATTACCGAAAACGAAGTCCATGTATCTTTACGAGCAATGTAGAGTGCTTTTCAGTACATTTACGCAATCATAACATCTGTAGTGGATAAAATAAATTAGGGAGAGCTTACGGCAAGAACTTCTCCTGCACATCTTTGAAGAATTCACAGATGAATGGAGCAGAAAGGTTCATTGTGAACACCTGAAGGATAAGTGATAAGTGAATAAGTCGGGGCTGTTAATACAAAACAAACAAAAGATTCTGCTCTGAAACAGGGTCTCATAAAAAGGAGGACCATGTCTTATTACCTTGTTGTTTGCAGCTGCATGCTCAGATACCAACTGAATGGATTCAGGCGATACTGTGAGGAAGAATCCAGCAATGTAGTAGAACTTGGCCTTCTCAACTATCCAAAATACATTTGATGACAGATATATCAGACCAAGAAGAGAAAAAAATATAGAACTGTTAAAAGGATGCAACGATGGGAAAATAATTTTACCCAATGCCCAGTTTTCAGGCTTCTTAAGGTGGTCAACCTTGTAGCAATTTGCAGCCGAAAGATTTGCAATAAGAGACCTTTCTCCACCAACAACACAGACGCCGCAAGTTCCAGTAGGTGCCGACTCATCTTCATAATAGTGAACCTGATACAAAAGCATATTGTCATTGTAATGCAACTAAATTACAAATATTCTGAATTTAGCTTCAACAATAACTTCATACTATACTCAAAGACAAACAACTACCAGCTGTAGTGGACTAAAAAAAAAAACATGGAAACCAGAGAAGATTCAGGAAACTCAGCTTACGTTGACACCAGCTGCTGTAGCATCCTTCTTCATTGCGTCTCCATATTTGTCCTTTCCAATGGATCCCATGTAACTGGTTGCCCCAGGAATTTGAAGCATCCACTGCAGCCACAAGCACGTAAAAAAAACACGCTTGATTCAGCAGAGGTTACTTATAACCCCAAAAAAGTGCAAGAAGAAGGCAAGGGAATCAACCTGAGCCACTTTGATTGAGTTCTGAGTAGCACCTAGAGAAAGAATTGAACAATGAAGATATCACAATCTTGTCAACGCATACGCGATAAAGGTTACAGGATCATCAAACTACACAAAAGATAAATTACCTCCGGCAATGTATTCAACGTTGAACTTGCTACTCATCTCATCATACCTTTAAATAAAATAAAATAAACAATTTGAAAGTGAAGCCATTAACCATAAAAGATAAAACAAAGAGAGATGAAATATATTTTATTTTCCTGAAATCGTCCAGACTTGTGAAGCATTGATATAACATGATCATCATTCCTGATTAAAATACCTAATTTAAGCCATCAAATACCAAAAGCAGAGCATAAAATGAAAACTTACATGGGCAAATGTTTGTCCTCAGCGAGAATCGCATTGTTCAACTTGATGTCGTATCTGTCATCACACGATTACAAAGAAGAACATCAAAAACCCGCACACACAAATCAAAGAGTTCACGCCACTGGAGAAGATTCAAACAATCACATCTAGTTTCATACCAAAATACCAGAAAGAAGATTGCGATACGAATACAGCAACAAAAAATAGGAAACATATTGGAAAAAGAGGGATCTTAGCGTTTATACTTGGTGAGAAACTCGTCGTCGACGACGGCAGAGATATCGAGGAGTGGGTTTCCCATGCCGAGAAGGATTCCATCGTAGTTAGGAGAAGAAGCCATGATGATGATGAATCTGAGAAGAGATTTTGAGTGGTTCAGGTTTAGATTCAGATCTGGTTGGTTGGAGGCAAGTTTAATGCTGATGAGTGAAGAAGTGTCTTTGAGTTTATAATCGTAGCTTCAGCGGAAGTTGGTGCACCAACGACAATTCTCTTTCAGATTTTTTTTTTTTTAAATAATTTTTAAACCTTAAATTAGTAAAATTAAACTCTTTTTTTGTCGGCGGACCAACTATTTTATTGAACTAATCTACTAATATATAATCATTTCTTTTCATTTTTTTTTGCAAATTAATAACAAAATATTTGAAATATCATATTTATAATTGATAAAGTAAGTTTTTTCATTTGATGTTTTTTCCTATATATCTTTTTCTCAAAACTTTTCTACAAGTCAAAAAGACAAACAAAAGTTTAGATATGTATTTTTAAGCAGTTGGAATAACTGATTAAACTAAGATACTAAACAAGCAATAATAACAAAACTACTCTGGTGGATTCAGAGAAACATCAATTTTCCTGTGTCATGAATCTTGCCTTACGGCAGAGCAAATTAAAAGACGTTTTCAAGCAGAAACAACAACTTCAAGAGCCGTTTCTTTTTTTTTTATTCTAATCGTAAACAAGATGAAAAACAATATGAAATCGAGGCTATAAAAGCCCCCAAAGAAGAAGTTTCGATAAAGAATTGAATTTTACGATTTTCAGAGATGATCACAGATTGCCTTTGTGAATTCTGTGGTGGTCGAACTCCCTCCAAGATCCGCGGTTCTGTAATTTCCCTCTGCTATGGTGTTGATGATTGCACTGTGGATTTGTTCTGCTTGTTCGTTCAGCTTCAGGTGACGCAACATCATCACTCCACTCAGAAGCAAAGCGGTTGGGTTCGCCAAGTTCTAACATCACCAAAAGAAGAAGGACGATAACAAATTCAACAACAGCAACGAGGGAGATTAGGGATCTTCTATCCTTAGCAGTTTTATTATTATACTTGGTCTTACGGTCAGAGTTGAATTGAGTTCACGCAGTTATAATATCTGGGCATATATGATGAAGTTGGAATGATAAATTGCTTCAAGGACTAACCTTTCCAGCGATATCAGGTGCAGATCCATGAACTGCTTCAGCAAGGGCTACACCATCTTCCCCAATATTACAACTGCGTCAAAGATAATAAGACCTTTAGATGATTTAGCTCATGATCACACTAAATAACACTACTATTCAAGATGAAGGAACCAATGTTTCACCTTGGAGTCAATCCTAGTCCTCCAACCAATCCGGCACACAGATCACTGATAATGTCACCGTACAGGTTTGGCATCACCAAGACATCAAAAAGTGCTGGGTTTTTCACAAGCTGCAAGCATCTCAAGATTATCAGTCACATATTCCAGAATAAATGGACTTGTTCAACAACTAAAAACAATGGAATAACGGAACTCAAATACCAAACTTCTAAAATCTACAAGGTAATCCCGGCTACTAATTTAATTAACGAAAAAATGGTAGATTCAGTGTCACAGCTTACCATCATACAACAGTTGTCAATAACAACCTCCTCATAAGTTATCTCAGGATACTTCTCAGCAACCTCACGACAACACTGAAAAACAGGAACAGAAGAAACATTGTCTCAGAAAAAATGGTAAGAAATGTCAGACATAATAATCATTTCTCTTGGATCCCTTAATGAAAAAAATGTCAAATGCATTCAGGAGTTATAAAATGAGCAGACCTTGAGAAAAAGACCGTCAGTTTTCTGCATAATGTTGGCTTTGTGAATTGCAGAAACTCTCTCTCTTCCATGAGTCTTGGCATAGAGAAAGGCATACTCTGCAACTCTCAGACTCGCCTGACGGGTAATGATTTTAAGACTTTCCACCACACCTCTAACAACCTATTATGAGTTAGAGAAAACAAAACAATTATCAGAAACACTTCTTAGAAGAACTAACCTGAAATGTTTGATCGAAAGACCAAGCAAACTAAACCTGATGTTCAAGGCCACTGTATTCTCCTTCCGTGTTTTCTCTGATGGTAATGAGATCAACATCATCGTAACGAGTTTTGTAACCAGGAAGACTGTAACAAGGTCTAACATTGGCATATAGATTAAGCTCTTTCCTAAGAGTCAGGTTCAAAGAACGGTGACCTTTCCCAATTGGAGTAGCCATTGGACCTTTCAAACCAACTTTGTTTCTACGTACAGATTCAAGACTTTCCCAGGTCAAGAAACTCTGTGTTCTAGGATCTATCTCAGTCCCAACATAGTGTTCTTCCCACTCAATTGGCACACCAGCTGTTGTAAACACCTGGATCAGTACAAAACGCGCAAAAACTATCAACGAAATTGCCGAATTCTCATAAATCGCAAATTATCGTACACAATTTAAAATTCAATCAAACAATTCTCTCGTAACTACAATTTTCAAAATTAGGATGAGGAACCTTTTTGACAGATTCAGCGATCTCGGGACCTATCCCATCGCCAGGGAAGAGAGTGGCGGTGATCGGAGTGGTGGAGGAGCAGAAAGCCCTAGCGACAGAAGTAGCCGCACCTGAGCTAGAGTTCACAGCACCAAGGATCTGAGTCGATCGGTTTCCGATCAGCCGTCGCGCAAAATTTGCTGCCATGGTCATCGCTTCAAGCACCAAAAGGACGCAGCAATTGAAAAATTATTATGAGAGAGAGAGAGAAAGAGAGGACTTTTCTGCGTTGGGACAAAAGTTGTAAAGAAGAAGCGAATATTTCTTCTTCCCTATAAACGCCGCGTAGTTTCTAAGTTGCAATAGGTAAGTACTGAGGTTAAACGGCACGAAGTGAGTACGTTGAATACAGAACGGAACGGAGTGTCTTCTTAAAAGCTCAGGCCCAATAAAGAAGATTTTTTTTTTTGGTTTCGGCAACAGCCCAGTAACAGCGACATCTAACACAAACCACAAATACATTACGAAAGGTGTTTACGTAATACTACGTCATCATATACTACACGCAACCGGTTTTTGCTAAACCTGCGGTGGCTTCTCCATAGCTTTATGCGGCGGTGCAGGTGCCGGTAAACCAGCCAACGGCGGTCCATACGTGCCTTCTCGCCGGCCAATTTTTCTTCCGATGAGATAAAAAGTGATAGCGACGATCAAAAGGAGAAGAATCGCAGGAAACGATATGTAGATCACATAACCCATTGTTTGGTTTACACTGCTGGACTTTTTTGTTGTTCCCCAGAAATTTGAAGGATTTGAGGAACCAGAAGACGATTCGAGAAGACAGATAGAATGGACACGTGTCAGCAATCTAGCGTCGATGTTTCTGCTACGTAATGAAATCCGGTTAAGGAGATATAACAATGCAAACCGACGATTTTTTTTTTTATGATTGATTCCGCATCAAATTACACAAACCGGATTCGGTTTGTAGCTATGGTCCTATGATGATATGTTATGTATGTAACATAACGGTACAACCAAATTAAGAGAGAGAGAAAAAAAAAAAAAAGCGAAATATTCTGAAGCAACAAAATTACATATTTTTTTCCTCTTTTCTTAATACACAATTAACGAAGCAGAGGAGCAATCAAAAGCAAGAGTTTTGATTCTTCCGCTTCCCTCTCGACGTTTCTTTGATCATGATATACTCACAATGTTCTTCTTCAACCCAATGATCCGTACGCAGTCACGTTCTTTCTTGAACCGGGTCCATCCTGATTCATACCTACCGGTTTATTCGATAACCGACGTTTATACCGCTTCAAAACCGAAGCAAGATTTTCTTTTCCCTTTGGGAAAGCCACGTCTCCTGCAGCTGTACCGGTCCGGCCTTTCCTACAAGAGATTGCCATTTCAACGTCTTTGATTAGATCAAGAAGTGTAACTGCGGTTGTGCATTTGCCTTTGGCCGGTTTTGCAGCTGGAGGTAACATTCCGTTTGCTGAAGGCGGACTCGCTCTCTGGTGGCTCGCAGGAATCTGAAGGCAAAAGCACGGTGTCATCGGTGTCCGCAGCTTTGAGAACGCTGGATCAATTACTCCCTGTTGAATCCATACATGTCAAAAACATAAGCTTTGGTTTCTAACTGCAAAATTGCGGGTAGTTTCTTTACCTGAAGGCGGTTGAGAACGTAAGTGTACTTTCCCCAGAGCTCAGGCCGACTCTCCATGAGAGACAAATCAAGAACACGGTGGATGCACCAAACTCCAAAGCTCACTATCAAATCAGCTCTCCAAACGCAACCATCTCCACAATTAGGAACCGATGAAATCAGTGGCTCACCCATGTGACCCACCTGATTTACTTCTCGAGCTTCAGCTTCATAGATAAACTTCTCTCGTGCAGCTACCCGGTCAATCAGTTCTTCATCGACTCCATCGCTTTGTCCAAACAACCACTCGGATCCTTCCAGTTTGATAAGCTTTAGAATACAGTACCTGAATGATTGAAGAAGCTTAGCCTCTGCATCAACAGTAGAGGAAGAGTTGTTGTCTATATTTATTGGATTTGATCTATTCCTGAGCTCCTCACCAACAGCAACATTCCTCTCCGCTACACCAAACTGCTCAAAGGGCTGTCTAGACCAAAGTGATCCCGTCCCTGTTGATGCATTCTGTGGTAAAGTGTAGGCATCTCTGTAGCCTCCTCTTGATTGAGACATGTCATCATAAGCAGAGGGTACTCCAACCCGTGACCCCATATTAGAATACAACGATGATTCACTGCTTAATCGACCATAAGACATGCCATGCCCTCCTCCTCCACTGGACGGATCCCAGTATCCGCTCTTGTTGTTCGGTAAATGCATGTTCCTCGCGGACATAGACAATCCTGAGATATCTGGCATGCTATTATACTTCTTCTCATTGGCTACTGCTGCGCCAACAGTATCAGTATTTCCAGAAGATGGAACACCATAATAAGATCTTTCAGATTGCCGTGATATACTTCTAGACCCAGCAAAATTTTCAAACCCAGGAGCTGGTCCAGGGGTTAGACCATTCTGGGACTTCTGTTTTAAGGCTAAAGCAAGTTGCTGTGTATAGCTCAATGTACCAAGCGCCATAGGTCTCGACGTCGGGATCTCTCCACGGGATTGTAAAGCTTCAAGCCTTTCTTTTGCCAAATTGTCAACATATGACTTAAACTGGTACCCGTGAACTGTAGCTGGTTGTTGGTGTTCCCAACCCTCAGAAGATGATGGAGCACGCAGGCTAGAGTATCTTCTCTCACTCAACTCATAAGCACTATTATTAGTGGTGTTACCATATGCACCCAACATCTGCATACGGTTGACCAACGGTGACGGTGACGACCCTCTTTGTAATCCATACAACGAATCAATACTTCCCGGAGTCCTTTGCTGCTTCAGTGAATCATATAAACTTGAAGTCATCTGTGAGTCCAATCCCTTTGCAGTTGGAGACATGCAATATCCACCACTCATGTCTATTCCAAAAGAATCTGCTTTCATAGAAGAGGCTGACTTTTGATCAGTGCCAAACAACTGATCTATTTTCTTTGCCCTGGCTTCAGCAACTAATTGCCCATGAAAATCATATAAATGTCCCCAAAACTCATCAAGGATCGCAGATAAGTGGCGCCGGGCAGCACGTCCTAGACCTTGCAACCGTGAAAGGCTTCCAGTCCCACTTCCCCCTTCCCCACTTAAGCTGCGGAATGAAGGCGGACCATCAGGTCCAACAGTAAAGTTGCTTAGAGGAGCAGCTTTCGTAGCTTCTTCTGTTTCCCATGAAACCCCTTCAACATCCTTTTCAATGAACTTGATGGTATTTTCCATGCTAACAGTCTTCTCCACAGGACTCGTCGGTTCAATCTTCACCATCTTTGTTTCAACAACCAAATCCTTATCAGTAACCTCATTAACCACCGTTGACTGCAGCACAGACTGTTCCTTTACATCAGGGTCTTCCCCAAGTCTACTAACTTGTGAGGCAGAGAATTTCACGTCTAACTCGCTTTCCTCTAGAGGGCTACAACGGATTTCTTGATCTGTCAGTAGAATGTTCTCTGGCAAATCATAGACTGAACTAGTGACAGAAGTAGTATCCAACTGATCATTTACCCTGCTTTCCAGCCGAACTATCGGTTCGTCTTCATTCCGCCTTGCTTCGCTTCTTTCAGTTTCCTCTTCTTGAACAGATGGATAAGATAAGGCATTTTGAATATCCATGTTCCATCTTGGAGTTTCTGCTCTGTTACTCGAAGATTTTAGAGGCGTTGCTGCGAGCCAGAGCATCAGGCATAAGGATGCACATGATGATACAAGCAGAGTGGTGTACTGAACTGAGGTGCCCATTACGGTATTCCATCTCAAATTACCAGCCCAGTCACTGCTCCCAAATACCATCTCAACAACAAAAATAATATTCAAACCCAGGAACCCCAAAAACGTTGCAAGTGCGAGGAACTCGCCAACTTGAGGGATTTTATGGACACCCATGATTTGTCTCGACGAAGAAATGCGGAACAGCGGTATGACAGAGCAAGGAAGCATCATCGCCACCAGGACCTGGGTGAATATAAGTAACTGATATATTCCGTCTGCACCAGATGTCCACACACAATAAAGGGCAGGAGCAACTGCAAGAATTCTGATTGTAGCACGATGAAGCCAACTGGGTATTTCTATCTTCAGGAAGTCATGCAGAACGACCTCTCCACCAAAAGCCCAAGCTAGTGCTGTAATTTGACTAGAGAAGAACAAGAGCATCAAAAAGACCACTGGAATGAGAGGACTCATAAATACCTGTACTCAACAATCAAGAACAAAATAATTAATAATCACGAAAGATTTCTGAAACTGTCTCCCTAAATTGAATCATAGACTAATACGAAACATAAACCGTTAGAACAAACCTGCTCCATTAGTGACATGGCATCTTGAAAATTCAATACCACAAGGCCAGTACTGTGGAACACACTGGCTGCTGCATTCATCAATACATAATTTACAAGTGAAAGTCCGCTGAAGACACCAAAGATGGCGAACAAATGGTCTTGACACAAGCTGCTCTTGTCTAAATCTGACGAAGATGTACTTTCCTGCAATAGTGTTCACTGCTTAGTATAATTATTGCTTCTTAATAGAAAAGAGAGATACATAGAAAGAGAAAAAGGTACCCCAGCAAAATAAGAATGGATATAAAAATTGTGAGGGACGATGCTTGCTCCAAGAAGACCCATCAGTGCGAATGCACTCTCCCCATTTAACCGAGTTAACACTCCGTTCATAGAGAATGGGATCTCAGAGTGACTCAGCAAGACGCCAGAAATATAGAGAAGTAAAACTAGGCCTGCCGAGCAAATGGATACTGTATTTGCAATACCATTTTCCTGTAAAATTTGAATGTATGTCAGCTCATTTTTGATAATGCTATTCCAAGAACAAGGAAAAAAAAAAGAAAAACAAGAAACCAGTCATACAAGGAAAGAGGCGAAAATAGGAAATAAAAATGCATCGATGGCGGCCAAGAACACTCCAGTGGATAACTCCACCCCAAACAAAAGGTTAAGTGCATGTGCAACTCCCACAACCTGTTTATAATATAGAAGCTCAAGTCAGAGGATTTAAAAAATTTCCGTCAAACATAATTAAAAGTTTAAGAACGAAAAAGATTGTAAGTAACTACCATGGTAAGGTCGAGCAGAATTGCTGAGAACTCCGCCTGAATGCCCAAAAACATGCACGTCCACTTGTCATATTCTTCATTGCAGATCTGTCCAAGTAAAAAACATTAAAATGTTAAGAAATAGAGAAGATGGTTAGCTGAATTCCACTTTCAAAAACCAAAAAAACAGATACGGGCAATACAATTGGTAACTCTGAGAAAGTGACAACCACGGAGACCAGTTTTGTTATTTATAAAAGTATAGCTAAAAGCTTCAAGATCAGAAAAAATACAAAGAAAGGGGAACAAATACCTGAGCTAAGTGTTTACCAGTTACAACGCTTATTCGAGCTGCTATATACTGGCACAAGATGGCGGCAAAATTGAAGAGCAGAGTAATTGCCACTAAGTCATACCCAAAACGAGCACCTCCTTCGATATTTGCAACCCATTTTCCAGGATCAATATATCCGACAGAAACCAAAAGAACTGGCAGTAGCGGAGGAACCATTCTCTGCATGAACCCTAGCTGAGGTCTCACATTCACAATTTCAACTTCCATACTAAATCTATCTGATAATATGATTACTCAGAGTAGGATTTAAGGTCAACTCTACAAATCAATCGTAGTTCACTAAAAGACTCAGCCGAGTAGAATTCACAGAGTTGATCCAAAACACCTTCCGTTGCTAAATTTGATTCCTTCCAAAGCTCATACAGTAGCAAATCAGCCTGTTCTTCTGTCAAAATAACACCGAGGCAAATAAAGCCATTATAGGCTGTCTTGTTTTACAGGTCTGTACAGTCTTTACCTACCTAGCTGAAGTTTCCTCTAGTAACCGATGAAGCTTCTTAAGTTAAGTTAAGGACCAGACGTTATTGCTGCTTCAAGGAGAGATCTTACAACATCAGCTAAGTTGGTCCAAAAGGAGGAAGCCCTAACAGAGCAACCAAGAACAGAACACAGGCTTCCATATGCTTAACCAATACGGATTATCACCAAACCATTCGATTCAGCTACAAACCTGAATAAATTATGGAGAAAGTATTCAGATGAAGCTCTATAGAGTAATCTTTCAAATCAATAAATCGATCTTAGAGATAAGCAACAAAAAGAGATAAGCTCAAAATAATACAAATTCAACTTAATTGAAGATAAAAGAATCGTAACGCTGACGAAAAGCAACAAAAATGCAAAGATCCCGTATGATCTACGCATTCAGATCTTCAAGAGAAAAAAATAAAAGGTCAACCACAAACAAGTACAGTAGAAAAAGAAATAAAAAAAGCTAAAATCTCCCAATTAAAACAAAACCCAGAAACCTAGATGAGAGAAAGATGAACAATCTTCGCAAAACAGACTCAGAGAGAGAGAGAAAAAGAGAGATCTAAGCTGAACACTCGAGTTCGATCCAACTGATGAAATTATAAAAAGCTGAAAACGAGCAAAAAAAACTCTCATTTGCACAAAATCCGAGGCAAAAGCTACAAAAACCGATGGAAGTCCGTACAAAGCCTCAGCCAAAAAAAAAAAAACTAAAACTTTACAAGAAAAAAGAAACAGAGAATTAGGGTTTTTGAAGGAGGTGACCTGTGAAATCGCCATGATCGCAAAGTTGACCTAATCAGTATCAAGTGAGAGGTCTAGAAACGGATCTTCAAGAGAGTAAACTCTTATCAAGCCACGAGAGAAAGAGAGAGAAGAAAAAAAGAGGAAAGAGAGAAAGAGCTCAGTTCCATCCAAAGAGAGAGAGATTAAAGAGAAGAGAGATCCAAAAATCAATTATATATTTATTTATATATAAATTACATATACATACATATTTGTATCTATAGGTCTGAAGGTTATGGGTGCTCGTGCCACCTTGAAAGAGAGAGAAAGATAAAGATATGTAAATAAATGTTATAAAAATAAACAAAAAAAGGTTATATTCTTTTTCTTATAGCTAAAAACGTCTTTTTAATTGATTTTTTCAGTTTACATCCAATCTTTATTACTAATAGTATATTTAAACTAATCGTAGTTTTTGATTCCAAGATAAGTGGACAAGAAGAGCATTATTATTATTTTAAAATTCTGGACCCGTCTTTCTCCTCATTGCATAGGTAATAGGAGTAATAATAACATCAAAAGAAATAAAAATGTTACACTTTAAATTATATGTCCTCAGGCCCAATCACAAAATGAATATAAACCACCACACAAATGTTTAGTTTTTTTTCTTGAGAAATATGCTTTTATATTTAGCAACTAATTGAATAAGAATATATTGAAGAGAGTCTTGATCGCATATTTAGTTGATTTTGTGAAATGTCAGCTAAATTTATGCACTTTGTACTCTCGGCTTATTAACATTTCTTATAATAAACAAAGTTGTAATTTTCAAGTAATATTTTAAATTTTATTCATATTCAGACAGAAAAAAATTTATATTAAAATCAAAATGAACGGTTACGTTTATTAAAAAAATCAAAACGAAACGTTACGAAGAAAGATGAAAAATCGAATCTTCTAACTCGCAAAATACTACACGTGTTTACAATTTTAAAAAGCGTTATCACTTTAAAAAGATCACGCAATTTTCGCATATTGTAAAGTTTTAAATCTTAAATAATATAAAATTAACGTATATACAATGTTATAACAAAGTCCATTTTTCTGGAATACTAATCAAACATAAATTTATATTTCTTTATTTCATATTAGAGACTGATATACAGGAATTTACTGATTTAAAAATTGAGATACTTATGTTAGCATAAAAATATTTTTTGTAGTTAAAAAACAAAAAAAAACATGATTTTTGAAAGTAAATTACCTGACAAGGTTCTGTTTTATATTTTAATTTGTCAAATTGCATATATATAAAATAGAAACCAAAAACTTGCTTTGAAAATGACGTTATTTGAGGAAACTAACTAAAGTTGCTGATACAAATTAGAACGTTATCAAAAGGTGAAGTTGTTGACTAATAAAAAAAAATGGAAAAATAATTGAAGGCGTTAGAACCATCCACACCATAAATATGTTAAAATCTGAAAACAAAACAGGATTGAACATTATACTCCACATAATGCTATAAACAGGAGTATGTCTTTATATGGCAAGTTATTTAGTTATTTATTTTGCTGTCTATGGTATAGACATCAATATTAATTGCACAGAATAAATATTTGTCGAAAATAATAACTCAGAGATTTTGTTTTAAACTAATAAAGTTCTTAGTAAAATCATCATTCATATATAAGTTCCTGTTTCATATAAATGTAGTTGAAATTAGACACAGGTGAAATGTGTTCTATATCTTGTTATCATTACTAATTTCATATTTCAGTTATATTGATTTTGTTGTCATCAGTTACGATAAGTCATCAACATTTGTCTCTAGATTATAATATCCTTTAAAAGATGATCTTCTCACTTGCTTGCATATTTAACAATTTGAGATAAATTTAAAATTTTACTATTTACTACTATCTAGCAAAAAAAAAAAAAAAACAATAACTAAATTGACTGAACCACATTTTCCTATGATTATATTCATCAAACCATCCTAAACCGAACTACCAAACTACAAATCAAACCGAAAACCAAAATAATAATACAAAAATAATATTTACTATTTTGTAGTCAAATATATAATCCACGTGTTCCCAATCATCTCCTACATCAATGGAAGTACAGCTTGGGCTTTCGATAACCATACATTGTACCTTACTATTTTTTCCAATTTGATTTCTTTCGGCTTTTTATTTAACTTGTCACTATATACTTAACTTACTCATCATTATCCATATGCTCTTGTGAAACTATATATACATGTACATTGAATAGGAAGCAAATTAAAACACAAGAAACTAAAATTTTGCATCAATGAAAGGAACATGGGCTCCTCCCAGTCTTATGTTGATGTATATGTTCAATGAACCATAACATAGAGACCACACTTGTTTTTTTTATAATACTATAAATAGATATAACTAAAACATATGGCTTTTACTTAGAAAATACAAACACATACGATTTTTTTTATCCGTACCGATGACCCAACACAATTTCAAAGTTTGAGTGAATAAAAAAAGTCAGGATTCTTCAGATAGTCATATTTCAGTTGCATATGGAATGAATAATTTCAAATACCTTTATATTTTGACAATTTCAGTTATTTATTTTGATCATTAGGGAGTTAAGTAAAGAGTAAACATATAAAAAAAGGGAACAAAGCTACATGGTACAGATAATTCATCAGCTTAAAGAATCTTTCTTGTCGCTCTTTTTTTAACTAGATTGTGATCTTTTGGGCTTTGTGTCCTAATATTTAATTATTATTAATCTATTAATAAACTGGATTTTGTCACATAACCTTTCATTAGTGTAAGGGACAATTAAAATTATTTTCCTTCTTGGTTCACTGAATCTTCTCTTGGGCTTAAAACACATGGTGGGTGGGTTCATAAGAATTGGAGATTTGATCATTTTAGTAATTAACCTCGAAACAAGAGACGTCAGTTACAAATCAGACTCGTTAATTGTTCAATTAATTGGTTCGATTCAACAAATGTTTTCGGTTAATCACGTGGGTTTACTTTTATTTTCTTTCTTTGTTTTATTAATTTATGAAAATTATTACGTGGAGACCAGAAGAATAAGATCGAATCGGGTGTGTTTTAGGAGGAGACATATGGATATTAAGTAAATTAAACAATTCAAGATTATGTTATAATTTTATATTCGTAATTAAAGATTGTTTGGCTGCATGACTTGAGAGAAAGTCGTAGCTCATATAATTCTTTCTTGTGAGTAAGTTGAATTGATTTGATCTTAACATTCAGAATTATGCAATCTAATTATTATTTTAACAATCCAATTTTCTCCCATAAATTTTGATATCTACCAAAAAATTGTATCTTTCGACAACCAAGTATTGCAAGGGATATTAGAGTTTAAATACGTAGACCCAACGAATAATAAATTTTGCTTGGGTCTATGTTACATTAATTTCTAGAAAATTTTCAGGCAATGGGTTTCTATAATAATTAAGATAATAGTAACATATGCTGTCATTCGAATCGAAATATCAAAATAGCTCCTTAAATACAAAGCCATTGTACCAAAAACCCTCGAAATCTAATACTACATATCCTTATTTTCATTTTTGACCCAACAAGAAAATTTATATTTAACACTCACTTAAAAAATTTAAATGAAATGCACTAGTTTATATATTACAACACTTAAAACCGAAATTTCTGATACCATGCTAAAAAAATCCAGAAAAAAAAAATTACATTTTAGATTGTCTATGAAATAATCAAATCTTGACTCGTCCATGTACGTCTCGGAGCTCAGTTTTGATGCATTTGTTGTTACTTGTGTCGAGGCACATATTCCTGAAATAAACCAATCAAATAACACTACTAAACAAAACTCGGTCTAGTCTAATGCTTAAATATGCGATTTAAGTTTGATTAATTACCAAATTAAACCACAATTAAGAGGGTTTAATTTTACCTCTAATTTGTTAAACAACTCTTTTGCGGTTGGTGCGGATACAATAATATGTCGAGCGGTTGGAAGAATAAATCCCTCTTCGACAGCTTTGTCGATGAATGATAGCAAAGCATTGTAATATCCATCAACGTTTAATAAACCGACCTGCACGAGGAAAACAAATTCTCAAATTATTTTCGGTTATTATCTTATTTACATACTAGGGAGAACCGGTTTACATACATACCGGCTTATCATGTATACCAAGTTGTGCCCACGTTATCACTTCAAGTAGCTCCTCTAGTGTACCATAGCCACCTGATTGATAGTGAGGACTCGTTGACTTAGTCAAGTGGCACGAACTGTAAAAACTTCGTAATTTATTTTTATTTTTGACCTCTTAAAGAAAAGTCAACATCTGAATTATGATAATTTATAAGTCCTTCTCTTCTCTTTGGTACTTTTTAAGTCAAAGGTCAAACGTTAGTGCACTCATCATCATTCATGATATCACAATTTTTTGCTACATAATTACCATTTTGTTTCTCTCAGAATATTCGTACTATACTAATAATACTAGCATTACCCGAAATAGAAAAACAATATTTTGCAACGATAATATGATCTTTGAATGTTTGTTCAAAAATTAAAAATTTAAGATATTTTTGAGAACATCTTAAATTGGATAAGAAAACAGAGATGTCTTTTTTCGACATCTATTTTCACTGCTTTTAGATGTTGATGGATCAAGTACTTTTTCATTTTTCACTTTAATTATTTGTCGTGATTCTTTTAAATTCTTTGACTCCTGGGATCTCCCACATATCATATTCATATCAACCACATGTTATTACTTATTTAACGCACTCTTTAAAGCTCTATATAATGACAATAAAAAAAAAGGAACATAAAATAAATAAAGCACTAACAAAGATACACTAACACATCTAATTTAAAATATTTCAGCATCATAGATAAGGGAGCTCTAAATATAGTAGTAAAGTTTCCACAAATAATTTATCAAAATTTTAAGTTTCATGTATGAGGTTAGTGTTTGTAGTAAATACAAGAGAGAGAGAGAGAGAGAGAGAGAGAGAGAGAGAGAGAGAGAGAGAGAGAGTAGTTACCAGGCAAAGCAATGAAAGCATCAGAATGCTTAGCCATCTCAGCTTTTCTCTGATGCATGTCTGCAACTTCTCTCACTTCTCCTACTGTTTCTCCAGTAAGCTTTGCGTTTGTTTGTGAGACATTGACAGAGAGGCAAAGAGCACTATGTTATTGTATTTACTTCAAACCCATTGAACATTGATTTTATAATGAAATTCAATTAATACCTCTTGCAACATGAGTAGCTTGGGGATGACTCTGCATCATAACAAGATTAGAAACCATACCTTTGTGTAATAACTCAACAAAACATATATTAATTACCCAATAACATGACGACCACCTTCATGAACAGCTTGAGACACCAAACCCATTAAACCTATGCTTCCTCCACCATAGACAAGATCAATCTTCCTCGCCACCTGTTCATCAATTTAACACTATTATTATGAAACCAGGTCTTTTAAGATTACGCATGCATGATGTTCTTGCGGAAACTATGTATAGAAAGACAAGGTTATTTCAAAAACCCATACCAATTCTCTAGTAATAATACGAAATTTTAGATATATAGAAAGTGTTCGTTATACAAAATGAAAATATATATTTTTCTCGAAAATACCAGATTTAAGAATCTTTCAAAAGAACTCATCGGTGAAAATTGAAAAAAATAAAAATGGGAAAAACATTGTAAATATGCATAATATAATATTTTACCAATTCTTTGCCCAAATCAATGGCTGCATCTTGATAACTAGCTTTCTTGCCATTGCTACTACCACAAAAGACGCAAATGCTCTTAAACCTTGAACTCTGTTTCTTCGTCATATCTCTTCTTCCCTCTTCATCCTCCATTTTTTTTAATTACTTGTCAAAGACTCTCAGCCTTTTTTCTCTCTACGTTTTGTTTGTTTTTGGTTCTTATGGGAAAACAGAGGAATATATGTTTTTAGACAAGTCTATTATTAGTTATCTCTCTTCTTCTCTCCAACACTTTGTTACGTTCATCTTTGTTTTATAGCGTGTATTATCTTTTCTTAAGTATTCTAGGCACGTGAGAAACGTGGCCACACGATCGAGTGTTCCACTCCTTGGCTAGGCTCTTCACATCAACAAGATACAAACTGAATAGGCTTGCACAATCCCAAGTGGTGCTCACACGCGTTGAGCGCTCTTTCTTTTCTTTTTTTTATGTCCTTATATTTCATATTTATAATCTTCCAAATTTTGTAGGGGTCTATTAAATCGGTGAATTATATTTTACTCTTTCTCTATTTTTCGTGTCTTTTTTCTCATATTTCATATATGCAATCTTCCAAATTTTGTGGGGGTCTATTAATCGGTGAAATTGTCTATTTGATAAACCGCCATTTAAATACCAACTTGTTATAAATTTGTTTTCGATCGTTTATACTAGACGTCCAAAGTTTTTTTCTTAACCACCGATTTTTTTTGTAGGTCAAAGTCTAGAGAAGCTAATCCTGTAAAGACATTTCTAAACAAGTTGCACATTTGTCGATATCAGCAAAAATTAAAGAAGTTATTTGCATGGCCACCAAAAAAATGTAGCTATCATATTCTGGAAAAATCTTGTCTTTCTACTTTGTTTCTCTGTTCATGGTAACGAATTGAGTTTTTCTGTTCTAGATGTAATATGTTCTACACTAAATAATAAAGATATATGTATGAGTTGGTGATGGATATATTATTTGTCGTGATTGTTTAAAGCTACGAAATTTTTGTTTATTTCTGTTGTTTGGGACCTTTGGGTGCCAATCAATGATATGATTAGGGTAAGAAATTAAACCTTTATAGAAATTGATTAATTGGTGTATAGTGTTGACAAAAAATGCTTTATTGTTGATTTTTATAAGATTTTAATATACAATTAAAACTCAATACAATAAGGAGATAAATTATGTTTCGGATAATACGAGAAAGCCAGATTATGTTTTTAAAGAACGGATCGTAATTTATAACGTGGCAGAATTAAAAGCGTATGAAATTTTGTCACTTTGCCATTGGTGGACCTGACCAGATTACTTATGTCCTAAGACACGTTAATACGACGCGTTTCGCTTTGGCCAAACCAATGTGTTGTCTCCCCTAATTTATATCTCTAAACTATATCTACTGCACAAACAAGATGAAACATAGAACAATAGTATAACGATGGAAAAGTTCAAAAAAAAAAAACTGTGGTAGTTGAAAATATATGATTTGACATTTCTCTTTTTAGTAGACCACTCATTCAAAATAACGCATGATTCTAAACTCTTATTACAAACCAAACGATTACGTGACAGCATATTAATATTGTAAGTGATAGAATATCATAGTTATCAAAATTTCTTGTCATCGATAAAAACAAACGGACTTTATTTTGGGCACTGAACAATGATATAATAAAAACTGAAAGTAACTCGATGTAATTTTAGATGCAAAGAAATCGCTGTTTTGATTTCTTTCTTTTTTTGTTTTATAAAAAAATTTGATTTGGTTTAATTAATTTTTTCTAAGACATTTTGGTTTGGCTTGGTTTGATTCGGTTTTTTTGTGATTTTTTTTTTCTCTTTCTTGTTTAGTATTTATGTTGTTTGCACACACAAAAAAAACAGCTACAAGAAGTCTTTTAATCTATGAAGTGCATCGTTGATATACCTACCAAAGCAATAATAATAAAGAGTACAATTGCACAACACAGTGGGCTGACTAGGTTATATTACTAAAATTATTCATTCGCCAAATACCGGTCACTTTCACAGTTTAAAATTTAAATCTTTTTAACATAAATTATTTTGTATAGTTGAAACCTTATTTAAATATATAACACATTATTTGCAAAAACCTTAAAACCTATATATAACATCTCTAAAGGATTTTTTTTTGTAAAAACATTATTTGTAAAAACCTTAAAACCTATAACATTATTTGCAAAAACCTATATAACATCTCTAAAATCTATACTTAATCCTCAAAACTTTAACTATAAATTTAACTTCTAACATCTCTAAAGGATCAAGAGAAATGAAGATAAAGATGTCAAATTCAGTTTGTTGTCAAAGTGTCAAATTTAACTTATAAATTTTGTATAATTAAAACCTAGTTAAATAAAATTTAGGATTATCAAATTAAATTACTTAGGATTATTTTATTTTTGTATAATTAAAACCTACTCAAATAAAATTTAGTTACAGATTAAAAAATCATAAGTTAATATAATTTCTATTCGAAAATAATCAGAAACTTAAGTGTTGGATTTTAATTTGAAACCATATTGAACTTAATACACCTCTTACGGAGCAAAAACTTTTGGATGCCAAGTTTGGTTTGTTTTCACATATTTGAAATTCAACACTTAGATTTCTTTAAATTAAAAATATATTGTATAATTAAAACCTAGTTAAATCAAAACTTAGTTATAAATCCAAAAATCAAAAGTGAAAACATTTTTCTATAAAAGAAATAATATGGAACTTAAGTGTTAAATTTTTATTACATGAAAACAGATTAAACTTATAACACTTCTAACGGACCAATGAACGGGATGTCAAGTTTTGGTTTGTTTTCACGGTTATAAAAATTTAACACTTAAGTTTCTTAGAAACAAAAATATTTTGTATACCTAAACTTTTAGTTGAGTCAACGGTTTAAATAAATCAAAACTTAATTATTATAAATTCAAAAATCAAAAGTTAAGTGTCAAAATTACATTACTTGAAAACGTATTTGAACATATAAACACTTCTAACGGACCAAAATATATCTTTAAATTAAAAATATCTTGTATAATTAAAACCTAGTTAAATCAAAACTTAATAAATCCAACAATCAAAAGTGAAAACATTTTTCTATAAAATAAATAATACGAAACTTAAGTGTTAAATTTTTATTACATGAAAACATATTAAACTTATAACACCTCTAACGGACCAAAGGACGGGATGTCAAGTTTGGTTTGTTTTCACGGTTTTAAAAATTTAACACTTAAGTTTCTTAGAAACAAAAATATTTTGTATACCTAAACTTTTAGTTGAGTCAACGGTTTAAATAAATCAAAACTTAATTATTATAAATTCAAAAATCAAAAGTTAAGTGTCAAAATTACATTACTTGAAAACGTATTTGAACATATAAACACTTCTAACGGACCAAAATATATCTTTAAATTAAAAATATCTTGTATAATTAAAACCTAGTTAAATCAAAACTTAATAAATCCAACAATCAAAAGTGAAAACATTTTTCTATAAAATAAATAATACGAAACTTAAGTGTTAAATTTTTATTACATGAAAACATATTAAACTTATAACACCTCTAACGGACCAAAGGACGGGATGTCAAGTTTGGTTTGTTTTCACGGTTTTAAAAATTTAACACTTAAGTTTCTTAGAAACAAAAATATTTTGTATACCTAAACTTTTAGTTGAGTCAACGGTTTAAATAAATCAAAACTTAATTATTATAAATTCAAAAATCAAAAGTTAAGTGTCAAAATTACATTACTTGAAAACGTATTTGAACATATAAACACTTCTAACGGACCAAAATATATCTTTAAATTAAAAATATCTTGTATAATTAAAACCTAGTTAAATCAAAACTTAATAAATCCAACAATCAAAAGTGAAAACATTTTTCTATAAAATAAATAATACGAAACTTAAGTGTTAAATTTTTATTACATGAAAACATATTAAACTTATAACACCTCTAACGGACCAAAGGACGGGATGTCAAGTTTGGTTTGTTTTCACGGTTTTAAAAATTTAACACTTAAGTTTCTTAGAAACAAAAATATTTTGTATAACTAAACTTTTAGTTGAGTCAAAACGGTTTAAATAAATCAAAACTTAGTTATTATAAATTCGAAAATCAAAAGTTAAGTGTCAAAGTTACATTACTTGAAAACGTATTTGAACATATAAACAACACCTCTAACGGACCAAAATATATTTTTAAATTAAAAATATCATGTATAATTAAAACCTAGTTAAATTAAAACTTAGTTATAAATCCAAAAATCAAAAGTGAAAACATTTTTCTATAAAAGAACTAATACGAAACTTAATTGTTAAATTTTTATTACGTGAAAACAGATTAAACTTATAACACCTCTAACGGACCAAAGGACGGGATGTCAAGTTTGGTTTGTTTTCACGGTTTTAAAATTTAACACTTAAGTTTCTTAGAAACAAAAATATTTTGTATAACTAAAATTTTAGTTGAGTCAAAACGGTTTAAATAAATCAAAACTTAATTATTATAAATTCGAAAATCAAAAGTTAAGTGTCAAAAATTACATTACTTGAAAACATATTTGAACATATACACCTCTAACGGACCAAAAGATATCTTATGGACGGGATGCTAGGTTCAGTTTGTTTCCAAAGTTTTTAAATTTTAACACTTAATTTTTTCTTAAATGAAAACATTTTTATAATTAAAATTTATTTAAATCAAAACAATTTACTAAAACCACTACTTTGGAAGAAAAAAAATTTGAAATTTAAAATTTAAGTTTGAAGCAAAAAATAAAAAAAAAAACATTTGAAAAAAAAAAAAAGTATAAGATTCGTTACCAAGCATAATGTCCTCTATATCATTCCACGAAACCGAACAATCTTGGGCTGCACCAACTGAATAACTTAAGGAATCAAGAACTGGAACCCTGCAATAAAACGAAAACTAAAAGGTCACTTTCGTAAAACTATCTGAGATAAGTTACGATTAGGAAACCAAATATTGACCTCAAAGAGACTTTTCTCAGCAGGGTAAAAAAAGTTGCTGGAACTGAGATGGAACACATCCATGGTTTGCGTCACCTCAGGCTAGGTGCTGGAACTGAGATCCTCCATGATTGGGCGTAGATCGTGGAATGCAAAAACAAAAAGATATATATACACATATATGCGTGACCAAATATATATATATATGACCAAATATATATATATATATATGAAAAAGAAATCACTAAAACAAAAACAAATATCAGATTAGGACTCAAAGTGTTTCCTATTATATATTTGGTCTGTAAGCAAGTGAGGTTGTTTCCTTTTATATATTTTGGGCTGCAAAAAAATGGACGTTGATTGCAACGGTAAGAAAAAGTTACCGTTTCAACGTTACAATTTCTTACTCTTCAAAAAGTTACCGTTACCGTTACACAGTAAAATTGGAGTAGTTTTTTACAATTTATCAAGTGGAAAGTATTTGAGTGACATGCGTTTGCTTCATTTAATTGTAATTGGCTCTTAATTAGATTTATTATTAAAATGAATATAAAAATTTAGGAATTGGTGTATATAATATCATAAAAGGAGATGCCTAAATCCTAATACGCATATTCCATACGGGCCTGTGGCCATTAGCTTAAATTGGGTTTGACTTATTATAAAGTATTTGCCTTATCGTTAATTAGATATGGGCTTTTGGATTCAAAGTGTTTGATCTATACATGATCCACCGATTAGGATTTTGACCAGGCAATAGCGTAATTATCTGATAAATATTTGACCAACTTCCGTTCCTTTAAATTAAAATACGTTTGGTTAAGATTTGAATTTAGAAAACTATACATATGATCTCGTTGGTTAAGAAACGAAAAACAAAAAAAAAAAAATTGATCTTAAGAGAGCAATCATTTTCGCTTACGCCAGAACATCACTATATAATTGCAATCAAATCTTTTCAAAATAAAATAAAAAATTTACACACTAAACGAATGGCTAAGCAACATGTTACTGCAAAGCAAGTTTTCAGAAATTTAAAATAATTAAAAAGAAAGAAATATTACTGGTTGTAGTTTCATTTTTAGTGTTTTGTATTTCTTTTTATATCAGAAGTATTATTACTTATACAGTATTTGAAGCCCAAATTTATCTATTTACTCATAGTCTTGTTGTACAAACTGACTAACTGAGTCCTCAAAAATATATTGGTGTTTATTATTTTTTATTGTTAAACGAAAAGTCAAAAACATTAATATAAAGCTCAGATATCAACTTCGAAGGTACTCCATATTATTAACAAACGTTACGCTGATTCGCCAACGTCTTTCGGAAAGTTGCTTACAAGCCTTCTTCTTCGATTATATATTTTTTCAAGTTAATAATGTATTTTATGTGTGTTTTCACATTCATTTTCTCATTTCTAAACCTAGAAATATTATTACTTTTTTTATATATTCTAAGAGATTCACCAACCTTTTGTTTGCATGATGGCTCTATATAAGCATTTGTAACCAGCTACGGTATCTTCAATACAATCTGTATAACCAAAAGCAATACAAATAAAAATCTCATCATTGCATCAAACCGGAAGATTGAACCGGAAATGAAGTTAATCCGGAACCCGGGTTTTCTCTTTCTATTCTTTTATCTTCTTGGGTTACTTGGCGATTCTCCGGTGGATGCGGCTGTGAAGAAGTACCAATTCGATGTACGTGTTCGATAAACCGGTTATTTATAGACTCAATATAGATGAGTAACGCTACATATGTAACTTTTTGTACTAACGTTTGGAATTTGGTGCAGGTTCAAGTGAAGAACATAAGCCGAATATGCAATGCTAAACCGATTGTCACGGTTAACGGAATGTTCCCTGGACCGACGGTTTACGCAAGAGAAGGTGATCGAGTCATCATCAATGTAACCAACCATGTGCAATACAACATGTCCATCCATTGGTAAAGCATCTCTTTCCTACGTCTAAAACCGGTCTAACCGGTTTAGTCATTTTATGTGAACCAACAATATTAAATGGTTTGTTTTTATAGGCATGGGCTGAAACAATACCGGAACGGTTGGGCAGATGGTCCAGCATACATAACTCAGTGTCCCATCCAAACCGGACAGAGTTACGTATATGATTTCAATGTGACCGGACAACGAGGGACCCTCTGGTGGCACGCACACATTCTCTGGTTACGAGCCACCGTGTACGGAGCCATTGTCATCTTACCTCAACCGGGAAAACCATATCCATTCCCACAACCACACCAAGAAACCAACATAATCCTCGGTAACTAAACCGGTCCGGTTAAGTCTAATCTGGTCCAATCTACCGAATTATTCTTAATTCCCCGAGGGTTTAATTTGATTGTAGGAGAATGGTGGAACAAAGACATAGAGACGGCGGTTAACCAAGCCAACCAGTTGGGCGCACCACCTCCGATGTCGGATGCCCATACCATCAACGGCAAACCAGGACCACTCTTTCCGTGTTCCGAGAAACGTAAGCCTTATTTTTATAACCGTTTGTTATCGGACCAAATAAATGATTATATTTCCGTATATTTTGTTCTCAGACACGTTCGTGGTAGAGGTCGAAGCGGGCAAAACATACCTTCTAAGGATCATCAACGCAGCGTTAAACGACGAGCTATTTTTCGGGATTGCGGGCCACAACATGACCGTGGTTGAAATCGATGCGGTCTACACTAAGCCGTTCACAACCAAAGCCATTTTAATCGGACCAGGTCAAACCACAAATGTTCTAGTCAAAACTGACCGCTTACCAAACCGCTACTTCATGGCAGCTAGTCCGTTCATGGACGCTCCAGTATCGGTAGACAACAAAACCGTAACCGCGATTCTTCAATACAAAGGCATACCAAACACGGTCTTACCAATTTTGCCAAAGCTTCCTTTGCCTAACGACACATCATTTGCTTTGGACTATAACGGAAAGCTCAAGAGTCTCAACACACCAAATTTTCCCGCGCTTGTACCTTTAAAAGTCGACCGGCGACTGTTCTACACAATCGGGCTAGGCATCAACGCGTGCCCGACTTGTGTGAACGGGACAAATCTCGCAGCTTCTATAAACAATATCACATTCGTTATGCCCCAAACCGCTCTCTTGAAAGCTCATTACTCCAACATCTCGGGGGTTTTCAGGACTGATTTCCCAGACCGACCTCCCAAAGCGTTTAACTACACCGGTGTGCCGCTCACGGCTAACCTCGGAACATCTACGGGGACTAGACTGAGCCGAGTTAAGTTCAATACTACAATTGAGCTCGTCTTGCAAGACACCAATCTCCTAACCGTTGAGTCACACCCTTTCCATCTTCACGGCTACAACTTCTTTGTAGTTGGAACCGGTGTTGGAAACTTTGATCCCAAGAAAGATCCAGCTAAGTTCAATCTCATTGACCCGCCAGAGAGAAACACTGTTGGAGTACCCACCGGTGGTTGGGCTGCCATCAGATTCAGGGCTGATAATCCAGGTATGTCAATGCACACATATGATGATGATGATGATGATGATGACAAGCAGATCAACTGATCAATGCATATGTTGTTGCAGGTGTTTGGTTTATGCACTGTCACTTGGAAGTCCATACAATGTGGGGTTTGAAGATGGCTTTCGTCGTCGAGAACGGGAAGACACCTGAGTTTTCCGTTCTACCACCGCCTAAAGACTATCCGTCCTGTTAAGAATCTGAGATCAGAACACAACTCGATTCTTCGTCCTATTTGTTAAGTTTCGCTGCTGAAATTCTTTGTTGATTGTAATCCCTCCTGTTTATTTGTGTCTGAGATTGTTTCTTGTGGGGCTGCACAATACACCCCGAAACTGCATAAGAAATGAAATTAATGTTCTCCTACAAGAGTTCTTGTTTTATCGTTTCCCGGTTTCTGCAGTAAAGTTAGTGACAGCAGAATCTAAAAATCATCAAAACTCTTAGCGAGATACTAAGAGAATGATGAAAACTTTTGAAAACAGAGTATCATCAAGAACCAGAAAAACAAAGCTAATCTAAACGATTATTTTGGTATCTCGAGGTTCTGATCTTTCTACCTAAGTGAACAAAAGAAAAGAGAATACTAGTAGTTCTGCCTTAAAACAGAGGAGTTGCTTGATGATCGATAAACGAGCTCAAATTGCTGGCGTTGCTTGATCCTTCGGCTTGCAGCATTCGGATTTCTTCTTGAAGTTAAGCTTCCTGGTAAAATTCTTCCAGCTCCTTTTTGACCTTACCAGCTTATGCAGTTCTTGTTTCATGATCACACACTCCTTTTCCAGGTCAGAAACCCGTTCTCTTACGTTCTCACCTCTGGGTTTAAGTAAACCCCCATTGCCGCCATTTGGGTTCTCAGAGTTGTCTAGATTCTCAGAGACAAAGAACCAACCTGATATAGATGTCCTGAGTCTAAGTTGTTCGAAAAAGAGAACCTGAACAATCACCCGAAGAGGCAGCCTCTCGTTCTGAGCCGCATGCGTGCTAGCTTCCAATGAGAGCTTCTGGCAATTCATGAGTCTACATATGTGCTCTCTCTCTGAATCTGTAATCCACGGATGGGCCTGCAAAAAAATCAAAAAATCTTCATACATCTGTTGGTTAAAATATAAAAGCAGAAGTTTTATTACCTTTAAGTACACGTCGATTGCATGATAAACTCCATCATCTAGTGGCCTTGCATAGTCAGGGATTGCAGCAGCAATGGCTTCGAACTTCGCCAGCTTCAGATTAACATCGGGAGCCACCTCAGCGAGATAACCATCAACCAGAGTTGCCACTAATGTTGTTGGAGTTAGCAAATCAGCTCCATCCTTCACCAAATGTCCTTCTTCGATGATGCACGGAGAAGGGACAATGCCTGCTTGTTCGGTTGAAGAAACAAACTGTTCGATCATTCTCAAAACGCATTCAACATCATAAAGCGTTTCAGAGTATCCCATGTTTGGTATAAGAAGATCAACTAGAGCAGCTTGGTCCAATTGATTTCCAATTCGTCTCTCCAGATTTTCCCTCGAAGATTGGCTTGCGTGAAGCACCATTGCAGTTTGAAGTAGCCTGAGAAGAAACTTGGTCGGGTTTACACCTTTCTTGCTCGGAAGCAACTCGACAATCTCTTCAAGACAGGATTTTTGGTCTTCTTCAGAAGAATTTGGTGTCTCAATCACTTGCTCATCCATGGTTGCTTGTCTATTCATCAAAGGAACATGTTTCCTTGTATAGTACATAACCGCCATCGCGATGTTCTTGAGTTTCATGCCACGTGCTTCAATAGCGGTAATGAGCCTTCTGAAGAGAGGCAAGCTAAGAAACGAAGCGTCATCAAACCACCAATCTTCACCAGTAGGTTGCAGCATCTTTCCGGAAGCCGAGATTCCGTTCCACAAATGCGATTCATCTTCCGTGTTCTGCCCGCTTGTAGCGTTCTTCCCTCCTCCCACAGGCCAATTGAAAAGGCTCGGGTCAGCACAGGCTTTGATAGCTAAAGAATCAACACATCTGGAGATAATGTGAAGATCTTCAGCGTAATCGATCACTTCCTCGCATGTCTGAAGAGCTTTGATCGAGTCCGTCCAGTTCCCAAACACTTCGTTGAGGAAAGTCTCTGTCATACCGACAAGGTTCCCTTCTCCATAGTTATCAGTCATCTCAAGATACTCAGCTGCATATCTAAGGCTAACAACATTGAAAGCGGTAAGTTCGATCTTAACACCGTAGCAGAATTTGGTCACGAGCTCGAACGTTTTGCCGCCTCCCGGTATCTCATCTAAACTCAAAATACAGCCTGATTCATCATTAGTTGAAGATTCTTCGATTAGCTTCTCAAGATGCCCACTTCTAGAGAGCAAGGGGAACTACACACGAATCAAAACACAAAATTACATAATCAGAAAACAACCTAGTTTAATCATCAAGGTTTCACATTTATGCAATTACATCAAATATATAACTAAAAAATGAAGACAAGAGAAATTTTAACCTTGTGGAGATGAAACTTCACGTCTCCAACTTCTATGGTAACATCACTCACGAGTCCTGTGGTGCAAAGCCTGTAGACGAGCCGACAGACATAAAACATCACCCAAAACAGAACAATTCTCCGTACAAATTTGGCTAGCCATATTCTTGAAATCCACAAAGTTATGATTTTTGAAAATTGAAACCACGAGTAATGATTCTAGGAAGAAGAACCCATCTCGATTTCAACAAAAAAGAAGTAAAGACGAGAGCTTGATTACACAAAATCAAGATATATTAAGCCATCTCGAAACCGGAAACTAAAGACCTATATAACTCGATCAAATCTAAGTCAGGGAGGTAAATGCAGAGAAAGAAGAGTACCAGGTTTGGCCTTCACGATGGAAAGCATCGGATTTGGAGCCAAGTCTCATAAACGCCATTTTGGAAGAAAAATCAATCTCAGAGTCTGAGTTGGTAATGAAACAGAGAAGTAACAAAGAAGAGAGGGTAGAGGAAAGAGAGTGAGATACATGAATTGTCGGACAGAGATCCTCATCTCTATTTTTAGCAAATTCTACAGAGAGAGAGAGAGAGAACGAGTCCGAGTTTGTAGCAGAAGAGTGAGGAGAAAAAGAAGGTCTTGGACTTGTGAATTTTTCGTCTCTTGAATACTTCAATACTCATGATCTTGTTCAACAATGAAAACCCAAAACCGGCATTTAATTTCGCCGGTTAGTATGGTTCAACAATTTCTCGGTTTAATGACAAGGCACAAAGAACAATATAGCATGCACGTATACATATTTATCTGAACGATATATGTATATCATTCATTTAGCATACTGTACTTATTTGATTTCTTACAATTAAATTTAATAATAGATATAAATAATGTAATTATTAAAGACAAAATGCATGTTGTTTAGGTAATTAGGTCCCTATTTTTTTAAGTATAAATGTTAGACAATAATTCATCGTCACCTACACAGCCCTCAAGTTCTTAACCACAAATTGAATTATTGAAAGTAATATTCAGAATTGAAATACTACTCGTTGAAGTTTTGTTTGGGAAATTCTTAGATTGTACGCAAAAATGTTATGAGTATTATATTGATACATATGACATAACATAAGGCTTTGAAATTAATCACGTGATTACGTCAACTTTTACCTTAAGAAATGGTCAAAACGTAGAAGCTAAGATGATTATGGGGAACCAAACTAGTTTCCGATGCTTTTGCCTGCTCTAGAATTTATGAGAGAAAATAGACATATTATTAATTAAATTCTTAGGATTATGTTCTACCGATATACTCATGCATGATACACCAACAAAATATTTGATTGACCATTTTACAAGTGTGCGTGACCACAGATATATATATTAAAAAAGATATACATAGAATGTAGAACAATGAAACTGGGCCTTCGAAATACCTAAATGTGACAGGAGTGCCTGGTCTTTGCCTTTTTGGGCTCGATCAAGTCAACACGTACGGCCTTTCAGAAATTTCAGTCTAATTATGGCATTAACATTTTTTTTTTCTTTTGTTGCTAAGTAGCATTAACAAAATATCTTGTATTCTTAATGAGAGTGAATAATAATTTTAAAACATTAATTTGAAGATAAAAATTAGATTTTATCCCCAAAAAAATGAAGATAAAAACTTAGATCATATCATAAAACATATAGATCTTCTAATTACTATTGTTTCCTAAAATTAGGTCCCATTTTTTTATTCTCAACAACTAGGTTTAACTTTTTGGAATTAAACTTGTGATACCTAAAACATTATTCTCGGCGACACATCAATTCCGTGGATAAGTTTCCATAGTTTTAGTCAATGGTAGATACGTTTACCCTTTTTAAAAAAATTAGAGTATATTGGTATTCTTTATGTCAAATACATTATTAATATATGTTAAATCAAGAAAATAAGAAGAAAACTATTATAATCATCATAGTATTAAAAGTAAAGAAAATCAAATATAGTATTCGTATCTTCCATATATATTATGATTGCTTATACTTATTGGATTGGGTGAACCAAGACATAGTCTTAATGGAAAGAATATTTTTGTACTTTTATCTTATTTTATCATTATAGAAAATAGAAAGAAATTATTTGAGGAAAAGGAATATACAAAAAGGCAAAAGAAAAAAAAAGAAAAAAAAAACCATAATTTGTGCCAGTGGAGCAAATGTCATGGATGACCTAATCCATAAGGATGTTTCTAGTTGAGTCGGTCTTTAAAAACGAACGGTGACTAACATGACACGTGTCATATAGTTCCTTCATTTAATTTCGTGATGATCCTCAACTAAGATTTTTTTTTTTTTTGTATTATTGTTTTTTTTTTTTTTGGCCAAAGATATATTAATTGTATCCTGTAAAGGATCGCTATATAAATAAGACCTACCTTTGGCGGATTTTTATCATCCCTTCGTTTTTCTCTGATCTCTCCCAAACTCTGCAAATACCTAACGATTCTCTCTTTCAAGGTATGTGTTTCTTCTGATTCTCTTGTTTCGATTGCGCATCTGATCTTTTGATTTGTTTTTTCTTTCTAATCTCCGATTTTGGATTTGTTGGATAATTGTTGATATCATAAATTATTTGTTTGTTTCGTCGATACCAGCGTCTCTATTTTAAGCCGATTACTAAGAATCTCTGTTCGTTGGTCGTTAGATTTGCACGTTGTTGAATTTTGTGATCTTTCTTACGTTTTCTCAGATCGATGACAAGTATAACGTTTAGATCTGTTCTGTTATTTGGTTGATTATGCGATTCTCGTTGATATTTTTAGGGTTTTTGTGGACGGATCTATTCAATTTTGTGTTTTCTTTGTTCGATCCTCTTTGTGTTGTTTTGATTTCTTTTTTGGGCTTTTATTTTGGTATATGTTCGCTGATCGATTCCTACTTGTTCTCTTCGTTCTCTTCTTCTGTTTTTTTTTTTTTTTTTTTTTTCCAGATGCAAATATTCGTGAAAACACTCACTGGCAAGACCATCACTCTCGAGGTTGAGAGCTCTGACACCATCGACAATGTTAAGGCAAAGATCCAGGACAAAGAAGGCATTCCTCCGGACCAGCAAAGATTAATCTTCGCCGGTAAACAGCTTGAAGATGGCCGTACCTTGGCCGATTACAACATTCAGAAAGAATCCACACTCCACTTGGTTCTCCGGTTAAGAGGTGGTATGCAAATCTTTGTCAAGACTCTGACTGGAAAGACCATTACTTTGGAGGTTGAGAGCTCTGACACTATTGACAACGTCAAGGCTAAGATCCAGGATAAGGAAGGAATCCCTCCGGACCAGCAAAGACTTATCTTTGCGGGTAAGCAGCTTGAAGACGGAAGAACTCTTGCTGACTACAACATCCAAAAGGAGTCGACCCTTCACCTTGTCCTTCGTCTTCGTGGTGGTATGCAAATCTTTGTCAAGACTTTGACTGGCAAAACCATCACCCTCGAGGTTGAGAGCTCTGACACCATTGACAATGTCAAAGCTAAGATTCAAGATAAAGAGGGAATTCCTCCGGACCAGCAGAGGCTTATCTTTGCCGGTAAGCAGCTAGAGGATGGTCGTACACTGGCTGACTACAACATCCAAAAAGAGTCCACCCTTCATTTGGTGCTTCGTCTGAGAGGTGGTATGCAGATTTTTGTGAAGACCCTAACCGGCAAGACTATCACTTTGGAGGTGGAGAGCTCAGACACAATCGATAACGTCAAGGCTAAGATTCAGGACAAGGAAGGTATCCCACCAGACCAGCAGAGACTCATCTTCGCTGGGAAGCAGCTCGAGGATGGTCGCACCCTGGCGGACTACAACATCCAAAAGGAGTCTACCCTTCATCTTGTTCTTCGTCTCCGTGGTGGTATGCAGATCTTTGTGAAGACCCTTACTGGCAAGACCATAACTTTGGAGGTGGAGAGCTCAGACACAATCGATAATGTCAAGGCTAAGATTCAGGACAAGGAAGGGATCCCACCAGACCAACAGAGACTCATCTTCGCTGGGAAACAGCTCGAGGATGGTCGCACGCTTGCGGATTACAATATCCAGAAGGAATCTACCCTTCACCTTGTTTTGCGTCTGCGTGGTGGTATGCAAATCTTTGTGAAGACTTTGACAGGCAAGACTATTACCTTGGAGGTTGAGAGCTCGGACACAATTGATAACGTCAAGGCTAAGATTCAGGACAAGGAAGGGATCCCTCCGGACCAGCAGAGACTCATCTTCGCTGGGAAACAGCTTGAGGATGGTCGGACTCTTGCAGATTACAACATCCAGAAGGAGTCAACTCTTCACTTGGTTCTTCGTCTTCGTGGTGGAAGCGTCTAAGCTTTTGTGATCTGATTAAAAGTGGTGGTTCGAGTCCCATGCACTTGGGAGGTGTGGCTTTCTTCACCTGGGTTAGTTTGTGTGTTTTTTCGTCTGCGGGGAAAACTTGTCCCTATCGATGTCTCAAGTTTCATTTTCTGCTTTTCTTTTATTTTTCTTATGAACCTTTGGTTGGGCTCATAACGGGCCTTTCACCTTTGTATTTCAACTTTTCAATAATAATCCAAGTGCATGTTCTGTGTTCTGGTTTTTTTTAAAGATATAAATGAAGCCTGAACATAATGTAGCATTATTGCTTACGAATAACGTAATAAGTGATAACTAGTAAAAATTTGGGACTTAATACGTGAATGTATGTCAGAGTGAAAAGTTTGTTACGATTTATAAAATCACCATTAATGGGACATTTAACCTGATTAATTACACGGGCCTAGCTAATGTAGCATTGACTGAACGCGGTACGTACCAAAAACTTAACATTGACTGGTTTTCCCCATCGGAGGTTGAACATTCAAAACAGACCCATCTTTAAAGCGCTCATGTCAATATGAATCGGCAACCATAAATTTTCTTGCTCATTAAAGTTTTTCATAGTATGATTTTCAAATAAAGTTTGTTGTTTTTGGTAAAAAATGTAAACATATTTAAAACAACAATAAGAAGAAACACTCTAATAGCTTCTATACCATTATACTATCTTAGTGATTTTTTATATAAATATCAGGTTTTAAAAACTATATGCAATGTGAGGATTTTACAGAAAAGAAACAAAAAAACTATATGCGACAAACATCCTATATATTTAGACAATAAATATCTTAAATATTTGCGTTTCAACGGTTGGTTTGGTTGTTTGAAAGACAAATGTTACCATCAAACTTACGAAACAAGTCATGCGTATTAACGAGAGGAAAAAAAGAATACTGGAAATTTTAAACCAAAACAAAGCATTATTATGATTAGTGGAGAGAAAAAAAATGATTTATTTTTCAATTCTTGTACCGTTGTTGCAAAAGCATAAAGTGGGCGACAACAGAGATAGAAATGACAGTAACTTTCATTGAATGTTATCATTATAGTTTTTATATGATTCTTATGAAATGAAAAAACAAATATGTACAAAACATAACATCATTTCTAACTGAAGACTTTTATAGCCCATCGCTTAAATGTAGTCGAACTTGATTTTTTTTTTTTTTTGTCAACATGTAGTCGAACTTGACATGACTATTATGGTTTTCAAATTTTGAAGAAATATATGAAAAATTTAGTTAAACCACACAGAAAATATCTATATATTCGAAAGGGGCAAAATATATATATTTTTTATTTATCATACCCCGAAAAAAAAAGAAAAATAGACGATGATCAAAACTCGAGAACAAAAAAAATGAAGAACACAAAAAATAAAAAAGCTAAAAGGATATAGAAAATTTCTCCTTCGGACCGAAACTATAACGATCCTAAACACCCCCCAATAAAAACACGAAGTCCTTCCTTAAAACCTAAGTAAATTAATAGATTAACATATCTATATTACCTATAGAGTTATAATTAATTACATAGTTATTATACTAATCTTGAAACCCAATCTTCTCCCAAATCGCGTTCCTCAATCGCCTTAGATCTCTTCCTTTCGCCGTACCACCGATCCCTTCGTGCACCGTGAATGACGATCCTCTCCGCCGCGCCAAATACTCGTGCGGCGGAATCATCCGTCTACCTCCGTCGTTGATGTCGTCATCGTCCTCGTCATCGTCGTCACTGTCCTCGTCAGGTATCGCATGATGACCTCTATACTCACTCTTCAAGATCTTAGACCAGTCGGGTATGTTAACCGGAAGTGAACCGGTCTTTGTGATTTTCCGGTTACTGGAACCGACGGAATCTCCGGTTTTCGCCGGTTTTCTACGTAATCGAGAGATTGATATCGATCTCTTCGCGTCAAACGAATTCGGCAATTGATGATCTCCTAAATTATGAATATCAGATTCGTCAAATTCAAAGATATTCTCTTCGGACATAACTGGTTCTGGTTCTGGATATATGTATTTAGGTTTGACAAAAAAAAGCTTCCTTGACGCCATTGATGAAACAGAGCGTAGAGAGAAGAAAACAAAGAAAGATGAATTTTTTTCCGGAAAACTAAAATCTGGGTTTTGATCAGCTCGTCGAAATAATCTGAATGGGTTTTGTGAGATTTTTGATTGGAAGAGTTGAGTTGTGATCATTTTTATAGAGAAATGTGGTAAAGAGATAAGCTCATTGGGTTAACTTATGTGAGTTACGACTTACACATTAGACGACAAAAGGACAAACAAGATTAAAAGAAGAAAAAAAAGTTATATAAGGTGTGGCCAGTCTCACGTTCTTATCGTGAACTCTCTTCTTCTGTTACACTCGTCCATTGTTTTTTTTTTTATATAAATAATAAACTTAAGTAGATGTGATCAAAATGATGATGTTAATGGAATTTTTAATTTATTTTTAAAATTATACCTATTGGACAAAAATTATCTTGATACTCAATGTTTAACTATATGAAATTTGTTGATAATGTTTATAAATTTCTATTCAATTTATACTTTTTGTAAATTTCTATATAAATTTTTTTTTTATTAAGCTTGAAAAATTGAATGTGACTTTATCAAAAAATCTAGAATACACAAATAAGAGATTTTTGTTTATTTTCATTAAAAACAATAAACCAAATAACTGCAATTAATGTACCAACTTAAAAATAAAATCACTACTGTATCTTGATATTATATAAAAAATTAGGTGTTATTAACATAAATATATTTTTATACTGTTGGGGTAATTAATCACAGCCGAACATTAGAAGTTGAATGTCGACACGTAAACAAAATAACCACAATTAGTGAACATTAACAACATTCACCCCCGAAAAAGCTAATGTTTTTAAAAGTGACTAAATCAAACCGGGTCTACTCAAACCGTCCGGTTGAACCAATATCAATCGGTTCCCAGAATATTTACGAGAAACCCCAACAATTGCTCTCCAAAGCAAAATCAAGCTTCTTCTAGAGTCTTCTTCCTCGTGTGGTTTCATTTCGATTCTTCATTCCCAGAAAGGTTCGTGTCTATGTAAATTCTAGTTTTTCCTTTTCAAGTGTCACAAATTTCCCCCAGAATCATTCGAGTAAAGTCACAGGTTTGGGAATCGGTTGAGTTTTCTTTGCTGATTTTGATTACTTTTGTTATTGGGATCTGTAGAGAATGGCTACAGCTACGTATCCTCCTCCTCCTCCATATTACAGACTCTACAAGGATTACTCAGAAAACCCTAATTCTGCACCTACGTTTGTTTCGGAGGCAACTATACAGTGAGATTCCTCTGTTTCCTTCATATTTTCCTCTTTAATATTCATCTTTATGGGTTTGACATTTTTCAGTTTTTGGTGCAGACTGAAGATGTTCTTCCAAGCTTAGAGGAACAAGGAGTGCCTCAACTTTATTCCAAAGATTCAAATGTTGGTATGTAATGTCGTTCTTCTACCTTTGTTAGTCATACTCAAAACGTGCAATTGTTATCATAGTATTGTTTTGCTTAATCCCTAAATTGGAATCAAACTTATTACATGAGTTAATTTGCAAGTTATGTTCTTTGAAAGTGCAGTTTTGTTTTATTGAAGAAAGTTTCAAATCTCTTTGGTGTAGATTACAAGAAGGAACTCAGGTCACTGAATAGAGAATTACAGTTACATATATTAGAGCTTGCTGATGTTCTTGTTGATAGACCTTCTCAATATGCAAAGAGAATTGGTGATATATCTTCAATTTTCAAGAATTTGCATCACTTTCTCAATTCCTTGAGGCCTCACCAAGTAAGAAATATCTCATCTTCAGTTGTTGATTACAACATGTTTTCATAGGTTTCTTTGCTTAATTGTTTTTTTTTTCTAATTTTTCTCTTTTTGTCCAGGCAAGAGCAACCCTTATTCACATTATGGAACTTCAAATTCAACAGAGAAAACAAGCTGTGGAGGATATTAAGAGGTTTGTATATGCTTTAAGTTTTCTGTCTTAAATATCAATCTGTAAACTATAAAGATACTTCAATCTATCATCTATATAAAGATTCCTCAGAAGCTTGATGGTAGTTTTTATGGGTCTCTTTGTATTTTGGTTGTGTGCAGGAGGAGAGAAGAAGCACAGCGACTTCTAAAGGATGCTTTCGTCACTTTAGATGGACAATAATAGAGTATTAATTTTTTTACCCATTTTGTGTAAATTGGCGTTAATAACATATGCCTGTTAAACACTAAACCATATTAAATTTGGCAATCAACCAATACACTGTACCAGGATTATAATAGACCATAATAAACCGGTGATACTAATAAACCCAAGAACGAACCGGAACTATAATATATGTTACATACAGATATAGTTGATGTGAGTACACCTGTCAATATCTTGAATAAAGAAATTGATTTAACCAGTTGATTGACACTTGAAATGATTTCTTCCGTTGTTTTAGAAACCCATAGATATACAAATAAAAAAACTGTTAACCAGATCAAAATTCAATATCTAATTGAATTGTGTCCATAATCCAAAAAATAATTATAAAGAGGTATTGAAAGTAGGATTAATATATTCATGGTTTATATAATTATAGTAGTCTATTATGTGTGTGTTTTTATATATTTAAATATAGCAGTATTGTAGTAGTAGTAGTGTGTATTGTTGAAAAAAAAGACATACTAGTGGGATTGTCCACAGGGAAACATGGCCCAAACTCTGAACACACATAATTGGATTTGTCCAAAGCTGAATGACACGTCGGATATTACATTCCCCTCTAATTTAGTAAAATAGAAACGTCGGCTTACTTCACGTGGACTAAATAGGGACATGACTTGTTCACTTAATCGTTCTATCTATTAAAATAAGATACTGTTAATTGCAATTCTGGGTTTCATTTTTTGTTTCCACAATGACTCATTTTCGTTATCAATATTTGTTATTTTTTGTCAATAATATATATAAAAAAAAACTCTTCTGCTGTATACGCTATTTTTAAGAAAACTGGCGTTTATTTCTAGAAAAGAATATATATTATATTTATTACCTGTGTTCAGCTGTTTGAAATGACTTTCTTTAAAGTCTAATAATTTCAATTAATTTAAATACACCTGATGCTAACGGACACGTGGCCCATTAATAGGTAAGACATCACTTGTCAACATAAGTTGGCCCACTGGACCTCATCTCATTTTGTAAATTACGGATATTTCAGGCGTCAGTATCTTGACACGTCACTCAGGTCCCCAAATTTTTCTTTCTCTTAACGTGAAACACGAAAATGGACAAGAGATGCTTAGATATTTACGACGGTTGGTAAATTATTACTATAACTTATACCCGATCTTGTTTTAAGAATAGGAACAACAAGTATTGACAAAAACAAGAATAGGAACAACAAGTACCACATACATAATGGGCAAAATGAAAATGCAATAACCAACAAACTATATGATATTCTAGAAAAAGGAAAACATATTATAATTTGGTAAATTTGTTGGACAATTATCTGATCATAACAAAACATGTGGGGACTCGAATAAATTTTCTAATTAGGGTTGTGTATATAAGGACATTCACTTTTTGTTTAGATATATTACTTGTATAGACGCTCATTGCCATTTCTGTAAACAATAAACATAATTGACAAATGCATCGTATTCGTAGATATGATAGTAGGCTAGATTCATAATTAGTTGTTTATAATACATATATTAACGATATTTTATATATTCGTATATTCTAAACTTGCATGCATTATCATATATGTCATGCCGCGTGTATGCATAGAAGATATATCCATGCACTTAGACATTTATGCAAGTGTAATTAATAATTATATATATATATATATATATATATACATTCACTTTAGCTTACTAAAACAAATTCCAAGTATAAATTCACTTTATCTACAACACAGGTAATTTGTAGATAAATTTTGTTGAAGGAAATAAGTCATAAATAGTTTCGGGTCTTGTATGTGTTTTATTTCCTTCGGCACTATTCATTGTTTTTCTCACAGCTAAATTTATTGATTTATCATAGTACGTATAAAATACCTGTCAAAGAAAATAGCGTATCTCTTGAACCAATTGTAATTTAAATAAAGGAGTAGTGTGGCCAATTGATTAATTATTGGTCGATTAGACCTCCATAATTGGAGCTTTATACAGTATATATATTACAAAACACAAGTACCAAGAAAAAATCAAATGATAATAATGTAGCTAAGTTAATAATGGAGCCTCTCTTAAATTTTTTATAGTACTCCATAAAATATAATCGATAGTCGAGCTTCTTACAAAATTCATATTGTCTTCTATACTTTATATATATATATATATATACTCAAAATCATGCATAGAATCTTACATGATTAATAAACATAAAAGACCCGTTGTTCAGCCGTATGATCGTAATCTTACTTGTTAGTTGCACACTTGCACATCTTCTACTTTTGGGATGTCCACCGAACAAATAGGAAAATATCATATATTTGTTAAGTAGTCATCTGCTGATCTGCATATTTGTATCTATGCATCTGTTATGTTCTAAAAATTGACAATTAAGTCAATTAATCGATGTTTAGACATCAAAAAATAATTTTGAAATAAACTGAACAAAAATAAGGAAATACATGACATGGTTGATTTGTCGATTATCTTTTTATTTTTGCATGATTAAGAGATTCCATACCGAAACTCATAATCAAATCATGTTAAATTAATTCTTTTTCGAAGAACCAATTTCTCTCAACGTAAATCGAACATATGATACTCTATATCCTTACGTTTTTAGGAACTCAAGAGTTAACCATTAGACCAATTCATCACTAGTATTTAATTCAATTTTTTATTTCACAGTGTATATCAAATAATGATCATCTTGTGTTTTGAAAATAATAGAACAATAATGTTAGCTATTAACAATGGTAGACCTAGCTTGGACCACCGTTACCACCCAATACAAACGCATAGTAATTTCTGTCGAACTTTGTTTTTTTGTTAATTACATTTAATGGGAAATCCATAACCAACATCTATCAATAATTCTTTTTGTTGGCATCAATAGCTTAATCTATGCACCATATACTTGGCCATCCAAAGATAAGTGTTTTGTCACGAGTAACAGAAAGAAAGAAACAAAATAATTAATTTATTCGGGTCTTAGGCCTAAAATCAAAATGTTTTTGACTATCCGAAAATAAGTTTTTCCGCTTGTAAGATTTATCTAGTGACATCTAATCCTTATTCTCGATTTGGTATGACATATATCAAAAATTAGTGTAAGAATATTTTGTTCAAAACTTAGGCGATGTGATAAGTTCACTTTTTTGGTGACATGTTCGATTATAAGGTGCCCAATAATTCCCTATAAATAAATTAATCTTCCATGTAAAATATCGAATCGTCTAATGACAACATGGTTACCTAATTCAGTTATTATTTACTTTTGAAAATGCGTTTTATGTTATAATATAATCAATTACATAGGTAGTATCAAATGAGGGAAAAGATTAGATAAGTTAAGAAATCTAAAATAAGGGGAAAATTGCAAGAAGAATGAAAGCAACCTTTCAAATATCCTTATCTTATCCAATCCTTTTCAGGCCATTGACTAATTGTCTAATTAATCTAGATATATGAAAAAGTTAAGGCATCTAAATATTGCTGATTTAACTTTAGTTAAAATGTTTGATTAACTTTGCATTTGGCATGTTTTCTAGCGATTTAAGTCCAAAAGAAGATTGTTTTCTGTCATCACCAAAGTTGTCTAGTTCTTTCTATTTTTCAACGTAGAGATTCGTCTACTTACTATGATCTTTTTAATCGAATTGTTATATATATATATATATATATGTACCGTTTTTAACTTCTCAATTTATGATTTGTTTTCTAGGTTAATCTTTTATCGAATTGCACCAAGATTTCCAAATAAATATAACAGGCCGAATCAGTGAGAGAAGTAGCACTTTGCCTACAGTGATTTGAATGCATCCGGGCTTAGTTTCATAATTCTTATATACAATACTAATTACTAAGCATTTCGTCCTCATGGGTTTCGTCCTCATGCTCTTAAAAAAACATTAAGATCTTATGTTGATAGCCCATAAGCATTAGTCAACGAGCCCATGATACTTGAACGTGGGCCTGATTAATTGTCTAATCCGTTTCAAACATTACCGATAATTATACGTTTAACAAGTTTTAACTAAATCACGTGATAGAAACACTTAGATGAACCACATCTAACGAGTAAACGCGGTCTAAACTAATTTGTATTTGTCCAAAGCGTCATCTACACAATTGTTATGAAACTTCAAACTCTTTAAGTGTGTGGTTGTCTAATAACAGTGACCAAAAAAAGACAATATCTTATCAGTTACCATAGATAGAGATGTGTAAGACAAGAAGATACACACGTGTTGTACATTCGACACGTGTATTATTATAACAACAACAAGAGGTTCTAGAACATTCTTGTTGGTTCCACTATTATTATTAGCAAATAAGACCAAGTCAACAACTAACTTGAACATTGTGGATCGTCCACTTGTCCGACTCTCACGTCAACCCATCATTTTTCTCTCTATATATATCAACATAGATAACACGTATCATACTCAAAAAGTAATAATAATTTTAAATATACTTTTGCAAACCTCGAATATATCGACCGAATCGAATATGTGTTTCTTTGATAATCGGTTCGATCAGAATCTGACCGTGGTGAAGATGGATGTGGCGTGGTGGATGGAGCCTGCTCCGCCGAGGATAATTTCTCCGGCGAAGCCATCGACTACCCCAATTCTTGAGACGATTTTGGAAGGAGGAGAGACCGAAGAAGACGATCACGAACAAGATAACGATGACGTGTAAATTGTAATGATCATTATGTTACTCGATCGGTCTTGGACTTTGGATATAGATTCGTTCTTCTTCTATAATTGTATAACATGGGATTTTGTATTGTATATTTTGTATAATCAAATCTCAGTTCTTTATGATTTCTTTTTTCAACGGAACTTTCACATCTTGTAGCTCTGGTGATCTGTTCCTATATGTTCGAATTTTAATTTGATGATTAAAGTTAAATCTCAAGATATTTTCTAACCGAACCGGGACGGTAAAAGAACTCCGATCCAATTATTCAACTTTCATACAAACAAGAATTAAGTGAACAATACTGAAAAAAATTCAAGTGTTTTCATATATATATATATATATATATAGATATGAGATTTCTTAATTTAAAGAAAAATATAACCTGAAACTACAGTCACACCGCTAATTCTGTTTGGTGAGATGAATTTATCAACCACAAGAATCTAATCTAAATTAATTTATAATACACAGACACGTATCTGTAACCTAACCTGTACGCGTCACTAATAATGTTTCAACTTTCAAACATATGCTGAATGTGAAACATAAATATCACGTGCAAATGAGTAATAAGCCGCGTCATACGTTACATATATTTTCCCACGTGACTTTTACTCCACGTCTCACCAAACCAAAACCAAAGCACTCTTTGCTCTTCCACTAGTTTTGTTAGTACAGTATATTAAAATATACTCTCTCTACGATTAGTATATATCTCTCTCTCTATATAAATATAACCAATAACAATATACGTTCCATACATATCTTCTCTACAAAGTCGAAAGCTACCGAAGTCTATTCGAATAAAGAGTATTTATTTCAAATAATGGCGAGGATGATCGGACCTTTCGAAATTGTACCGGCGATTCTTGTTTATCCGATAAGGGTTTCAGCTTCACCTTCGTTAGGGACGATTTACGAGGAAGACGACGAGTAAAATTTCATCCAACGCGAGATTGAAACTTCTATATATATTTCTTTTCTAATTCATTGGAGTAAAATCTACATTTCGAATTATACCTTGTAAGTTCCCAGCTCGTTTGGGCTAAATCCTAATTCATAGCTGTTAAAAAAATATAAAGAAAAAAGAATTATACCCTGATTCTTTTTTCTTTTTTTTTGTTATTTTCCGGTTTAAACTCCTTTTATTGTCGTTACATCTCTCTTGTATAGTCATGAAAAGTTCGTATTGACTCAGTGCGAAGCACGATTATAATAATCTCACAAGATGTTCTTATGAATTAAGGAGTGGTCGATCTTTCTTTGTTTAATGTACGGATTATTTAACTACACATGCAATAGTGTCCTTAGCGACAATACTTTTTTATTTTCTTGAGAAGAAGCTCCTAAACGTACATCATAAAATGACCTGGTAAATGCTAAAATCCTTGATTAGAAAATCAAGTGATAATCAAATCCACAATGGTAATTTATAAAAATAAATATATGCAATGACGTTTATTTCAACGGTGGAGCTTCTTTGTCGCCATCTCAATCTCATCTCACAGTTACTTTTCACACTTTCTCTTCTTCCAACTAATTATTTCACTTTTGATTAAATAACCTAACTCCGATTTCACTCAACATCCTCCAAATTCCAAAATATTGAATTTTCAGTTCAACCCACACAAAAAAAGTTCCATTTTTTTTTAATCAACTGAATCACTTAAAAACCTCACCTTGTTGACGAAAAAAAAAAAAAAAAAAAAACTATTCAATCATGGGGAATATGATCTGCTGCTGCGGGAGAAGACGGAGGATCAATATTCCTCCACCCTCTACGGATCTGAACTCTAACCCTAACTACTTTTACCAGTTTCCAGGTTACTGCCTTCCTCCGCCGCCCTACGATCACCACCACCACTTTCATCATCACTATCCTCCCCACAGCTACCAACTACGTCATCCTTTGATTCCCGGCGGTAGATACCCGATGATGCCTCTTCCTTACGTCGAGCACCAGAAAGCCGTCACGATTCGTAACGAAGTTAATCTAAAGAAGGAGACTTTAAGGCTCGAACCCGACCCGGAGAATCCGAATCGGCTTCTTGTCTCCTTCACATTTGATGCAACCGTATCCGGAAGGTTACAATTCTAAACTATGAAATGATCAAATTTTACATATGCCCGTGTTTGAAATTTAGTTAAAGTTTTGAACTTGTTGAATCAATCAACGTATGGAGTAAAATAAATGACTTACCTGTTGTTATTTTGGTGGGGAGAACAGGATCACTGTCATTTTCTTTGCTAAAGAAGAAGCAGAATGCAATCTTAGAGCAACAAAGGAAGATACTTTGCCTCCAATCACATTTGATTTCGGAAAAGGACTTGGTCAGAAGTTCATACAACCATCTGGAACGGGTATAGACTTGGGGGTATTTGAAGATTCCGAGCTTTTCAAGGAGGCGGTAACAGATATCTATCCGCTGACGATTAGGGCGGAGGCAGCTCCTGCGGTTGACTCAGAAGTAGGAAAGTGGGGTTCAAGTGATGCGGAGATTACTCAAGTAACGTATGTGAAGGAGAAAGGAGAGATTAAGATAGGAGTGGTGAGGCAGATACTGTGGGCGAATGGGTATAGATATGAGTTGCAAGAGATTTATGGTATGGGGAACAAGGTTGATGGTTGCGATGAGGGAAAGGAATGTGTTATATGCTTGTCTGAACCACGCCATACAGCTGTTCTTCCTTGCAGACACATGGTATAGAGTTCTTACTTAAAAATCAGCTCAACGAAATTTTGAAGCTCTTTTGTGTGATGAATTTGGAAATGATTTGTGTATTATTTCTGTGTGCAGTGTATGTGCAGCGGGTGCGCAAAAGCGTTAAGGTTTCAGACAAATCTCTGTCCAATTTGCAGACAACCTGTAGAGAGGCTTTTGGAGATTACAGTTGACGGTGACAACAATGGGGGAAATAGAGATTGAGATGAACAAGTTTAGTTAAGCAATTCACTTATGTAATATATGCCATGCTCAATTCAATGGTTCAATATATTATACATCTCTTTAGTGGAAACTGAGTTATTAAAAAGCAATGATAAACAGACACGCAGCTTCTTATTTAGTAATAGGTGCTTGGCCAGGAGCTGTTGTGGCCGAGGACCAACAATGGCAAACACAGAAGGCGAAGCCATTACCCCTACCGCAAATACAGACACGAAACAACGGAAATATGACAAACGCAAGACGAGATTGAGTTACATTGGTTTAGTCTTCCCACCATTGATGAACAAACACACCTCTGGCTCTCAGAGTTTGAAGTAAGTTGATGCAGTCTGGTCTGTGGTTGGGGCAGCGCAGGAAAAGCTCATCTACGTAGCATATGGCTCCTGTTTCCAATAAAACAGTTAGGAACTTCATTTCCACTTGGCTTGTGTTCATCTTAAGAACCAGAAAGTCTGCGTATTTCGCAGTTTCCTGAAACCAAGCAAGGAAGTCAAAGCCCTCGTCCTCTGGAAATGGTTCTAGATGTTCAACTGGAGTTATGTTTTTGCCTCTCGAGTTGTCCCCAGCCAAATCTGGATGGTAGACAAAGGTGACCCCGGGTTTTCTGACATACGATAGCAATACTGAAGTGTTGTGATCGACAAAGTAGACATTGAAAGCTTTGCTGTCGATTGGGTATGACGGTAAGAACCAGTTTGGAGTTAATTTAGCATCTAGATGCTCGGCTGCTCCAATGTCAATGTAGACAAGCCTCTTCTTCAAAGAGAGATCAAGGAATTTAGGCAAGTAAGCGACTGATTTTGGGAAATCAACAGGCTTTTTCTCGAGTAGAGGTTCCATGAATCCTATGTAAGGTCTATTGGTCTCAACAGATTGGCAATCTCTAGGTAGCTGAGTTTTCGCAATATAAGGAGCAGTTTCTGTTACATTCCTCTTGAATACGACGACGATGAACTCATCCAAGTAGTTTACGTGCACTATCTCAGACTGCTTAAGGCATAATGAAACCGAAGTCGAGGATATAACAAGACCGTTGGCAATAGTACTCACAAGGACAGCTCCGGTTCCACCAGGTTTCAGAACTCGTTCCATCTCAAGCACACGAAGAGCAGGGGAAGTAACCTGATCAACAACATCCCTACAGAACACGAAATCAAACGACTTTTCACCACTAAGCTCAAGCTCGTATACATGCTTCCTACTGAAAAAGGAAAACAACGGATGCTTAGGAACCCCATTAACATTGGAGAAACCCATATCTTTGAACATTGAAACAGCAGAATCTGTTCCCGGACCAATACAGAGAACCTTAGCATCAAAATGCAATAGCTTTAACCCCATCAGCTCTTCAACGAGATCAGCAATTACCACTTCTGGATAATTCTCTGTCTCAAGTCTTACCCAGAATGGTCCAACGAGCTTATCTAAGAACAGTCTCGGTCCTGGGATAACAAATCGGCCGAGATGGAGCAGATCCACTGCTGCGTTATCACCAAAGGCGCGATTTTTATCAGTTACCTCTGTCCCAGGGAATAACTCCATCAAAGGGACAACAGATAGAGCAGAGACGATGATGAGAGCACGAAACAGAGCATGCCTATTCGTAGATCCACGGAAGATATTGAGCTTCAAGATCTTTACACCCATGGATTTCAAAGTTTTCAGCTCCGATGAAAACGAGAATCTCAATCTTCACGCGAAGAATTTATGAAGAATCTAGCGAGTACAAAACCGGGATGAGGTATGGTTTCCACCCACGAGGAGAACGATAGATGTTTGTGATCCAAACCAGACTCTTCTCAGAACCCTAATCGACTTCACCTCGAACATCTCCGTACCCATTATCACCGATCGATCCACCATGCAAAAAAGGCAAAACTTTGTGTTACATACTTGTAGAATCCAAAAACTAAACACAATCGCTTGATTATTTCTGAGGAGCGTTTATAGATTCGAAAGACTTGGAACAAGGGTTTCTTGATTTATCGACTCTGTTTTACTTTTTTCTCTATGGGGAAGAAGAGTGAGTGAAGAAGAGCTTTTAACATATTTTTAATTGGTAAAGCTAACTACACAATGCTAAGATTCTACCGCCATAATATTGCCACGCGGCGAAACTATATGCTAATGTTATTTAATTAGTATTTGACCCTTTGGTTACACATACTAGTGGAGAGACTGATATGATTAATTAACCAAGTATTAATTAACTTTTCATCCGATTTTCTTTAGAATGAGTGAAAACAGTTTTTTTTTTTTTATAAAACATTAGTAAGATCCAATTTCACATACATATTTCATTTCACAAAAACAGAAATAAAATTGCCCTACATTACAAATTTGTTATTCAATTTCTTACATAAACGTCTCTCTCTTCTATTTGATGTTGTTATTTTAGACGTATCACATGCACTGGCTGTGTCCATACACACTGTCCATATCCGTGTGGGTGCCACATAGACGTGTTGATCCCAAGTATTTACTTCTAGTGAAAGTTATTAGGAGATTAATTTTCCTTATAAACGTTTGTACAAATAGATATTTCATATTTGTATACTAATCATATTAATTATTAAGCTTCCATTTTTTACCTTAATGGATACATTTATTTTGCCATAAAAATATATATATATTATACTTTTCCACGTTGAACTTTATGTTTTTCTTTTTAATCTGGTTTATAATCATTTAGTTGGGAGAGAAATATGTCAGATTACCTCATATTTGGGTCGGACTATGGATCAAGTAGTATGAGTTAATCTCCAGTTAGCTTCAGGCTATAGTAATAAATGTTATTTGTTTGTAAGATCTAATGCAACATGAGTTGTATGCCAAACCAATTATTAAGGGTCTTTCGACACGCTACTACATCACTAATTTAGTTTCGTCAAAAAAAAATCACATAGTTAACCTTTCAAGTCATTCATATCAGAACATTAATTATACATTTTGTCGGTTTGAGGTATACGTTGTCAAGAGATCAATCTACTTTATTATCATCGGTGTGATGCGTGTAGCTTTTTTTGCCTTATCTATATTTCTTTGTTTTGTGCCAACGTAACTACCATATGCTGATATGCCGCATTCAAAGTTGCTCTTATCTAGAAAGTTTTTTTTTTTTTATGTCCAAAGTGTTATTGTTCTTTGGCATTACTTTTTTTTTCTTTCGATCAATAGAATTAATATACATTTTCAGAAAATAAGCATTAATTCGACATGAAACTAGCACAAAGATAAACTCAGCATTACATATTTAAATAAGTAACATACAATCTGTTTTTCTTTTTTTAATTTCTTGTAAGAAACAAAAACTACATATTGGTATGTTTTCTTTTTCTCCTCTGTCATAAATGTATCAGATACACACAAAAAAAAAATCCATTGTTTTTTGTATCTTTCAGATTTTGTTCCAAAAATGATCAGAACTTTATATGAAATCTACAGAAGATATTTCGAAAATGATCTGAATTTTTTTGTAAAATAATCAGCAGAATTTCCGATAATATTCATAACCATTTTCGGATCATATAAAAAAATGTTAAGAATATCTGTACATACATTTGAGTGAGCTGCCGTACTTGATTACCTTCTTACTTATTGCTTTTACGCATTTGATACATTCAAATTTTCAAAAGTTGTAAGTGAATAAAGAAATACATTCACCAAATATTTATGGATGATTATCAAATTCCTATTATCCAGTCAAGAAGTGATAAATGTGATAGATAACAATATAAAGATAGGAAAATATTTGAACAAAATACTGTATAGACAAAAATTAACTTAAAATAGAGGGAAAAAAATACAGAAATCTTAATTTTTCTATAACAATATGACAAATCAACGATCACAAATCACTGATCTTTGTTGGAAAAGTGTTTTTTTATTTTTTTCGATTGATTTTTTTCTTTTTCACATTGCCATAACATACAAGAATGTTGAAACAATTTGACATATGTAAGCTGGAAAATTTGATTCAAAAATATATACACCACTGGTTTAAGGGATATACCAAAATTAAAGAGTTTTGACTTAAATAAGTAATAGGGACAGAACGATAAAATATAAACCACCGAATCGAATTTACGCTTGTAGTAGAGAGAAACGGGGCAGGCACTGATACGAATGTGAGAGTGCACACACAATTGAAGCAACCTAAATGAGTGTCTTTCATAAATAGCTTCTTCCTTAGATAATTTCTCCTAAAATTTAGTTTTTTTTTTTTTTTTTTTTGTGAAACTAGTCTCAAAGATTCTTCTTTTGCTATACTGTTTCTGGGTTTTGTTTCAATTTGATGATGATGATGGATGATAAAGATAACACTCGCGGAGTAGTAGCAGATGGGTCCCGCGATGATACTTCTCCAGCTCTAATGGTGAGTTTTCTCACTCTTAAGTCTTAACTCAATTACCAAAAATTTGATTTTCCTGAAAGTTTCATGCTTTAAGTTAATTTCAGTGGTTTTTGATTCATGGGAATGATCACAAATTTAGCTTCTTCTTCTTTTTCCTCATTTAACTGAGGTCTTGAGAGTCTACGGTTTATAAGACCAGGGTTTAAGGGATTGTTTTTATCTTCACCACTTGTTGAACTGTCACTTTTAAATTATGAAATTGATTCCAGGTTTAAGGCACAAATTTTGTGAAATCTAGGGTTCGTAATTGCTGACTAAGGAGCATGATTTGTAAAGGATCGAACTTTGTGAGGAACTGATACAATAATCTTCTATTGAGTTTTCCAGGTTGGAGATTGTGCTGAGATAACAGAAGAGCTTTCACCGCGCCAACACCAAAGAAGGCGAGTTCTTGTGCTAGATATACCATCGAGAGCACACGAAGACGCTCATGGCGATTTCCTAAGAGCAAATGGTTCCTTAATTCATAGCCCTGTTTCCAAAAGGTTCAAGTTTTCTCCAATGTCAAGCCCTAGAATAGGGAGACGTGTTGGATCCATAAGTCCTTCCTCTTCAAGAAACAGAACGAATCAGAAGAATCTCCTAAACTTTAAAAACAGGAACAACAATGCAGATATTGAGGAAGGTGTGGCTTCGGTGCTTGTGTCGCCTTCAGGAGATGGTAGGGATAAGTCTTATATTCCAAGAACATGGTCTCTTACTAATCTCTTAGCTCCTAGAAAATCTAGGAAGACAGAGTCTTTACCGGTAACCCCTATAGCTCACTCAAACCCTGAGTCTATGAACGGGAGGTATGCTGTTGAGGACCTTGAGGTTGATCCGGTTACATCCATGGTCAGTATTCTATCTTACAAAAACTTGGTTATACCAATAAGGGAGATATTCTTGTGGAGTATTTCGGTTGATGGACTGATTCATTTTCAATTTGTCGTAACAAGTGGTTTATCTTCTGCTTTACTGAATTTTACTGTTCTTTATGCTAGAAAGGGGAGCATTCACTGCCTATTCGCCGTTCACGCTCTGTCCCTACATTCTTCAACAAAGATGGAAGTGTAAAGCCGTTAGGTGTTTTCCGCGTGATTCCTACTCCATCTCGGGGGGATGAGAAGTGTCTAGAGATGATGCCAGCATCGAAAATGAGTAAACTCAATGGTTAAAAATCACCTCCCAAACATATATTTGTGACGCCATATTTTTGACTCGGTGTAACACACCCATCTTATATTGTGATATGTGTTCAGATGAAAATAATGATGGCGGAGAAGATGTTCCTGAAGAAGAAGCTGTTTGTAGAATCTGTATGGTTGAAATGGAGGAAGATTCAGAAGCTTTTAAGATGGAATGTATGTGCAAAGGGGAATTAGCTCTTGCCCACAAAACATGCACGATTAAATGGTTCACAATTAAAGGGAACATAATATGTGATGTGTGTAAGCAAGAGGTAAAAAATCTCCCGGTGACCCTTCTTCGTGTGCAGGATTCTCAAGACCGTTCTAGAGCAGCCAGGGATATCGAGATTTCACGGATCAATAATGAATGGCAAGAAATTCCAATTCTTGTGATTGTAAGCATGCTTGCATACTTTTGTTTCCTCGAGCAGCTTCTGCTTAGGGAAATGAAATCCAGCGCCATTGCGATAGCTTTTCCGTTCTCTTGCATCATCGGTCTTCTTGCATCGATGACATCAACAACAATGGGTAATATAAACTCTAAAATTATATTTTCCCGTTATGCTAAGTCGATCATCAGTCGAAACTGATATGATTTGTTGCAGTGAAGAAGAACTATGTGTGGATCTACGCAACCATTCAGTTCTGTTTTGTGGTCCTTTTCGCTCATCTCTTCTACTCAGTTGTAAGATTTGATGTGATGTCTCTTCTCTGAGGAACCTTACTTTGTTACAGCTCTGATTCCTTATTGAGTCCTCACACTCTCTCCCGTTAACTTGTGTGCAGGTTAAGCAGCCGGTTATGTGCATTGTCTTAGCCACTATGATCGGATTTGGACTAACCATGACCGGCTCAACCGCTATTAAAGAGTATTTGAAATGGAGGAGAAGCAATGCCCAACAGCTAGCAAGCAGTAGGTCCACCACTGTCTCGGACAGCAGAGTAGATCTTCAGTGAAACTAGAGTCCCTAAAGGGTTGGATCGGTTTTAGTCAGATTAACAGGATTGGGCTTTCGGTTTAGCTTGAATCGATTTGTCTGTCTATGTTATGTGAGAGTAGATTTGGTTATTTGTTGTGTAAGAAGCAAAACAAAAATTCTAGGCTTGGTTTATTGATTCTCCCTTATAAGAATAAAATTTTCATTATATGACGTCACTATTGTATTTAGCATTCCCAATTACTATGCAACGATATATATCATACTTTAACATCTAGAAATATCAAGATATACAGATAATTAGATATCAAACTAGAAATGATAAGATTATAAAAAAATGTTGCAATGCAATATAGTTTTCTTACATCATATTGTTTGTTTTTGAGTATCTATTTTTTTTTTTTTTTTACGTCACATATTGAGAAAGGCACACATGACACGTAAATCATAATGAGCAGTATGATTTGCAATCCCATATATCTTAGATAACACTTCTTCACAGCTTTTTGACAGGTCACAATAAGCCTTTTTCAGTTCATTCTTCATTTTCAATCCTCACCCACCCAACCTCTCCCTTCAAAGCAATCTCTCTCCTCTCTCTTTCTCAATTTAAACACACTTTGATTAACCTAAAAACAAACATTCCTAATCTCTAATGACTTAATTGATAGAATCTCATTTAGTTACCAAGTAATATTCTTCACACTAGTAAGAGAGTCCAACTCCGCACCAAACAACATCTCTCTCTATATAACAAACCCCAAAACCTCACAACATACACACACACAACCACCACAATGGCTACTTTAAGATCCTTCATTTCCTCTAATCTCTTCATGTTCTTTCTCGTTGTAGCTACTACCAATGGTCAGGCACCAGCTCCAACCCCTTCAGGTCCAACCAACATAACCGCAATCCTAGAAAAAGCCGGTCAGTTCACAATGTTCATAAGACTCCTCAAAAGCACTCAAGCCTCAGACCAAATCAACACTCAGCTAAATTCTTCCTCGAGCAATGGCTTAACTGTGTTTGCCCCTACCGATAACGCCTTCAACAGCCTCAAATCAGGAACCTTAAACTCATTGTCTGACCAGCAAAAAGTTCAGCTTGTTCAGTTCCATGTCCTTCCTACACTCTTAACCATGCCTCAGTTTCAAACTGTTAGTAACCCCTTACGCACGCAAGCTGGTGATGGGCAAAACGGTAAATTCCCTCTTAACATCACCAGCTCCGGTAACCAAGTCAACATAACCACCGGAGTTGTGAGCGCCACCGTCGCCAACTCTGTCTACAGCGATAAGCAGCTCGCCGTTTACCAAGTCGATCAAGTTTTGCTGCCATTAGCAATGTTTGGGTCAAGCGCGGCTCCTGCTCCCGCGCCTGAGAAAGGCGGCTCTGTTTCGAAAGGCTCAGCTTCCGGAGGCGACGATGGAGGAGATTCTACTGATTCATCTGATGCAGAGAAAATTGGATTTGGGTTTGGGGTCAGAATTGCCACTGCGGCAGCCATTGCTGCTGCTTCTTCTCTGTGGATATGACTCGAGAGAGAGAGAGTTTTTCTCGAGGCTCCACATTGGAAGTTTTAAGAATAACAACGAGAGCTTTATTTTTGTTGTACTTTAAGATTGTGCTATTATGTGTTATTGTTTATTTGTTTTGATTCGAAATGAGATAACATTACGATTAAGATTGCACAAAACTTTTTTAATGAAAGAAAGGAATATGTGTTTTTTTTTATAGTATAATTCGAAAAGATTAGTCTTAAGTTACATGATTCTTTCACGTCCAAGTTAGAAACCGAAACCGCCAAAACCACCACCACCACCCGGAAAACCGCCTTCAAAATGGAAAGTGTACTCACCACCACCACCACCATGAAACGGATTGAATCCTCCACCACCGCCGCCTCCACCCATATCTTCAAGATCCTCTCCTCTGTCAAATCTCGCCCGCTTATCGTCATCTCCGAGAACCTGGTCAATTCACAGGTTAGATTAGATATACGTACAATGAGTGAGACCAGGACCCCGTGTGTGTGAATATGAAAGAGGATTGTGGCTTTTGTTGAACCTCATAAGCTGCAGCGATTTCTCGAAACTTGTTCTCAGCTTCTTCTCTATTGTCGACGTTTTTATCAGGATGCCATTGTAAAGCAAGCTTCTTGTAGGCTCGTTTGATTTCAGAGATAGAGGCAGTTTTGGAAACTCCAAGAATCTTATACCAATCTTTTCGTTTGCTCATCTTCAGTGCTTTCTCTGCTCTACCAAGTGCTTCATGAATTTCCATGTCCTAATACAATTAGATGTGTGTTTAGTTGAGTCAAGGACCAAAGTTACATTAAAGAGTATCAGAAACACTGAAGATTATACAAACTAATTTTTAACCAACCTGAGAGCTTTGAGCGGCTTGCTTCAAATCCTCCACAGCTCCTTCCCAATCTTCAAGCAACAATTTAGCTTCTCCCCTCTGATGAAGTAGTAATCAGAAACCTGTCTGTTAGATAAAATTATGAATGTTTTGATTTAATACTTAGTGATTTGAACCTGATGTAAAGCTTCAATTAGTTCTGCATCGATGTTAAGTGCTTCATTACAGCTATTTAAGCCCTCTTTTCCACGGCCGAGCCTGACTGAGACCTTGCATAGCCCAAGATAGAGATGAACGTTATGTGCCGTGTGTTCAGGGTCCAGAGCAATAGCTTCTTTATAATCCTCTGCTGAAACTCGCAGCTTTCCTTTGTTTGCATTATCTTCTGCCTGCAACAGAGAACAGGTTAGTAACACAAGGAATTGGCAATTAAAGCTCAGTGTTTTGGGAAGACAAAGAGGTTTGCAGGACTCACGCTTTTTGTTTTCTTGAGCAGTTTTTTCAGTCCAAAGTATGCTTTTTTCAGTTCACTGTGTTCCGGATCAAGACGAAGCCCTTTTTGGTAATGCCTAAAACAGAGAGTTTAATCAAATACATCAGTTTTGGATCCAAACTCTCCCTGAATGAAAATTTGGGTTGAAGTTAGAACAAACCTTTGGGCAATGTCATGATCTGCTAAATAGTAGTAGGCACGACCACGAAGGAGTAAAGCCTCAAGATTATTTTCATCTTCCTTGAGAATATAACCAGTCTCGGAAATTGCAGCAGAGTAGTCTTTAGACACCATAAGGAGCTTGACTTTGAGAAGCTTTGCCTGAAGTAAAAAAATATTGCAAACAATAAGAAACTGCATGATCAGAGAGTACTAAAAAATGTAGCAAAGTCATCAATAAGAGAACCTTAGAGCAAGCTGGGGAGAAGACAAGAACAACTTTATCAACAAACTCAAGAGCTTTCGCAATGTCCTTTGATTCGTAGAGAGTTGACGCAGTCTCCAAAGCACTCTTAGCTTGATGAAGCTGCGAGAGCTCTTTCTCAGCATTTGAATCTCCTGATTTAAATTCTAGATATTTCTGGTAATTATTTTCAGAGTCTTCGTAACTATATAACACAAGAAAAGAGCATCAAACTGAGAGCCATATCTTCTAATCTTTTCAATGAAAACGAATCCAAACCAATAGGACCTTTTGCCAATTTTTATACCTGCAAAAATGACGAAGCACAGAGGCACGCTTAAAATAAGCTTCTGAAAGTGCAGGGTCTGCTTCTATGGCTGCATTCAGATCATCGAGGGCATCGCTGTAACGCTTAACCTTGATACTTTGTGAAGCCCTCTCAAATAACTCAGCTGCATCCACAGATTGACCATCTGTTCAAAATAACCAGCAATGATAACATAAGTAGATATTTTAAATCTCAACGACTATACCAAAATGCCTTCTCCCTTCACTCTCATACCCTAGTTTCCAAATTTGGTCAATTCATAATGTGGAGCAAGCAAAACAGAGTCCTAAGTTCGATTCCGATATCATAACAGGGAACCTCAATATCCACAAAGCGCCGGAGACTGCAACAAACCCAACACCAAAAAAAAAAAACAAATTTCCGAAAAAAATAGATTCGCCATTTGGTGAAAATTTCTAAACCCTAAGATTCCCAAATCAGCTAAATTTAAACAACCAACATCAATTTCACCACAAGAAAAAGATACCTAATGCGGAAACGAGAGGCTGAAGAAGAAGAAGTTGGCAAGCAAATACAAAATTGAGAAGAAGAAGTGTGTGCGCCATTCCTCTCCAAGCTAAGAAATCCATCCCTGACCAAACTCGTAACAGATCCATTCTAGATTTCAATACGACATACACTTCAGTATACGGCGAAGGTTACTACACCCAAAAATCTGAAATATTCAGAATCAGAGAGCGAGCGAAGAAGAAGACGAAGAATCTTCGATTCAAGCAAGCTCACGCGAAATTGTGTGTTTCGGATCGAATTCGAAACCTTTTCGATTTTGATTTCATGATTTGCATGTTTTGAGTGTAACTAGTAACAACACGTTGTTCTATCCAATCAGTATGATCCGCGTGGAATATGTTTAGAGTAGTTTTAATTTAGTAAATACTTACCAATGACAATCAAACACGTATGACTAAAGTATTACACGTTGGTTCTTACTCTGCCACGTATAATATCTGGGAATCTTGGGCCTATTAGAGTTGAGGCCTCATAGGACCAACCTCTAGAACTGGAAGAGATCAATATGGGCCTAAAATGTCAAAAAAATGTCGAATCTCTTTCATCTCCCTTTTTTTTTTTTTTGAGAATTACAATGATTTTGGAGTACTCTGTTTTGTGTTTATAGTTCTGCCAAGTAACAAACTTAAATACAAGAATCATTATTAGAAGAAAAAAATGAAACCTACGACATTTCTCACATATTGTTAGAGGCACTTGTAATAGATAATCTTATAGTGTTTGACAATGAAAAAGGAATAATGCATGGATCCACAAGACGACATATTTCATATTTTCTAGGGAAATAATATAGTACTAGCTATTAAATTATCTTTGTGGAGTTAGAAATAAGTCAAAATAAAGACAAGGCCTATTCATCTACTGAAAATAATATCAGTTAAAATATTTTAATTTATGCAGAACCCAAAGGTACATTGACACACATCTCTAGATCTTGAGTTTGGATCAAGAACCTATTGAAAGGAAGTTTCAACAAGGTCATTCAGTTTCATCAACTAGTTTTCTAAAATAAAATATTTTTGGGTTAGGAGAACATTTTTTGTTGGCTATTGTCAACATATCTAAATTTCGAATTAAAAGTAATGATTAGTCTCTATATATGTACCATGTATATGACTATCTCAGAAAAAAAAAGAAGAAGATGATGTTTCTTTCTTTGTTAATCAATAAAAGAAGTTTTGAATGCTAAGTCAATAATCTCTTTGGACCTAAGAAGATCGATGACATGTTAAAACAGTCATTTTTCAACAGTCAAAACTCAAATTCGTCGTCTTGAGGCCCTAGTACACCAAGAATATTTTGGTGGGTGAAACTGGAAAACAATTCTTACTGTATCTGTACAACCCCAAACTATTCAAATTCTTGCTTCCAAGATCATATGCCATTATAAGTTCTACAAAAAATATCATAAATGAGAAATCCAAACATTTTCAAGCGAGTTCCGACCCTACATTCTTTGGATTGGGATAGAACATATCAAAATATCATATGACCGACGTAAACAGTTTCCTAATAAACGAACTTGGAAAAGCCTCAAGATTATACAGACCATATTTTTTAATCTCAATACAATAATGAAAAGAAAATAACATTTACAAAACGACAACGTCGGAAATACGTATTCATGCATGTCATGGTATATAGATGGCGATAATCATAAAAATAGTAAAAGTACATAACATAACATTCAATGTAAAAATTGATATCATGATGATGTCTTGTCAACCTTTGTCCCCACATTCCGACCGCTTCACAAGGGGGTACGCTTCTTAATTAGACTTGTCTCCTCCAAGGAACTTCCAATCCTAATTAAACTCAAAATCTTGTCCCCCATATTTCGCTTGATCCGGTCCAAATATGTGATACACCTTATTTTATTAAACTCATAATCAACCCAATGGAGCAAACCTTGCGAGTTCTTGTGGTAAAAACGGACGACGAGCTGTTTGGTGAGGGTGATGCTCGTTGCTCACTCCTAGAAAATCCCGGGTTAGACGACCCATCTGCTGAATCGGGTTTAGACCCACACCACTAAGAGGAGGTGGAGGAGCAAGATTGTGATTCTCTCTTGAGGCGATGGTGTTGAAGTTGTTGTTTAGTTGTTGTTGGATCATCATTGGAGAAGACGATCTAGGAGGAGGGGAAGAAGCGGTGGCTGAGGACGAAGTCATTGTTGGGCCGGCGAAAAAGGACGGAGCGGTGGTGGAATTGCTTCTAGTAGAGCCCATTTGGGCAGCTTTTTGTAAGAGAGCTGTGGCGGACATTGGGGAGAGAGGCTTGTTTTGTCTGTTTTCGGAGGAAGAGGAGAAGAGTGGTGAGAATGATGAGTCTTTCACGGTTTGGTGTTGTTGTTGTAATGATGGTAGTGAGGCTGAGGTTTGTTGTGATGTTGAGGATGATGATAAAGTTAGATTAGGGTTTGTGGAGGTCGTTGGAATTTGGAATTGTTGGTTGTGGTGGTGGCCGGAGAAATCAGGGAGGGATGATGATGACGACGGAAAGAGGTGGTGGTTGCCTGTGGAGGCCATTTGAACCATCTCGGATAGACCTAAACGGAATATAATTGATAATATATAGTATTATATAGCATATTCAACAAAAGAACTGATCTGTCATAAATATGAATAACTATTTATAATTGATGTACCTTGCGCATGCATTGCACTTAGGTCATGGCCAAACCCTAAACCGAATTGAGAGATAGCAGCATTAATGTCGGGATGATGAACTCCTCGGTGAACAAATCCATGTGGAAGATTTGGATTATTCGTAACATTTGAATCGTTTCCAAAATTCAGGTTCGTCGTAGAGATCACCGTATTGTTATTACTTAGTGAACTCATCCTCGCACCTTCTTCAGTCAATGCGTCGCAGAAAGCTCTATGTGTGATGAAACTATCTTTCCTATAATAATAGATCGATTAAATTATAAGAAAATGTTTTAGGTTTGCTCAAAAATTCAAGTTAACAGGATGATAATAATAAAAATTCTATACAATTAATTTAAGAAGTGAGACAAGGGCATTGATTATTAAACAGAGCATTGAATTTGAAATCATTAGCAAAAGAAACATTCGTGCCGGAGTAAGCATTTATTTCTCCTATGCAAACTCACGACATGAAGACCGAAACAAACATTAAACGTATACACATACATATATAGATGATATTATATATATATAATATCATCTATATATGTATATATATATGTCTAGCTAATTCCTTGCCATATCGTGTGAATAGAAGAAAAGAATGAAGCCAAATAGACATGTACACATACAAACACACAAAATAAATAAATAGATGCTCATGAATCTCATCGAATATCATACTCAAAAAGTATGCAGCTTTTCTTTCGAAATCTTCAAAAAAAATAAAAATAATAATGCTCCCAAAAAGTCAGAAAGTCTTCAATTAATGTTCTGCGCTGATCCAACTTCTCAACAGATATATCTAATCACAAGACATTGCACACATATGCATGCCGACACTAAGATATATATGTATACACACCTATCTCTATTAGAGTTTGTCACACCATTTTTTAAGCTCTAACACTCACATGAATTATTTGTCTTCTTTTCATCCGGTATTGCTATTAGAGATGTATTACTAAGTTGTAATACTTCATATAGCACAAACTCAACTTATACATTAACCGATACCAAATGTCAATCTCGTAAGTAAATATTACCTGGAGAACAACGTGCCACAGTCACATTTATACTCGCGAGTGCCACAAGTTTTCGCATGTGCCTTCCAATCAGACTGAACAGCATATTTCTTAGAACACTTTTCACACTTCCACTTCTTTTCGCCGTGTTTGCGGCTATAGTGTTTCTTGATCCCAGTGAGGTCTCCAAGGGCCCTGGAAGCATCATGGTGTACACAAGTCTTGATAGGACATATGTATACTTTCTTCTTTATCACCTCTTGTTTGGACCGTTGCTTCAGCTTCCATGGAAGGTTGTGGCCACGGCGATGGAGTTGTAAGTTCTGGTCCCTTTGAAACCCTTTATTGCAGATCTCGCACACGAATCTGTTTGTTGCCATGAGTGTTGTTGGCGATAGAGCGATGACATCAGCATCTGGATCTGTCCATAAATATGATGTGTTATCACAGAGCAACGCATATTTGTTCTAATGACTCCAAAGATTTGTAGAAATTGCAAAGAAACAAATATATTTAACATGACCATCTGGATACAATAAGAGAAAATATGCATAAAAGCAATATATAGCGAGATGTATGCATATATATGAATATTGAATTGTGTGGCTAATTAAATGTTATTTTCATTAGAAAGCAGATTTACGAATATATGGAGCTGCTCTACATATTATGCTTAACAATTCGTATATATATGTGTGTTTAGATATGTAGATATACATATATATATATATATATATATATATATACAAGTATATGATACACATGCACATATATTTATATACATAGTATATTATGGTGTGAAGGAGTTACCTGGAGTGCCAGGTTGATTTCTCTTCTTTTTGGCGGATGAAGAGTTTGGTTTAGCATTAGGGTTAGGGTTCGAATTAGGGTTAAGGTCGGGGATCTGCTGCTGAAGATGATGAAGGTGTGTTTCTTGATGAACAAATCCTCCCATGGAAGACGAAATAGAAAATGGATCTCCTGGAATCATCTGCATATCTATTTTGATTTAAAAGAGAGCTAAAGAACAAGAACAAGAACAGCTGGTTTTGTTTTTTTTGTAAAATCTCGCAAGAAAACAAGAAGATAATCAGGAGGTTTAGAACAGTATACAAACAAAAGAGATAGTTAATAAGGGTTTAATTTGTAGAGGGGAGAAGAAGAAGAACAACAAGAGCATATAAGTTTTTTTGGGTTTTAGGGCTTGAGAATGTTTGAATGTGCTTGACTCTTTGGTTATGCCAAATGACAAGAAAAGACCAAAGAAGATGAGGAAGAAAATTTCAAGGCACGAGATATGTATATAGAAATATTGAAGAGGATTTGTTATCATAAAATAAACTAATACAGGAATAAAGTTTTTTCTTTGAATAAAAAAATGTTGAGAGATCTGGGAGATGTTCTTATAGAGATTTACCGCTTTTTTTTGTGTAGACGATCTGTGAATTATTTTCAAGGGGAAAGTGATGTTTTAAAAATAAATTATATTTTCTTCGAAAAGGCCACTCTCTTCCTTTCTCGCTGTTACATAGACACACGTGCATGTGTACATCTATGTTGTGTTTAAAAGTTGGGAGAAGATATAAATATTGGGATATTTAAGGGAAGTATCCTAAATTATAATTTTATGTTATTGTTACAATTTGAAAAAAATATTAATCTACGTTGATTCATATATGTAGTTAGATAGATATTTATACATTTAACTAATATCTACGATCATAAAATCTTAATTCATATAATTGAAACGACTGTAGAGACAAATTTATTTATTACGATCATAAGTTTAAAGGTTTCTTAGTATTGGCAATTTATTGTTTTATCTTATTTGCAATAAGCCTTTTTTTTTTGCAAATTAAAATAATTAATTAGTTTTCATCTTCAAACTATATCATATTTTATAAACAGTAATTAACACCTCTATGTACTCGTACTAATTTGAAGTCTAAATTATTTTCTTATATATACAATATTTCTATGTTAAGTATATTTTCTTAATAATAATATTTTTATAAGGTTTGAGACTTAAAAAAAAGGTTTAACACTTCACTGATAGAGTTAGTTTGCCAATGCCATATAAGTTGTTTATTATAACAGTCTTTATTAGTCATTTTATGAAAAATCTACGTTGATATGTACTTGCTAATGTTTTGGATCTATATGAATTGGACATAGTTTCAACTCCTATTTTATTTATAAAATGAAAGTTTTATCCACCCAAGAAATTGTATTTGGCAAAGGAAAATGTTCTGTGTCCCAAGAACAAAGCATATAGGTAGATGCAAAAAGTTCCCATTGTTTAAAGAGAGCACCATCTTTGACTCCCAAAAAGTTTTAGGAACTCAAAAAAGCCTTTTGTAATTTGTATTTCTTTTCAACTTTTATTTTTAATTTAAACAATCTTATATTGATTGGAAGTGCAAATTACTCCTAGACAATAGCCAAGAAAAGTAATTTAGGTTTAAATGTAATAAAGTGTACACCCGGCCAAGTGAAGTCAAAATGTGGTATCGATCAATATATATATATATATATTGACTCTAGCTAGATATATGATCTGTTGTCGCTAATGGATCCAGAAGCGAAGAAATGATAGTCTAGTTTAACGTCACGTAGTAAAACATGTACTTATCACTTATGTTAGCCAAGATTATAACTAAAGTGTTGATAGAAGTAGAACATGGTTCATAAAACATTTGAGTTGTTTTATCTATTAGTTCGAGCACGAAAAAAAGTACAAACAGATCTGAAATATATTAACTGCGATGAATCATGTTCATGTGCTATGGACAAAATAAAATTATTCGATTTCTTGAGTGGACGACTACAAATTGATGTTCTTACTCATTCAAGAGTGATCTTCTTTTGCTTTACTTCTTTGGTTTGTGCAATCGAGGAAGTAAGAAGAAAAGGGAATTGCCTTTAGGGAAATAGATCGAAAGAAATGATTAAGGCATAATTACAAAGTTGGACCAAACATAGCATGTTGCATGTTGTTTGTGTAATGAGAGAGAGAGAGAGAGAGAGAGGATCTTTGGCATTTCCCGATGAAGACGATAGGACAGTCCGTGACGCCTGTCTCTCTGTCTGTGGGACCATCTTTTCGAACCTATGATTCTCATGCACATTGGTCTTCTTCTATTATCATCCATTTTTTCTTAGTTTTTTTCTTTTTCTTTCATCAATCTTCAGTCAGTCACATAGAGCAGCAGCTCATGAGCATCATGATAATAATGACAGTGACTCTCTGATTATATGGTTTTGGGTTCTATTCTTATACCGATGGGTTTCTACTTTCTAATATAAAGAAATTGTTAACATTTTTCTATAGATTTTTTAAAGATATTTCAAATACTTTTGTATAGGTTTTTCGACGTAGTTTTGGATTCAAAACGAACCGAACGCCCATTTCTACCTGCTTGTTACCAATACAGTTAACATGACGCATCACAATGTTAAGATATAATGGGTCTGAATTTTGTAATTAGCAAAATAAAAAAAATGTTTAACAAAAAGTAAATTAACGCTGACATACAGATATATGAAGACCGACTGCATGTATTTTAAACTTAGTTTTCTTCTTATAATTTTTTTATTTCTCTAAAAGTTAAATAAAATGAACTAGTAGTACAATAATTATACATATATTATAGATTAGATTACATTAAAAATTCCATAAATAATGCAACTCAACCTCTCTTTTGGCCTTTTGTGTTTGCCATCTTTTGGTCCATTGGATGCTTTCATATTCCCCTCTTGGTATCCAAAGTTTGTGTCTACGATTAAGAAACGTATAATTATAATTTATCATAGTCACACATTATATGCATATACAAATATACTAATTACAGATTTTGGGTTCAACGGTAAAATTCTGAGTTAATTCAAAATTTGTGCAAATAATTCATTTGGTATTATCCGAATCTTGAACTAACGCTTTATCTTGCATCGATTATGAAACAAAAAATTGTTGGAAACTTGTCTAACCGAAATTAATTGAAGACCTAAGGTAAATAAAATCCAATAAAACAGTATGTAAAACTATAATATGTATAGTCTGATTTGTATAAACGCAAATAAAATGAGCAACAATATTATTACAAACTTCATTTGGCTCCACTTGTAATTTTTATTAATTATTACTTTTGTAACAATTCTATTTGAATACGGACGCCGGACTTATTAAACTCAATCGGTCAATATTTAAAACAGCACGACGTCTTTATATAAAGAATTATCACCGAAATGATTAAAATAAAACAATATGATCATATATAGCACTAGTGGTTTCTGGTTATAACTCAGAACAAAAGTTATTAAGATCACTTGTTCAAATCTTAACCAGTCAATCAAATGCTTATAAGCAAGAGATCTAACAATCGTTCGTTACACTAATTGAATAAATGAAACATAACATACTAACTTTGAGACAAACCTATAACTTATTAATTTCTGATAAATCAAAGACATACATCACATTATTTTTCAAAGGTATGTTTTTCCCGTATATGAGGCCCCATTAGGATATGTCTCTAATTAATTATTTGACGCTATAGTGATGCGGTTCGGACCTGATTTTTCTTGAGCATGAAATATCAGATATTTAATTTTTGCAGCATTATTTTATAGTTTATTTTAGTTTGAACTTTCAAAGACATACGTTGTGGGTTCAAATCAATGTTGCAACTAGAAGTAAAACACAAAAGGGACCGATTTTAAGTAAACCGCCCCACTTTGGTTTGTAGGGGAGAAACACTGATTTGATTCTGATTGTACATCGTTGAATGACAAAATGGCTTTACGATTGCATATGTTTTTAGCATCACGATTTTGATTGGTAACCTTTGAATGACCTAGTAACATAATTATTATGCATTTCCACGAACTTTACTAGCTATAATTGCTTTTTGGGTGATCGAGATTCCATTCTTTAATTTTTCTAATTAGTAACTATAATTGTGAAACTGTCGTTTGAAATTTCACAATTACATTTAGTTTTTTGTCACTTAAATATTTTTATCTATCCATCCCGATTTTTTTTTTTTATTATTTTCTTAAATACTACCAATCTGTTAGTTCCTTCACAATTAAAGCCCACTAGCCCACATAAACATGAGGTTCAATGGTTCTAGTCTACAAGTCAATGAAGTACCGAGAAGTTGAAAGCAAAGGAAGCTTCTAAAACAAAGGAAACTAAAATGGACTCATGCTTCTGTATTCTTTTATATTCATTATAGAATGTAGAAGCTAATCAGAATCTAAATTCCAACTTTCTCATACATTCCTCGACTTTGACGACGACAATCAATCAAAATCTCCTAAATGGAGATCGGAAAATCACATCAAGAGCAGCGTCGATTTGGGACACAACAGAGATTGAACAGAGCGAAAGCATCTTCGCCGGAAACATTGGCATCGCGCGAGATAACACTTTGTAATCTTAGCTTTTGGGCCAATAAGGGCTTGAGCCCAAGTCCATTACAAGTTTTTATATCAGACCCAAGTCCATAAGATACATTTAGAGGTTTTTTACATGAAATTCAGGATTCCTTTTTAAACAAAAAATAGCACTTATGTTTTGTAGTAGTAGATTCCAGTTTGAGGAAATCTGATCACCAACTAAAATTTAGACTATAAATTCAAAAGAATAAGGAAATGAACAAAAAATAAATAAAAGAGATGGTCTTTAATGTATCATTGACCAAAATAAATATACGTCAGATAGACATAAGTACTTCATATTGTGACAAGATGTCTCGTAGATTGTCGAATTTTTAAAAGGCGATTAATATATATTTGGAGATAAAGAAATACGCAATAGAGAAAAAAAAAAAAATACAAATATTAACACGAGCTGGGATGAAAACGAGTGGCTGCGTTGTGAACTTCTTGTGGATTAGTTAGAGATAATGATTAAGATATTGAAATATTCTCTGGTAATATATATATATATATATATATATATATATCATATCCATACGAACTTTCCTCTGATAAAAAAAATAAATTATAAAAGAGAGTATCACTGAAGAAAACGGGTACAATATGCAACATTAAAGTCAAACAAAAATATCATGTGCCATGAAACTTTCACAAAATCACAAGTATGTATTTGTATGTTATTATACTATATGCTAAGTTTTCTATAAACTATTAACTGATAAAAAAGACTTGATAAATCATAAAATTGTGACTAGTACTGAAAAATTAAAATTCGATTTAAAGCAAAGAAGAAAGAAGTGCAGAAGTACTTCGTTCATTAACATTACTAAAGACTCCCGAAGACTTTTTTGGACAAGATCTCAAACAGAAGCAAGCACGCGTGTTTGCACGTGAGGACCTTCTCCATCGCTGGAAAATTCCATATTTTTCTTTAAAAAAAGAAGCAGATTATAAATATCCACGTGTCAATCAGCAGATCCACCTGTCTTCTTCACTTGTGCTTTTTACTTCCCACTCTCTTCTGTCGTCTTCCGTCTTCCTCTGTCTGATTCAGTAACATTTGTCTTCGTCTTCTTTGTATGATTTTGTATCATTGAGAACCCAACAAATCTTCAAACTTCCTCAGATTTTCCAAGGAATCCAATGAAAAATATCTACAAATGTTAAAACTTCCACCCAGATTCCTCTCTGTTTACTCAACTCTCATCCACATTATTGCCTCATTCCTCTGCTCCTCCGACGTCAGAGGTGATTTTCCGGCGACGAGATTCGATTTCGGAACGTTGACTCTCTCAAGCCTCAAGCTTCTCGGCGATGCTCATCTCAATAACGGAACTATAAAGCTCACTCGTGAACTCTCTGTTCCGACTTCCACCGCCGGTAAAGCTCTTTACGGCAAACCGGTTTGGTTCCGGCACCCGGGAACTCATACGCCGGCGAGCTTCACTACGTACTTCTCCTTCTCAGTAACGAATCTCAATCCTTCTTCAATTGGCGGTGGATTAGCTTTCGTTATCTGCCCTGATGAAGAATACATCGGATCCTCCGGTGGATTTCTCGGTCTAACCGAAGAAACCGGATCCGGGTCGGGTTTTGTGGCGGTTGAATTCGACACTTTAATGGATGTGCAATTCAAAGACGTTAACGGGAACCACGTGGGATTGGATCTAAACGCCGTCGTTTCAGCCGCGGTAGCCGATTTAGGAAACGTCGACATCGATCTCAAGAGCGGAAACGCCGTGAACTCATGGATCACTTATGACGGGTCGGGTCGGGTTTTAACTATTTACGTCTCTTACTCAAACGTGAAACCAAAATCGCCGATTTTGTCGGTTCCTCTCGATCTTGATCGTTACGTTAGCGATTCAATGTTCGTTGGATTTTCAGGTTCAACTCAAGGAAGCACAGAGATTCACAGTATAGACTGGTGGAGCTTTAGTTCATCTTTCGAATCTTCGGAATCTCCACCGCCGATGTCTGATTCTCCTCCTCCGTCGTCGTCGTCACCGATTTCACCATCCGTATCCACCGTCCGGAGAAAAGCCGCCGATCCGTCATCATCTTGCCGTAACAAACTATGTAAAAAATCACCAGCCGCCGTCGCCGGAGTAGTAACCGCCGGAGCATTTTTCTTAGCATTATTCGCCGGAGTGATAATCTGGGTTTACTCCAAAAAGATTAAATACAATCGAAAGTCTGAATCTTTCGCATCGGAAATCATCAAATCGCCGAGGGAATTCACCTACAAGGAGCTTAAATTAGCCACCGACTCTTTCAGCTTATCGAGAGTCATCGGTAAAGGAGCATTCGGCACCGTCTACAGAGGAATCTTACCAGATTCCGGCGAAATCATCGCAATTAAAAGATGCAGTCACATTTCTCAAGGAAACACAGAATTCTTATCGGAATTGTCTCTAATCGGAACACTTCGTCACCGGAATCTTCTCCGTCTCCAAGGCTATTGCAGAGAAAGAGGCGAAATTTTGTTAATTTACGATTTAATGCCTAATGGATCACTTGATAAAGCACTCTACGAGTCTCCGACGACGTTACCGTGGCCTCACCGGAGAAAAATCCTTCTTGGAGTCGCTTCTGCTTTGGCGTATTTGCATCAAGAGTGTGAGAATCAGATCATTCACCGTGATGTCAAAACAAGCAACATTATGCTCGACGCAAATTTCAATCCGAAATTAGGCGATTTTGGGCTTGCTAGACAAACGGAGCACGATAAATCGCCGGACGCAACCGCCGGCGCCGGAACAATGGGGTATCTAGCGCCGGAATATTTGCTTACCGGTCGAGCGACGGAGAAAACCGACGTTTTTAGCTACGGGGCCGTTGTTCTTGAAGTATGCACTGGTCGCAGACCCATAACCCGACCCGAACCGGAACCCGGGATAAGACCCGGTTTGAGGTCGAGTTTGGTAGATTGGGTTTGGGGTTTGTATAGAGAAGGGAAGCTATTGACGGCGGTGGACGAGCAGTTGAGGAACAGCGGGCAATTTAATCCGGAGGAGATTAATCGGGTTTTGATGGTGGGCCTTGCTTGTTCACAACCCGACCCGGTAACCCGGCCCACTATGAGAAGCGTGGTTCAGATTCTAGTTGAGGAAGCTGATGTACCGGAAGTTCCGATTGCGAAGCCGTCTTCGTCGATGAGCTTTAGCACGTCGGAGTTATTGCTTACGTTACAAGACAGTGTATCGGACTGTAATGAAGCTTTGGCTCCGATCTCTACGACTTCTTGTTCCTCGTCCGAACATGACATCTTCATTGTCGGCAAGGACCGATCGGTTTAAATAATATTTAATCAAATTACAGTTAATTACTTAATTATAAAATTCGACAGCAAAAGTTTTGTATGTAAAATGAAAATATACAAAAACTAAAACTTTATACTAATTCTAAAGAAATGTTGGAATTTACATGTAAATTTTCTGTACGATTTAATAATTCTTGGTTTTGGAAATTCAAGACTACAGTTTGTAACAATGTATCTAAAATGTTTCGATTTCAATAGAGAAATGTTAATAGTTTTACACTTTTACTAGTTCAACTTTAGATAGTAAGGTTGGTGTGTGTCCTTTTCTTTACTTTGAATTTGATAGGAGTTTCTACTGCATAAGAAAAGGTTTAGAGATTGGTCCCATGTCTATAACTAGTTGACTACAAGTGGGAGCATAGAAAAAACTGTATAACCTATTTGGGTCATCATATCAATATATCACATAGACCACTCTTATCACACAAAATGTTGTTCTATTGCATAATTATATACCTAGCTTGCAGAGCGTCGACTAAAATATAGTAATGTGCATCTCGTGAACTAGGAAAAAAAAATATATATAATATAATACAATTATGAAGAACAAGAAATTGAGTGACGTCAAAAAAAGAAAGGAAAAAAAAAACAAGAATTGAGTAGAAGAATGGCAAAGTTTAGAGAAACAAACAGATAACTAAATAAAATATGTTAGAAAATGGAGGTTGGTCATAAACTCATAATCATAAAAGAAGGGCATACACTAAATGGGAATCTTACTAATTTCTTACATCAATCAATATACAATATATATTATAAATCAAATCAAAACTTTTAACTAACTTTTTTTTGAGTGGTGAGCATTTGGCCCTTTCACTACTTCAGCAGTTGCATGGTTGTGGGTTTTAGTCACTAATTCATATAAATATTTTTTATCTTTTTAGATGGTAAAACTTTATTATTATTATGAAGGCAACAAAATTAAGTCAAAACAAAAGTATTACAGGCTTTGTTCAAAAAAAAAACACAAGAATTTTACAGGCACTTAAAATTGAAAAAATAAAATAAGGAGAAATTAGTTTCGAAGTTTTTTAAAAAGTTGAGAATTAACCGGACTTGGACGCTTTATGGGTTTAGGGCTCGATCGAATTGTGAAGTATCTAAAGTCATATAAATGGGCATTTATGGTATTGTTGTGGCAGCCCATTAAGAGGACAATAATGAATTCGTAATAAATTCATTATTTCAATCTTCTCAATTCTCATCATACAATATTTTGACATTTTAAAAATAAATGAATAAAAGATCTCGCTATAAAATGTTAAGTTGTATCATTTAATACTCGTGTGTGTCATTAAAAATCGTGTTTATGAAAGTACTCCAACATTGATAGATGATCTAATAAATCCAATCAAACGTAATTAGTATAACTAAATCATTATGCGAAACTTTCTTTTCAATCTCTTGTGAGAGGCATGGACGCTACTGACTGAATATTGTGATAAATAATACACAGCACCATATGGTCCAATTTTTAAATGAAATGATTGATGAAGTGATTAAAAGGTGGGTCAACTTCTGATAAAGTGTGTCCCATGGATCCAGTGTCTTAGATTACTCGATCTACGATCGTCTATCACGAATTTTAATTTGAATATCACATGCATAAGTACAATAATACCAAACAGTCTTGTGAATTTTAATTTTTAGTTTTCATGTAAGAATAAAAGAAGACAACAACAACAAAAAAATCGTCAGTCGTCAATGATAATTGTTTGAATGGTCTCAGACCTTGGCACCTTGCATACTATACAGGTCTATCTTCTTAAAAAGCTAAAATAAAAGATAATAAAGTCCAATATACTAGTGTCGTAAGAGCATCATTATCGCTGGAGACATAAGTGAGTTTCTTAAATATTATTTTAATATAAATATGTCACGTGTAGTTAAGAAACGGGTCTTAAGTGACTTAAATAAGAGACAGGTTCTTAAGTTGAAACTGCTTTTTTATTAATTACATAATATTTTATTTTAAGAAACCTTTTAAGAAACTCCTTAAAAACCTGCGATAATGATGATCTTTAGGGTATTGTGATGAACATATAGGAGCGGATAGATACAAAATAAAACATATGGTAAACTTATCTGTTATACCAATATAGATACAAAATAGATAATATAATAAAACGTATTTACAGTAACAACATCCAAAACATCTTGTATATGAAGAGTTAAAATATTTATTTATAATTATCGTTTTCTCATAGTCATTCGTATTTCTTGCCCATGAACAGCCCTAGACTGGAATAGAAAGGATTCAAAAATCTGAGTTCCATGTCTATTTTAAAACAAACAAATAGTTAAATAAATATACTGATATTTGTTTGGTGACACATTACCCTGAATTAATCTGAATATGCTTTTGAAAGATTCAGACCGAAAAAATATGATATAGAACGGTGCATGAAAAGAAAAGACCGGACATGTACTGATCTCATGTCGATGATCATATGATAAATATGTATTAAGGTATAAATAACTCTGTACCCAAATCATTACTCGTATATATCACAACTCTCGTATACTTCCTCTTTAACTTGGAGTTTCTTCTCATTGTAAAAGGTCTCTCTCTGTCTCTAGTCTGATAAGTAGAGAGAAGAGAACATAAATCAAAATACAAGGGAAACAAATTAATGATATGTTGATTAAATAATAGCATGAGCACAACCATGTCATCAAACTCGATCGTATTATCATATAGTCTCAATGTATACAACACTAATTTGTTGATAAATCCTTCATGTTTAAGTCACCATTATATCATCCACTATGTGCAAGAAAAGAAAATTAATTATTTCCTTGGATCATCTTCTTATTAATACACATATCGTTAAATGTTTTGTATTTATCTTTTTCATTAAAAAACACTCAAAAATTGATATTTACGCAACTGCCATAAATAAATAAAAACACAGTATATGAGTAGAAATCACGACTTACTCTTTCCTCCTACATGAGCACCGGCCGATCCAGCGGCGGGGGTTTTATGGTGGATGTACGGTGGCTTGCCGTGGATAGTCTCCGGCGGAGGTCTAGAGTTATGAGTCTCCGGCCCCCTGTAATCGATCTCGTACACCTCTGAATCGGTTTGCTCTGATCCTGAGTTATTATTTAACATGCAACGACTTAATACGAGTAATAATATATATATATCATGAGTGAGGGTTTTTAAAAAAAAAACAAAGAACAAAAGTACCTTTGGCGAAGCAAGGCACGGCGAGGAGGAGGTAGATGATGAGCAAAATCATGACGGTCGATTTCATTTTCATTTTCAGAAGTTTTGAGTGTCTCAGATTTTTCGCTTCTTTTTTTTTTCTTTATGACAAACCCAATCAGTGTTTTTTTGAATGGTAATATTTCGGATACATGATGGCCTTATTTATATATAACGTGGAATGAAACACGTGTCATGTTTTCTAATTTTAATTTAATTAAAAATAATTAAAATAGAGAAGTAAAAATGTCTAACTTTGTATAATCCCCAATTATTATATATTCCCTCTGCCCTGTTTTATAAGATTTTTTTGGTTTAAAACAAGCATCTGTATATTTTAATTTAAAACAATTAAACCAATCATAAAAAATAATGTAGAATATAATGATTACAAAATATTAAATGCATTTTGTATAGAAATTTGCAAAGTATTTAATAAAATGAAACAAACAAAAAATCCTAAAACAACTAATGAAATAGGAGAGAGGGAGAGTGCCTAGAAATGTTTAGTAAACTTACTAAGTTTTTTTTTTGTCAATAACTTAATTAGCTATACTGTCTATTGTGAACAATTAGATCTGTTAGACTAAAATGGAACAATATACTCTACATAAAGTTACCAACTAACCAACATTGTGTCCGTTTAGCAAAACATAGATTCTCTACATACTCATCTTAATCATGTTTATGTTTATGTTATTCGTATTATTGAATTTACATGCTACTCATCTGAAGCCTTGAAGAACAATGTGCTCTTTGTGTTCGTAATATGGGCAAAAGGGATTATAGATGGTAAAAAAGACTGGACCATTATTAAATGTTTTTTCACGATCGTTCATAAAATATTAACATAAAATGGAAAAACAAAAGACAAGTTCATGTGTGAGGGACAGTATTAGCTTTCAGTCTCATGGCTTCCAAGCTGAATTCGTGTTCCAATCGATCTACTCATTTTTTATTTTTTTTGCATCCAAACGTATTTATTGAACAATAGTACTGTTCTTATTTCTAAGAGTTAATAGTATATAGTATACTATATTACTTAACAGTACATAAAACGGCATAGAAAATAAAGTTTATAGTAATAGATTGAGTTTCGTGTTAGAAAAACCGGTACATTCATAGTTATAGTATTTTTGGCGGTGATATACAAATATTATATTATATTTAAATAGCATACATAAACATATTTGACTGGAGAATCGCTGGTATGAAGTTGAAATATTATTGAGTTAAATGGAAAAAATTGAATGAGGAGATGTTAATGTTATATGCTTCCTCTATCCCCCACTAATGTCTTACAACTGTACATCTCTGTACTCTCTACCTTTTCATTTATTTCAAGTCGGTCGATGGATGGATCGTGCACCCCAAATTATCAATCTATTGTATTCCTCTTTTCATTAATAAGCTATATACAAGTACTATATATGTGTGTAGAATGGTATTATTAACCCTATGGAAAATTTATTTATTTACTAAAATATGTAAGACGATGTATTAGAATTTGAGAAAAGAGAAATTTAGAAAGGATTTGTTTTTTTTTTTCTTGTTTGTTTGTATTCTTTTTTTACCATTTTAGTTTTATTAAATATTGTTTTTTCATTACTTTGAGTATTAATCACACTATGTCGTCATAATCACATTATCACGTTATGTGTCCTTTCATAATTAATGACGACTGCTCAGTTGCTCACTAACGTTGAAAACTTTTCACTTCATTCAATCAAGTTGCGACTTTTAATGAAAACCTCTCATTTCCACTCTTCAGCAGATATTATAATTTGAAGATAAATAAGGAAAGGAGATGAAAGAGAGAGATCAGTTTTACCAAACCAGAAGATACAATGAAAAGATTTGAGGAAGGTGATTCTTCTTCTTCTTCGAAGAGGTTTAAATACAATTTATCTTCAGAACGCAGACTTGAAGATCTTCCACTGGATCGGCTAAACAATATTATGTTGATAGTATCTCAACAATATTTCCGTGATATGGTTATGCTCAAAATGACGTGTAAGCATTTCCGTGAAATTGTCGAAGATGATGATTTTTTGTCATTAGTTGATTGTTTCTTTTTACGTCTTCACTGGCCACATCCCTTCCCATCTGCACTAGATTCGTTTAGAGTTCGATCTCTCAAAGTTCTTCCGAGAAGGCGATTTAGATCGAGGCCTCTCAACTCTTCGAGTTTCTGCTCTTAAGGGCTACGACGTGACTATTTATAGTTACGCCATCCTTCGTAGGATTATGAATCCTACAGACGATTTCGACAAAGAATTTACCAACCCAAGCAGAGAATTTATTAGAAGCGTTAAACGAAAACTAGCAGATGCAAACCTTCCATATGTATGGTTTTACGAAGATCCTCAAGAGTCCATGGAGAAGCGAGCTCAATTTATTGTTAGAAAATTCTACACCTGTAAGTGTGATAAACTGAATGGCTAGGAAAATGATTGAAATGAGGATTTCAAAGGTGGTGCAAGAGGATCTATGTGTGAAGATTGCTTTTGGATCATCCAAGTTTTTTAGTTTTGTCGAGAGTTCCATCAAAAGATTGCATGATTTTGATGTTATGTATTATACAGTTTTTTGGTTTTCATTTTAATGCTATGTATTATGAAGTTTTTTGGTTTTCATTTTAATGTAATGTATTATGAATGAATGATTAAAAACAGAATATCACAAATTGTTATCCTAATTTTATATAAAACAGATTATCACTAAATTATCATAAATTTGTTGTCCCAGTTTTACACTTTTAATGTAAAAGCTAATATATATATATATATATCAACAAACATTACTACGCAAAAGCATATAGAGAGACTATCCGATTCCTATAAACAACGGATGCGTACAAATTGGACCAACAACTAGCTTTTGAAAACTTCATATCATTACTGAATATTATAGTATAAATTTTATGTAACCCAAGTACATGTACATCCGTACATTTCAATGTATATGCTTGACCTTTGGAGAGTCTCATAGTTTTAAAAAGAAAACTCTTTGACTTCATTAAGTGAAAGTTCAAAATGTTTTTTTCCAAAAGACGTTGCTTTACACCGTTCTGAAATGCGAAAAGAACTAGATTTGATACTTTTTTTATATTCGAATTTACAGATGAACGAAACTAAATTTAAACCATCCAAACCCGAACAGTCACAATGACATCCGTTTCAGATCATTTTGGTTTCATCAAATGAGATACTAATATTGTAAAAAAAAAAACCAAGAGTTGAATTTGGTCCCAAAAAAAAGTTGAATTTTCAAGAATATCGGTGAGAGATGTCTCAGTCTTCGGGAATTCAATTGAAATATTTAGTATTATAAGTATAATCATATTTGTGAGAACTCCATAAATGATTTTGTCTAACATCTTCTTGGTTCTTATTCATAAATCATAAATTGTAATGGGTCCATATCCATCTCTACAGCTATTTCATGGCTGTGTATTTTTTAAAGACATGTCTCCTTTCATTTTCACACCCACCCAGCTTTTTTTTATTTTATTTTCCATATAATTATACCATGCATTATGCATAACCGAATCGATTATATATGAAAAATGGTTGTCACATATACGAAGTAACGCAGTTATGACTAGACAACTAAACTAAATTAATGTATCAATATTTATTTGTTTTTCCATGTTGGGTCTTCAATCCTGAATAAATGGCCTACAATATTTAAGCCCATCTATAAATTGGGCCAGAATAAGCCTTTGTTTGCTTTTTATGGTCAACACTATATATAAGCCCTTTTGATTTTATAAATGTATTGTTAAAACATTTTTTTTAATGCCAGACATACAAAACCTACACCTTACACTATATGTGTGGATGGATATACAAATCTACTATACAATTACAAATTGTGTTCCTCTATATCTAAACACAGTCGCTTTAATCCTAAACAATTACAATTAAAACGATTAATTAAAATTAGTGAATTTGACTAATCACGTGAGTGACCTAAACCCTACCTAACCTTCTTCTTCATCCGGAAGTAACACCATTATATTTCTCGCCGATCCTCGCCGGCTCCGATTTGCTCCTTGTCAACACCGGCAACCGTATTAACCCTAACTCCGTTTCCGTTATCTCTACTTCATTTCTATCAACATTCTCCGAGTCGTTAACGCCATTGATTTTCTCGGTGGGAACTTCCGATACAGAATTTTCCGATCTCACATTTTGCTGTGATTCAACTTCGCGTTGGTTATTTTCTTCCCAGAATCTAAAAGCCAACGACGACGATCTGTACGGTGCAGATCTGCTTCTCGTTAACAAAAGGGCGTTTATCGGCGGTGTTGTAGCCGGAGACACAAATAATTTAGGGATTTCGAATATTTCTTCTTCTTCTTCGATTTCCGCTTTAATTTCTTCGACTGATTCCGTCGCCGGAGCTAATTGGCTTCTCGGAGAATCTTTCGCCTTCAATTCCCGACGAGAACACGGAAACGAAAACAATCTCCATTTAGGCCAAACCGACAACGTTTTGATTTTACCGGCTACCTTATTACAAAACGACGCGTTTCGGATCCACTTACATCGTCGTCGGGTCGGGTTATCTCGAGATTCGGGTTTAATTTTGGGCTTCGATCGGTTGACTCTGACTTGACCCATGCAAGTAACTTTAGGTGACGACGGTTCTTGAGTAACCGCCGCTGCGGATTTATTCCGGCGAACGAAGAGAGGACTCGCGCGTGACCTTCCTCTGCTTCGGCTTCTACTTCTTCTACTTGTACTTCCGCCGTTACTTTTACTCCTCAAAAACCCCATAAAAGGCGGTGGATATTTCTCGACCCGACCCGGACTCGAAACGGGTCTCCGAGAAATCATCATCTTCTTCTTCCCTTTCACTCTCTCGCTCTCTCTCTCTTTCCTCTTCTCTCCACTGTCTTCTGGTTTCGTTTTGTCTTCATTTGGTTTTTTTTTTTCTTAACGTTTTTTTTTATTTATTAGTTGTTTTTAAATAAAACATTTTTTTTTTTGCACTATTCGCAACGGACGAATAAATTTTAGGGTCTTTATGATATCTATCACTTTATAGATTGTTTAATGTATTTTTAAATATATTCTTTACTTAATTTATTGTAACGCTTACTTATTGTGGAGATTAACTTCTCTTAATCTACTTTTTATTTTTTAACCTTTTCGTGGTTCCCTATCCTAGATTAATAAGTGCATATATGGGTAAACCCAACTACTTACTCTTTAAGATTCCAACAAAAAACTTACTCAATATACTTTTAGTTCTTTTTTTTTATTAATCTTCTTTGTGCGACTTTGACTGCTTTGAAACGAATCTTACAGAAAAATTTACTCTAGATTTCTTAGTTTTATTGGTGTAGTTTTGTTGAGTGTAAAAAAATCCCTTTTTGCTTCTTTTGATGTCACTTATCATCGACCAAAAAAAAAAAGACTTCAGGTTCACTTGTATGGAATCACAAATAAATTTTTCGAATCACTGATGACGTGATATGTTCTTCATAAATTACGCTATCGATCCTTTGTAATTTTAACATCCTATAAAACAAGACATTAAGGGGAGACTTCTATCCAAAGATTCAAGAGTATATTTTAAAATTTTCATGTCCACAAAGTTTGGAATAATTTTTGTTCTAATAAAAACCAAAAGATTACACACACATGTTCAGGAAAAATCAAGGATAATTCATAGGATGGATCCTACATACGTAATTTCTGTAGAAAAAACATTGTTCTAAACAATAAACTTAGATCCGATATTATAAGAAAAATGTACTCAACTTTTGAAAGGAGTTTTGTATGGAAATAAAAATGGACCCAATTCCAGAAAGATTGCAATCTATTGGCCAATAATAATAAGAGATCACTAGAAGTTGATGGTCTAAAAGCAGAATCCTTGATAAAAATTTAGGACATATGAAGTAGGAATTTGACCTTGCTTTTGATGTAATGATTTGGAAATGACTAAAACATAAAGTGGAAATCTTTGTGGACAAACAAAAGCAACACTCAACTCTCCCATATCAACTCTTGTCTCCCACTATCAATATCCTCACTAAACCCATCAAAAATATCAACCCAAAATACATTTATTGATTGTTTTTAAGAAAGAAAAAGAACTTATGGAAACAATTATATTCCTTTTTAGCCACTTATAACCAAAACAAAAATAACTAATGGGAAAATGGAATACACCAAATAAAACAAACTAAAGCAAAATCATGATATAGAACCAAAATTCAACCCTTAATTTTTTTTTTCTTCTTTTTTTAATTTTTAAACATTGCTTTTTTTTTTTTTTGTCAACATCAAACATTGCTTCAAATATCACTTTTCACCACATGTGTGTGTGTATAAGAGACCTTAAGTTTTTACAGAAACGTAAGTTTAGAGATCCGCTTTAGACGGAGAAAAGTTTTGCCTTTTGCGTGTACTGATCAGTGAAAACACAGCAAAAACGACAATCACACGGAGACTAACCTACAAGGCTATAACTATTGTTCTCTTCAATGTGAACACAGAAACCCTAAAGCTCTACAATATTCATAAATAATGAATCATAAATTTAAACCAGCTAAATCTTCACACATGTCAAGCACTTTCAAGAATCCGGAATTATCACAGAGCCAAAGAGCTACGGTAAGAGATTTTCTGATACCATAACCGTCACTTAAATTAGCAAATATTTCCCTCCGAAATTATTGAGAAGCTATAAGAAACAGTGTTGAATCCCCAAAACCAGAGACCTATAACTTTTTTCTTCAATTGATGAAGTTAATACGCAAAGAAAGAAAAGGAAAAAAAAAAAGATACAAAGATCACTTAATAAGTGTGAAGAAGGTTCTTTTTGTGAGATGTTCAGATGAGCAGCTAATCTCACCAATGTCATCAAAGTCTTAGAACAGTGGCTTAATTGGAATCTCCTCGCCACTCCTGATATAATGTAATAAAAAAGGATAACAAGTCCGCTAAACAAAGCTTCCCCGAGTTCTCGACCTGCAATGGATGAATCAAATGAGATGTGCTTGCGGAAAAAAAGAAAAGCAGACAAGAACAGACCTGCATTTGTTAAGCAATGGCGAAAATAGATTTCATGTTATGAGGGATGAGCAAAACAGCTAATGAACTCCGAGAAGAATGACTTGAACTGCTTTTACGCACATTGTTCTTCCTGTATTTTCTAATGCAACAGTGGTACACATACATAACTGTGACTACCTTACTCCTATAACAAAACAAGACAAACCAGTATCAAGATGTCCTATTATCAGTCAAGATTATGGTAATATATACCAAGAGCATTTACTTGATTTGCATTAAGGGAGCTAAAACCAGTTTAGGAATCAATGAAGAATTAGATCCACATTTCTCTATTAACTTGTAGAGTTTTAAATACTGCAGTGATAAGAGTCACTACAGTCTTGAGCTAAATTAAAGTATCAAAAGCTCAAGTTGTTTCCCATATGCTTATCCTAAGACATAATCAATGAGACAATGAAGAAATTTCGACTTACTTAAAATCAAATTAGCCAAATTAATCAGACTTAGCAGAGTCCATATTCGTCCTAGCAGCCCTTGCATTGTCATATTCAAACTTCAACACATCAGGAATATGTGAAGTGTCCTTAACATAGAGCCATCTCCCTAATGCACTCTCCTCAATCACCGGAAAATATGGATACAGCACAGAATTCACCACCCAGAACCAACTAGCACCAACAACAGCCCCAAGCGTCGCGCCGGCAAAAACCTGCGCCACCGTGTGGTAACCTAAATAAACCCTAGAATACATCGTAACAACAGCTAGAGACCAATGGAGAAGATTCAAAATCCATCTGCTTCTTAACCCAAACCAGAACCCAATTCCTTTACAACCCATCAAACTGAAATACGTAGCGAAGAAGAACATGAATTGTGAGTGGCTTGATGGCCATCCATGTGAATCGCAAGCTTCGAGCAACGTACAGGTCTCGGGACGAGCTTGTTCTACGGATGTTTTAATAAACTCGTTGATGAATTGAGAGATCACGAGACCTATACCGAAGAAGATCCCTTGAAGCTCACGCCGGAAAAGGAAATGAGAGACGAATCCACCGAGGCTGATGAAGACAGGGACGAGAGAGATCCAGGCGAGAAAATGTCCGAGCTGATCTCCGGGACGGTACCGGACGTGTGTGAGAGTTACGGCCTTGAGCTGCTGAGGTAGGAGGTCCATTGACGATAGATCCAAAAGAATTTTGTTAATCGAGAGAATTTGGCTTTGGTTCAGGTTTTGTTTTCGTCTTCTTTCTTTTTTATTTTCTCGAGAAAGAGCTGAGAAAGTGACGGGTAAGTGGGTGAGAAACGGCCAGACGGTGAGATCATCATGTTCAGGGAAGAGAATCATGTGGATGCGTGACACGTGTATACTGGAAAAGGGGTGATATTCACATGCATCACATTAAGATTACGGTGTACATAAGAGACAAATGAGAAGTCGCCACGTTATGTATGTAGTTTACCACGTCGGCAAATGTCAAACATTTCGTGAAACCACGATCGTTGATCCATTATATCCCTTTAGTTGACAAAAAAAACAAAAATTCCATTATATCCAATTCGAAATCGATAATAAGTTAAGTGGCTATTCATTGTATACTTGAAAATTCTAGGGACTAATTTGAAATTAGAAAACAAATACGAGTCGGCGAAATTTTCGTGTTCTATTTTTACCTGGGCGGGCAGGCGCGAGGGAACGGATCCAAATTATCCAACTCGTTCGCGGCGAAATTCGTAAATACTCCTATTCGTTATTTCGTAATCGAAAAATTTCTCCGGTTAAAATACTGAATCAAACCCTACTCTCGACGAACCTAGTTGTGCTCCAGCTTCCTCTATGGCAGATGATGGCTCCGCGTCTAATCGAAGAGACCCAATAAAGTCTTCAGGTGATTTTCGTTCTGTGTTTTACCCTAAACCCTCGAGTTTGATTTGGCACCTGAGTAGTGTTAGTGTTACTGATGAAAGAGTGTTCTTTGTTTGCTTCCCGAGAAAATTAGGTTAGGTGGTGATTAGGGTGAGGAAATTTAGATACTTCATGGTTTATTGTCAGGGAGTAAGCATCACATTGTAGTATTGGTTTTCATTTATATTGATTAGTTTAGGACAGTAGAAAACTCATATATATGAACTTGCAGAACGATTGGACTTTTCAATTGGTGACATGGATTTGATTGTATTTCTGGATATGGCGGTGTGTAGTTGGAAATGTTGCAGGACAAAGAAGACGGCAACAAGCTGTTACGGTTGCCAAGGAAAGAAGAGAATCACTGGTTAGGGCAAAGCGGCTTTGTAGGGTGGGTACTAATGGTGATGTTGAGGATGCTTGTGTTGAGAATGAGATGATGATTGATGAAGATCAGCCAATATTGGAGGCTCAAGCCAGTAAAGCCGTGGAAGAGCTCAAGTCTGCTGTTCAATATCAGTAAGTGAATCTGTTAACTTGTTAAAACCAGGACGCGTAGGAATTGATATAGTTTGTCATTTTCTTCGTTATCTTCACTATTTTGGGTATTGTTCGTTAATTCTGTCTGATATCTACTTATTATCTTCTTGGTCAATTTTCAGGGGAAAAGGTGCAATGCAGAAGAGGGTGACTGCTCTTCGGGAACTCAGGCGTTTACTGTCAAAATCAGAGTTCCCTCCTGTTGAAGTTGCCCTCAGCGCTGGTGCAATACCTTTACTTGTGCAGTGTCTCTCATTTGGCTCTCCCGACGAACAGGTTTCTTATATTGGCCTTATATATGCTTCAATGCTATCCCTTTGTTATTACATTTATTTGCTTATTTATTTGCCTAGCACTTTACTGTAGATTTTGGATATTGTAAGATTATTTCAAGTTACTCATTTGCATTGAAATAAGACCAATTAAGTGGGTTTGTAATCTTTTGATCTGAGTTCTGTCTAACTGCAGTTACTTGAGTCAGCTTGGTGTCTCACAAACATCGCTGCCGGAAATCCTGAAGAAACAAAAGCTCTATTACCTGCTCTGCCGTTGCTTATTGCTCACCTTGGAGGTTTGTACTGGCCAACCAAGTCTGTTATTACTCTATCATCTTTGTCTGATCAGATTTCATATGCTGCCAAGTTTATATTCAGAAAAGAGCTGTGCACCGGTGGCTGAGCAGTGTGCATGGGCAATCGGTAATGTTGCGGGTGAAGGAGAAGATTTGAGAAATGTTCTTTTGTCTCAAGGGGCTTTGCCACCTCTAGCACGTATGATTTTTCCTGACAAGGGTTCAACAGTAAGGACAGCTGCATGGGCATTGTCAAATCTGATTAAGGTGTGCAAAAGCATGTGTGGAAAAGCGTGGCGCCCATTTGATCACATTTGTTATAATTTACAAGTCTTTTTACACACTACTTTCACCATGCCTTAATATAGGGACCTGAGCCAAAGGCAGCAGCACAACTTGTTAAAGTCGATGGGATACTGGATGCAATTCTTCGACACTTGAAGAAAACGTGAGCGAATTTACACCTCTATTAATTCCAATAACTTCTTAGCGTGTTGTAGTGTCTTGCATCTTGCCATCGATATTCTACTTTGGTGGATAATTTGATCAAAATATTATTGATTGTTGGATTCAGGGATGAAGTAACTGCCACGGAAATTGCATGGATTGTTGTTTACCTATCTGCCCTCTCAGATATCGCTACAAGTATGCTCTTGAAGGGAGGCATTCTTCAATTACTTCTTGAAAGATTAGCAACCTCAAACAGTCTACATCTTCTTATTCCGGTACTTCCCGAAGAGACCTTACTGTCCAAAAGAAACATGATTCTAGTTCAATTATTACCACAGTTTATAATATTGGAGTCATTGCTTCTAGGTCCCATTGATCTATTTTATTTTCATATTAGCATGAATGATTAAAAGCAGAATACTAACTACATGACAGTTATTTTTCAAAAGCTGCATTCTTGATTATCTCTAAAACAAGAAAGTTTGAATCCAGGTTCTACGAAGTGTAGGCAACTTTGTCGCTGTTGATCCCAAAGCAATATTAACCATTCTTATCCGTGAACAGAACAGTGAAGGCTAGTATCTGTTATCTTTTCCCGGTTAAACGCTATTACTTTAATCAGATATACTGTTCAAGATACTGATATTGCAAATCAAATTTCAGAAAGTATCGTTGGTGTACTTGCAAAGTGCTTAAGAAGCGAGCACCGTGTTTTAAAGAAGGTCAGTATCACGTACCCACTTCGGTTCGTACAATTATATGAAGCTTTCATCATTAAACTCTATTCTGTAGGAAGCTGCATGGGTGCTATCTAATGTAGCTGCGGGATCTATTGAACACAAGAGAATGATACATTCTACTGAAGTAATGTCATTGTTGATACGGCTTCTTTCTACATCACCCTTTGATATAAGGAAAGAAGTTGCCTATGTCTTGGGAAATCTTTGTGTAGAATCTGCAGAAGGAGACACAAAACCAAGGATAATTCAAGAGCACTTAGTCTCCATTGTCAGTGGCGGTTGCCTCCCAGGTTTTATTGAGCTGGTCAGATCTCCTGATATCGAAGCTGCTAGGCTTGGTCTTCAGTTCATTGAGCTGGTAAGCAACTAAATAAATGGTCTCAAAAGCTCAATGAGACCTGAGTTTACGTGTACTGTATATTGAAGTCCCACAGTCATTTCTGGATCCAGATACTATCCTGATGGGTTTTGATTTCTGGTGGTTAGGTTTTAAGAGGAATGCCAAATGGGGAGGGTCCCAAGCTTGTGGAAGGAGAAGACGGCATTGATGCAATGGAAAGGTTCCAGTTCCATGAAAACGAAGAGCTGAGAGTCATGGCGAACAGTCTTGTGGATAAATACTTTGGTGAAGATTATGGAATCGATGAATGAAATCGCCGCTAGGGTGAGAATACGAAGAAAGTCAGATGGTGGAATCAAAGTAAACATGATGTCTAAGACATCTTTAGGTTTTGGTTCCTCTTTGGGTTTGTTGTTGTTGTAAATTGTAATACAGTTTTGTCTCACCGTTTGGAAATTTTTGCATGTGTGTTACATACAACTTACAAGCAGGCCCATGAGTACTAGAGAAGCGGAATACAGAAAATACATAAAATACAGAAAATACATAACCCTCTTAGTGGTGTAGAAGGTGTTATTCCCTTGTTAATTCCTTTTTTATTTTATTTTGTCGTATTCCCTTGTCACTTCAATAGCATCAGAGATTTTCATGGATTTGCAAATCTAATTATAAGATACACTGTCAATGTATTTATGTATTTTAAAATATTGTGGTATTTTATTTGAAATTCAAACCAAAACAATCGAAATTTTAGTTATTAAAAGTTGAAAACTAGCTTAATCAATTTTTGTTTGATGACATGGAAGAACACAAACTTGGGTTGACAAAAATAAAATTAAAAAAAGCCACAAACTTGGATTAAGTTAGATTAACAATAAACAAATGTTTTAATTCGATGATAAATAAGTATGCTGTCCTTTCGCATTCCCGCTTCATTTTCTCTGCTTTCTAGGGATTTGCTTCTTTGTTTTTCCCTTCGGTAGCTAGTTTCATTTTGCAATTTAGCTCTTTCTCTCTTACTGGTCATCATCTGCAGAAGAAGATACGCAATATTTTCTGGGTAGGATTCTTTTCTATTTCTTTTGTCTTTTGTTGTACATTTTGGTTTTGCTTTTGGAAATCGGAGACTGCTAATTTTTTTTCTTTTTTTTTGTTCTTCTTTCGGTTGTGCTTAGAACGAATCTGGGTTTTAGGGTTTCTTCAGAATCTGTGAAATTTTGTAAATTTGGTAAGACTAAGAAGCTCTAAATAAAGCTCAACGCTTTATTATGTTGATTGATCCAGGTTTAGGGTTTCGAAGTCATGACTGGAAAATCATCAGCTCGTTCGGACAAATCGGGGAAGAAGAACATAATCTCGTCGGTGGATACTGCCGGAATAAGCAACGTGTTTGCTCAAGAGATTTTGGCGACAAAACATGAAATTCTCAAGGAGAATCATGAGAGCCTGATCAAAGATTATAAAATTTTAGAGGAAAGTTTTAAGCATGTAAATGAGATGAATGAGGTGATGAAGTTGCATCTTCAAAACCCAATCAAGGAACTCGAGGCGAAAAATCAACGCTTCCTCAAGGAATTAGAGAAAGAGAGAAGTGAGAAGGAGGAATATAAGAAGGAGATAATGAGAATGGAAAGTGAGAATGAGGCCATCATCAATGATTTGAAGGTTAAGAATCAGGAGCTCTTGATTGCGAACGAGAGAGAAAAGGAGGAGCTGAAGATGATGGAGAACAAGTATGGTGAACTAAAAGAGAGATTTGGTGCTGCTAAATCTCAATGTTCATTCTTGAAATCGCTGTTTGCTGCTGAGAATGTCACCAGTCTAGGAGGGGACGATGTGGCTTTCAAGAATGATGCTATTGTGGTGGATGATCATAATGTGACTTGCAAGAATGAGGTTATCATGGTGGATGATCATAATGTGACTTTCAAGAATGAGGTTATTGTGGTTGATGGCCATAATGTGAATAACACTGCAACATGTATGCATGTATGTTTGCTTAAAAAGCTATGTGAATCTCTCTTGTAAGGAAGTTTATTTGAATCTTCCCTATTGTGTGCAGATGTGATTGTGATCAGTGACGAGAGTGATGCTGAAAATGATAATCCTCCTCCAAGAAAGAGCAACATAATCCCTCAGTGGTCTGCTGATATAAAACAAGAACAACAATCCGATGGACCAAACTCATCAAAAGTAAATCATCTATTGTCGTCATCGTCGTCATCATCATCAGATGAATATGTATCAGTTCAGCTTCCCTTTAAAAGGTCTTGAACCTTGTTGGATGCAGTGAACACAGAGTTCGAAGAAGTGAATATGAAGTTGCTCACTCTTAAGTTAAGCTAGTTTAAGGTGTATTTTATAACAGTCTCCGGTGTATTGTTTTTTGTTTTGTCCCGGAGTTTTTTTGAGGAGCTAGAGCAAACGATTAATATACCTTATTAGGTGAATTTTTTGTTTGTCTGTTTCTGTAAACGGTATATGTTCGGATTACTCCGCTTTATATCAAATCGTATCCAAATCAATTCACTATTTGAGTTTTTCAGATTGCTTTGATTCTTGTGTCACTCCTTCATACTTAAAACGCCATTAGCATTGTATAAGCATAATTAGTGATGACTATGAAACAGAGATGACACAAGTCATAATAAATATTTAATTTGTCAATTAAAATATTCTTAGAAATAACGCTTATTTAAATAATTAAATGGATTCTGAGAAATAACAAATTGGCTCTTCTTTCTCATTCTCTACACTCACTCTCTCTAAAACTTCTTCATCGTCTCTCAAATTCATACGCAGCTATTCTTCGATCTTCATCGCGTAAGTTCTATGTTAATCCCTTCTTCGATAGTTTTTTCGTCGATCACGATCTAGTTTCTCCCGTTCAGCTAGAATGTTCGGGCTGTAATCGTACTTGGAATCGAAATCTGTTGTCAAACGCATCGAGTAGAAAACATAATTCGAAATCTGTTCGTGGTGTAATCGTTACATTTTTGCGTTCGTAAAACTCGGATTTCGAAGTTCATGAGCATCGTTTCGAGTTAATGCAGTTTAGAAGAACACTGAGATGGAAGAAGATACAGGGAATGGAGGATTTCGGAAACGCATGAAACCATCTGTATGTTTTTTTGAATTTGTCATTGATCTCGTGATGATGATTTGTGGTGGATCGGATTTTTGATTTTGTCCTGTGAAATTTGGTAGGATGAAGAGGGAAAAGGAGATTCGAGAGATGGAATGAGTCTTGATAATACCATTGAGAATGAAGAAACTGAGACGAAACTTGTTGCTTCTGATGAGATGGAACTTAATATTGCTCAAATTCTTGACAAGATTGAAAGCTTCACACAGACTGTAAGCTGTAATCATTTCCATGATTGCTTAAGTTTAGAAAGAATTTGATATGGTTACCAATATTTTCATCAATTGATGCTTCTTCTGGTAGGTTTCTCACTTGCTGGAAACAGGGAAGACAATGTTTAAGGAACTCAGTAACGAATTCGAAGAACGCTTGATCATGTGAGATTGAACAGACTCTATAATGTTGCTGTATGTATCATGATTGAGATGTTTATACACTCACATTAGTATCACCATTCACAAATATGAAACAGGATACACAGGGAACATGTAGAGAAATGGCAGGAGGAAATCAAGGATTTGCGTTTGCTTGATGCATCAAACGAGGAGACTACTTCCCTCTTACATAACGCTCGCTATCTGATTCAGAATCCTAGCATTGAGCAATGAGGTAAACAATCTAAAACCCTATCAAGAAGTACTATCAGCCATTACTAAGAACAGATTATCTTCTGTTTAATGGTGTAACAAGTCATATATATTTACCTTAGATCAACATATGGTTGAATGGAAAATTTCAAAAACTATATGATATCTTGAAGGAAGCATAGAACTAGCTTATCATGAACCTTCTCAGCTAAAGCCAGAATTGTGTTTGCTTCTTTATTAGATTTTGGGGTGAATATATAAAATGACTCATATCTCTAGTTCGATCAAAAATCAGTAACTCTCCATTCTCTTTGGCCTTTGCAATTCTTGAATATTGTTCTCAGTTCTTGTTTCAACTCAATTTCCCCCAAAAAAACTCTATGCTTTATCCAAATTGTATACAACCTTTGTTTCTGACCGTATTACTAGTTTATAACCATATCTTTGTTTTTCTTGATCTCAAGTTTATAATCATATCTTAGCATCTTCTACTTATTTTTAGCCCTTATTTTATGTTTTATTTTTTGAGCAACATTTTTAGCTCTTATTTATTTTCTCACCCTTTATACTTGTAGAAATGTTTTATTTTATAACATTAACATTCCTAAAAAGTAGATGAACTGAAGTAGTAACAAAGTTGAATAGTAGTAAAATTAATTTCACTAGGAGATATATATGGACCTACTGTTTATTCAATTGAATTCACTGTAATAAAAAAAGTATGGGTTATTTATGAGAGTCAGGTTTAGGTGTTAGCCAATATAAGAATCTTCTACCGTTGCTATGTGTTACAGAAACGACAAAACATAATGTCGGGTCGTTACCAAACTCGCTGGCTCAGCTAAATATCTTTAAAACGCTAACGGCCCTGACCTTATGTCTATGCCCCACTTACATTTCAGATAATGCCAAATTGATTTTCGGTTCAATTTTGGTTCTAGTTCTCTCTTTTTGATTTTCGGTTTAATCGTTTAGTTTTAACATATATAGTAATATATTTCACTTGCTAAAACTCAAAGACCAAACACAAAGTTTCATAAGAGCTTAAAAATTAATTATTTTGTTTCATTCGTAACGAAGATGTTTGAATTATACATTAGGTGGAATGTCCATATCCCAATTCAACTACCAACTATGGAGATACTTATTATTAATATTTATAAATTATCAGAAGCATATCCTTATATATACAGTTATACACAGACTATGATATGTTGGACGACAATATATCATATGATTAGTTAAAATTATAAAATTCCAACGGCTAGTCTTACTTATTATATACATATATGAAAATAGCTTTAAGGGTTTTTTTTATTAACGAAACAAGGAAGACGCCACATAGAGTGATTGGACATACATTTCCTTTTTTTTTGTTTTTTCTAATTACAAAAATTTATAAGAAGACTGGTACAAGCTGGCCACCGATAAGGAACCTTAGGAGTTTATCTCCAAAAAAAGTCAATGATTCAGACAGATAATACTTAATCCATTGGACAAAATTAAGTACTCTTTTAATCTCCTTATTAGTTCATTGTATGTCAAAACAGTTTTTTTCGCGATATAATTAATAAAATTATCTAAATTCATTGGGAAATTGCTTTCGAGTTTTCACGCTTTATATTGTTTGTTTGTAAATTCATATATGTGAACTTAAGACATTATGAATCAAATAATTTGTTTGTTCATCCATTGGAAATTTAATTACTAGTGTGGTTGGATCTGAACATAAAATATGAATATGGTGTACAATGATCAACTAATTTTCATGATTTATCGAATCCAGAAAGTATTAAGTATCGTATATGGTGGCTTGTTATAGTATATTTAAAATGATAAAGGCTGTCTCACTGATGGACATATTTTGTTCACATGTTTTGTCGGTTGTATTAATGTAAGCGTGTATAAAACACAAATACTTTATATGGATTATGCAGATGAATTAACTCGATAAACAATTAATATTTGACGACAAATACAGTGTTGTATTTTACCCCACCAACGACGAATAAAACCCCATATCGAAAAAGAAAAGACGAATAAAAACTTTTATTCAACAATATTATTTTAATACTGTAGGTGAAAGTACCAATCTTACCGGATAAAGTTGTAATTAGTTTTTAAAATTTTTTATATGGTCACTGTTACCCATCTCATAACTAGTTCATTAAATATATACTAGTTTCAGAAAAGGTTAAAAATCCAATAGATTTTTCTGTTGACACGTTATTGGTATTTTAAGAAAATTTCAAACATCTTAAGAAAAACAAAACACCAATATACCATGTCAATTATTATACTACTATTTTTGAAATCCACTAAATAATGTTTAAATCTTAACAGGATAATAATTTACAAAACAGTGATTATAAAACGTAAGAAATATAACTCATCATTACCTTTTTTCTATAAGCTAATCAATTAGTTTATAGAAAAAGAGAATTTGAGTAAAAGAATTTTAAGTAAAATAAAAAAAAACAAAATAAAGGAAAAAAGAAGAGTAGAGTGGAGCCCACAAAAGCGGCCCAATTAGTGGCTTCACGCACAAAAACACACACACACACCGTCACATATACTCTACACACAGCTTTGAATCCATCTGTCTTCTCTCTCTCTCTCTCTTCTTCATTCGCAATTATGATAATGTGAAAGAAGAGGCGAAGATATCTTTGCACCTCAGCAAAGATCCAAACTCTCTCATCGATTCTTTAGCCTTTTCGTCTTCTCCGATAAGGTCTCTTTGAAGCTGCGTTGAGGTTTGGTTGACTCCTCCAGATTTTATCTTCAAGGCTTTTCAGCTCTTCGTCTACCAGATCTGGTGTCACTCTCTTCTCACAGGTACGATTCATGTTTCTTCCTCATTCGAGGTCGTTTCAGTTTCAATTGTTTAGTTCAATTTATGAATTTAGCTCCTAGATATCGAGATCTGTTGTTATCAAGACCCGTAGATTCACTTTCCCTTTGGAATAAAATTTGTTTCACCTTTTTGCTCTGTCAAGGATTACACAAAGATGGGGAAAAAAGCAAAATGGTTTTCAAGCGTTAAGAAAGCTTTCAGCCCAGATTCAAAGGTATTAAATTTTGTATGTTGATGTGGCTTATGTTATAGTGTATGCTAACATCTTGTTGTCTGATTTTTTTTTTTTTTTCCAGAAGTCGAAACAAAAATTGGCTGATGGCCAAAATGGTGTGATCTCTAATCCTCCTGAGGTGGATAATGTCAGACAATCTTCTTCTCCTCCTCCTCCTCGTGAGGTGAGAGTAGCTGAAGTGATTGTTGAACGGAACAGGGATCTTTCCCCTCCTTCGACAGCAGATGTTGTGAATGTTACAGCCACTGATATTCCTGTAGTTCCTTCTTCATCTGCTCCTGAGGTCGTTCGTCGTGTTAAACCTACTCGATTTGCCGGAAAGTCTAACGAAGAAGCCGCTGCTATCTTGATTCAGACTATATTTAGAGGCTATTTGGTATGTCTTTTCTCTTATATAATCAATCCCACTCTTGAATTGGCTTTGATATTCTATAGAAACTTCTTTGATTCCTCAGAAGAAAGCTGCTTTGTCGACTTGAACCTTATCTTGTGTAATATCTGAAATACAGGCAAGAAGAGCACTGCGGGCGATGAGGGGTTTGGTCAGACTTAAGTTATTGATGGAAGGATCTGTTGTTAAACGGCAAGCTGCAAATACTTTAAAATGTATGCAGACTCTCTCTCGTGTACAGTCACAGATCCGAGCTAGGAGAATCAGGATGTCAGAAGAGAATCAAGCTCGCCAGAAGCAACTACTTCAGAAGCATGCCAAAGAGTTAGCTGGCTTGAAGGTTTGTCTCTCACATTCATCCGATTCAGTTTTCTTCTTTTTACTCAAAAGTTTCTTCCTTTGTTCTGGGTGACAAATGCTTAGTAGAAAGAACAGTTGATTTCTTTTACCTAGCAGTCGGTTGATACATTTTGTAGGATGGTTTCCGCGTATTAGTCAAGAAAGGGTTAGTCTTATCTCTGTTTCCCGGGCATTATTCATTATAACATTATATCAAAACTGATGCATACTTACATTATTAATCAGTCTTCGTTTCAAATTATAATCTTTTGCTTTGATTTGCTTATGCTAAGAGTTTCTCTCTTTTTTCTCAGAACGGGGATAACTGGAATGATAGCATTCAATCAAAGGAAAAAGTTGAGGCGAATTTGCTAAGCAAGTACGAGGCAACAATGAGAAGGGAAAGGGCATTGGCTTATGCATACTCTCATCAGGTATTCCGATCGATGTGACTTCATACTGAACCTATGGAAATATATTATTACAATTAAAAAATTGAACACATCCATTGAAGTTAAATCTGTGGTTCATTTGAATGTTGTAATGATCATATATGTTCATGTTTGCAGCAAAACTGGAAGAACAACTCTAAATCTGGAAACCCAATGTTCATGGATCCAAGCAACCCGACATGGGGTTGGAGCTGGTTAGAGAGATGGATGGCTGGTCGGCCACTAGAGAGTTCCGAGAAAGAACAAAACAGCAACAGCAACCACGACAATGCCACCTCGGTCAAGGGCTCTATTAACCGTAACGAAGCTGCAAAATCTATAACCCGCAACGGCTCAACTCAACCAAACACACCATCATCCGCAAGAGGGACCCCAAAAAACAAAAACAATTTCTTCTCTCCTCCAACTCCCTCAAGGCTAATCCAGTCATCGAGAAAATCCAACAACGACGATGACGCCAAAAGCACAATATCGGTCCTGTCTGAGAGGAACCGTAGACACAGCATAGCTGGTTCATCAGTTAGAGACGACGAAAGCCTTGCTGGCTCACCGGCTCTCCCAAGCTACATGGTTCCAACTAAATCAGCTCGAGCCAGGCTCAAGCCACAAAGCCCATTAGGTGGTACCACACAAGAAAACGATGGGTTCACGGATAAGGCATCAGCTAAGAAACGGCTCTCGTATCCGAATTCACCTGCATTGCCTAAACCACGGCGATTCTCAGCTCCGCCGAAGGTGGAGAGTGGCGGTGTTGCGGTGACCAACGGAGGAGGCAGCTGAGGTATTTATCGGTTTATCTTTTTATTATATTTATTTTCCCACTTATGGATGTGTCCGAGATTGTCGTCTGTTATGTGTTCCCTTCATTTGGTAATTCATTTGTGCAGTGTAAGCGTCAGTCATTTATTTTTGCTATAATAATTTTTATTATTCGACGATAAGGTTTACCGTTTAAATTTGTGCTCTTTTGTTTCTTTAAAGATCTAAGTAATTTTATCAGAATTGGAAAAAATGGCCCTCTGTTTGGAGATATATGTAATAATTGGAATGAGGTTGTAATTTGTATACATTTACTTTGTCTAAGAGTCCTTTTTTATTTAGATTGTACATTTACGTATATGAGTTTGTATATCCGTAAAATGTTTATAACTTGTAAATAGTAAAGATTATTGGAAGAATATATAATTGGCGAGAAACCAAAACAGACCGTAATCCTCCAGAAGACACTGGGAGTTTTGACTCACATAACCGACCAATTTTGTTGAACCGACTTATCAAACCGACCTCTTGCCCACGCAAAAATAAAATAAAATAAAATAAAGCAGCAGAGATGTCTTTATTTTCTCCCCATTGAAGAACCCTAAACCCATTCGCCAATTCGATCGAGAAACTCAACATTAGAAGAATTTATTGGGATTTCTTAATCCGATTGAATTTTCTCCGGACAAATACTTTGCTTAAATCTACGTGATTAATGGTAAGTTGTTTTTTTTGTCGGTTCTTGTTTCCATAAGCTGGATGGTTTTAATCAGGATCCGTGTTATGTTAGGGTCACAACAAAATGGATACAGAGATGATTATATCTCTGGTTCTGTGATTGCTATGAGAATGTTTCTTCATCTTTGATATCCAAAGCTTTTTAGTATCTGAGCTTGGTTTTTGTTGTGGCTACACAGGCTACGCCAATGATTGCAGGTGCTGCTGTAGCTGCAGCTGCTTATGCTGGTAGATATGGTATATTGGCTTGGCAAGCTTTCAAGGCCAGGCCACGTGCGCCTAGAATGCGCAGGTTTTATGAAGGTGGTTTCCAAAGTTCCATGACTCGCCGGGAAGCTGCTCTCATTCTTGGAGTTAGGTGCGTCCTTTCTTATTATACCTACATACTCTGTTGGTTTTGCTCCTCAAATTGTACTGGTTCTAGTGTTGTTCTGTAAGTTATTCGAGATCAAAAGTTATTGATTCAACACCCTCCGGATCAAAGCAAACTCCATAGTTTATGTTTTTGACGTTTAGGAGATTGTTGATTTTAAATGAATGGCTTGGCTGAGTGTTTGTGTTGGTGGTATTTATATAACAGGGAGAGTGTTGTTGCTGAGAAGGTGAAGGAAGCTCACCGGAGAGTGATGGTTGCAAACCACCCGGATGCTGGAGGCAGTCACTATCTGGCTTCTAAGATTAATGAAGCCAAAGAGATGATGCTTGGAAAATCCAAGAACACCGGTTCTGCCTTTTGATGATTGCCATGTTTTTGATACGAACCCAACAAAAGTATGTATTTTTCATTGATTTTGTTATGAATGTCCTATGGTTTCTTCTTGTTGCTGCTCTTGTATATCATTCTTGAAGGATTCCAAATAACTCATTTGATAAATACAAACACCATTCTCTTAAGGAGCTTCTACACATCCATGAGAGCAGAAAAGAAGAATTGAAAGCAAACATCTAAAGAATAATTCCCACAAAGGCTAAGATTTACTTAAAAACAACATCCTATTGATCAATAGGTCACACAAGCAGAATGCAAAAAGAAATCGAAGGGAGAATCAGATCCGTCGAAGGTAAACACATTCTTAGACCATTCAACAGACCCCCAAAGCTCTCCATAACCGCGTCTCTCAAACAATATCTCAGCGCACCAAATCTCGGTTTTACATTCCTTAGTCCAATTGCGACCAAGACGACCAAACACCACTGACTTCCACCAAACTGTCACTCTTCTTCCTCCGACACTATTTGCCACCGAAACAAGATAACAAGAAAAATAAGAACAACGGGGCAGTCCTTCAAGTCCTTTAACCCTACTCCACCCCGAATCTTCCTCACCTGGATCACACCAAAGTAACATCCCTTTGCAAACCGATACTAGACACAACACCTTCTCTATCTCTACCAAGCAAATATCCCTCTCCAAGTGAAGCTGAGACAAATCATCCATGTCATAAACTTTCCCACCCATTACTAATTTACCTGGAACCACACTCTTTTGAGTGGTGAGATCTAGTGATGTGGGCAATAATGGCTCCCAAGTTTTGTTCTTTGGATCATAAACCTCTCCCCAATCGTCCATATTGTAGCCTCCAATCACGTAGATCTTACCGTCGATCACATCAGCGGCAGCAGAAACTCGAGGTTGACGCATGTTTGGGAGTCTACGACATTGATGAGATAGACAATCGAGAACCAACACACTCCTGCTTCTCCTTCCCTTAACGTAGCCTCCGATTATGTAAATCTCTGAACCAATAGAGAGAACAGTTGAGGATACGGGATGTTTATAAGGAAACCAAGGCATGTGTATCAACTTCTGTTGTTTGGGAATTGGTGAAAGTGTGAACCAGCGAGGATCAGGGTTGTACTCATCTTTCTTCAGGTTTAAGCAGACACAGAGGTAGTACTCCTCTGTTATTCCGATGCGTAATCGTGTGGCCTCAAGCTCAGGCGAAGCGATGAGTGATCTGAAATCCCTTGAGACTAAGGCTAAAGTTGGACGATAGAATCTCGGAACACGAGCCAAACCATTGAGAATGATGTCGTACGGTAACGAAGAAAACGACGTCGGAGGAGGAGACTCTGACGATGTGTCCGTCTCTTTTTCGTCCGGTAACGAACAACTTTGAGAATGTTGTCGTCCGGTGAGGAAGAAAATAATCTCGAGACACGAGCCAAACATTGTGTTCTGTTTCTGGCAGGTTTTTTTTAGGGTTTATGTGCTTTGATTTTTGTATTCTCTACTAATTGTTCGTTTAAGTTTTACTCCTAGAATTTAGGAAGCATTTATAAATATAAATTTTAGGAAAATTTCCAAGATCTCTTATGATATTTTAAGGGTTGTACGTATTAGAATAATTTTTTTAAAAAAATTTGTATTCTTTATCTTTTCTTAAAATCACATGTTATTTAACAATTCATAATTAATATCTTCTAGGCAAGTCGAAACTCAATCGAGGTCTCAGCGGGTTCAATCTATCTTCTCCGATTCGAATTTATAGTTTCGTCAGGAGCCGCCATGAAACGCAAGGACGATGAGAAGGACAGATTGTGTAGCAGCCGAAGTAAGTTAGATCCGATCCCTCTTGATCTGAAGATGGCTACAGTGACTAGATTGCCTGCCAAACCTCAATTGTAGAGCCACCAAAATAAACTCCATTGTGGAGTGGAATCTAGGATTCGTTTGGGAGGCTCCAGGAAACGGAATCGTGATGAGAAAGACGACACAAACCCAAGTAAGTTAGACTTAGATTCGCTCCCTCTTGATCTAAAGATGGCTATACTGACTAGATTGCCAGCCAAATCTCTTATGAATTTCCGATGCGTGTCAAAGATGTGGTCTTCCATCATCCGAAGCCGAGGATTCATTGATTCCTTCTACTCAATGTCCTCCAAGCAATCACGGTTTATAGTCGCTCTGAATAACGGTGTATTCGGCGTGCCAGAGGAGCAACTTATCTTCTTCTTCTCGTTTTCACACGAGGGAGAGGATCAGTCTTCTTCTTTGGTACCCAAATTCGAGATGGCTCTTCCTTCTGTGGGCTTTTCTTTCCACTCAGGGTTTTGCGCTTCTCTCCATGGCATTCTCACTGTTGAGGCTGATTGTCGGGTGATGCTGTGTAACCCTAGCACGGAGCAAGTCGTTAAGTTACCCAGTAGTAGCGCTACTTTTGTGGGTTACGATCCGATTGATGATCAACATAAAGCTTTATCTTTGGCTAAGAGGTTTCGAGATGATACTAGTGGTCATCCGGTGCACAAGGTGTTAACATTGGGAGGTGGTCAAGGATGGAGACACATTAAAGATACCCCTTTACCTTATAGGCCGACATCACTGAAAGTATGCATCAACGGTTTTCTCTACTATGGTGGTTATTGCCAAACCCAAACTGAAGATCCAGTTTTAGTGTGTTTTGATGTTAGATCTGAGAAACTAAGTTTTATCAATGCACCTGCCGCTGTCCTGCAATGGGGTAAGCACGCAGTATTAATGGAATACAAAGGGAAGCTAGCTTCCATTGTGATGTACCCTTATGCAGCTGTCTGTAGTTTTGATTTATGGATACTAGAAGATGTCCAGAAACATGAATGGTCAAGGCTAACATGTGTGTTTCCCAACTTTGTGTGGGATTCTGTTGAGCCTGGTCAAATGTATTTTCCAGGCACCAACAAGGCTGGTGAGATCATTATGGCTCCACGTTCCTTGTCACGCAATGTCCAACCCTTTTACATTTTCTACTACAATGTCGAAACCAAAAACCTAAGAAGAGTTAGGCTTCTAGGCATTGGAGACGATGAAGAGTTTAGGCGCTCTTACGGATTCGGGAAAAAGGGTGAGTGTATTGTCCGTATCGCACATCAACACGTCGAGAGTATTGCCTTTTTTAAGGATCCTGTAATTTAACTTGATTTCAAGGATCCTTATGTTAGAGAGCATGGTAACCTCTGCGTTTTGTACTATTATTTATTTCCATTATGCAAGTGTTGAGATTTTTCAACACCAAACAATCTACTGTGTTATCTTATGAGGACTGTTGTTTTTGGGTTTAAAAAAAAATTTATATCTTCTAAAACTCTGTTATTAAACTTAAAATTATTTGAAATATTAATTAAGGATCTCTTGTTATTCGGTCAATAATTTGTAACTATCATATCAAATCTATTGTGTTATTCGATAGTTTTTTTTTATTCTCGAAAAACTTCTACACAGTTTTAGTTGAAAAGATAGGACTAAAAACTCAAAGTACATATCAAGAACTTTTCTTGTTTTCTGATTTTGGGAGGTTTTCGAATTAGGGCTTATAATGTGTCTACCCTTTTTATTTTTATATTATATGAGCTAATTAACGAAGAAAACCTATACTAATTAATAGAGTTGTTGTGACAACAACTGTAGATCATAGTAATATGGAATCTGCCTCTTAGAAAACGAGAAAAAGTAAAAGAACAAAAAAGAAAGAAAAAAAAGCACACAAAATCTATCTTAAATCCATCTAATACGATCCTAAAAACCCTTGGACATATCAAATAATGTAGGCTAATACACATAATGCAAAAAGAAATCGTTACGAGAGTCACATCCGTCGAAGGTAAACACATTCTTAGACCATTCAACAGATCCCCAAAGCTCTTGTAAACCTCGATTGTCTCTCAAACGAAACCTCTGAACACCATATCTCGGTTTTACAATTCTCCGGCGTGCAATGGTGACCTTTAGGATAATCCACCACCGACTTCCACCACACTGTGATCACTCTTCTTCCTCCGCCTGATTTTGCCAACAAATTTAACTTACTATAAAAATATGGATACTTTGAGAGTTCTTCTTCAAGTCCCTCTACAAACTTCCACACCAAATCTTCCTTTGGATCGTTCCAAAAAAAAACTCTGATTGGAATTTGACATTAGACGCCACTCGTTCTCTACCAAGCAAACATTCGTATTCAAGTTAAGCTCCAAACCATGCATGTCATAAACCTTTCCACCCATTACTAATTTACCTGGAACCACACTCTTTTGAGTTGTGAGATCAAGTGTTGTTGGCAATAATGGCTCCCAAGTTTGGGTGTTTGGATCATAAACCTCTCCCCAGTCCTCGATATCGTCGGACATATATAGAGCCTCCAATCACGTAGATCTTACCGTCGATTACATCAGCGGCTGCAGAAACTCGAGTTTGACGCATGTTTGGGAGACTACGCCATTGATGAGATCGAGTATTGAGTTACAACACTATTGCTTCTTTTTCCATTAACGAAACCTCCGATTATGTAAATGACTGAATCGATTGAAACAACGGTAGAGGATTTGGGATGTTGTTCGGGAAACTTAGGGATGGGTAGTAATTTCTGTTGTTTGGGAACTTGGGAAAGAAGGAACCAGCTAGGGTTAGGGTTACTCTTATTCAGGTCTAAATACGAAGGAACATGATTCCATGCAAAAGTTCAAGTAAGTATTACCAAATTCTTTTACAAGTGTGTTTGATGTTTATGTTTTTACGTTACTGCTTATTTAGAGATACATAACATAAGCACATATATAATTTTGTTTATTATCTCTTAAAATCATATTCGAAGTGTTCTAAAACATTCTCGAATAACTAAAATAAATCTCATTGATCAATATGTCACAATGGTAGAATCAAGAACGAAATTCGTAGGAGAGTAACGTCCATCAAATGTAAACACATTTTCAGACCATTCAACGAATCCCCAAAGTTCTCCTAAACCGCGTCTCTCAAACGAAATCTCTGCACACCAAATCTGGGTTTTACATTCATCCTTACACCGAATGCCACGACGTTGATGGGGAAACACCACCACCGACTTCCACCACACTGTCACTCTTCTTCCTCTACCGGATTTTCCCACATAAGTAAGATGACGAGGGAAGAGTTCCTGATCCAGTCCCTTGACCCTAGTCCAGCCAAAATCATCTTCCCTTGGATGACGCCACTTTAGATTCCCGTTCGATACCGATGTTTGGAACAGCAAGTCGTCTATCTCTACGAACCAAATATTCATCTTCAAGCCATGCATGTCATAAACTTTTCGACACGCTTGAGTGGTGAGATCTAGTGGTGTTGTGAGCAATATTGGCTCCCACGTTAAGGTCGTTGGGTCATAAACCTCTCCTCGGTGCTCGCTATTCTCGTGCTTGGAGCCTCCTATCACATAGATCTTACCGTCAACTACATGAGCGTCAGCAAAAGCCCGACGTAGACGCATTTTGGGGAGTCTACGCCATTGATGAGATCGACAATTGTAAACTGACACACTCTTGCTTATATTTCCCGAAACAAAGCCTCCGATTATGTAAATCTCCCAACCAGTTGAGACAACGGTTGAGGAATGTTGATGAGGAAACAAAGGGATGGGTAGTAGTTTCTGTTGTTTAGGAGTTGGGAAAAGTGTGAACCAGCGAGGACTACTAGGGTTGTCGTTATTCAGGTTTAAGCAGACATAGAGATCACTCTCAGTTTTTCCGATGCGAGACCGTGTGGCGTAGAGCTCACGGGAGGCGAGGAGAGATTGGAACTCTTTGGAGACGAGAGATAGGGTTGGGTAATGGAATCTCGAGACACGAGCCAAACAGTTGAGAATGATGTCGTATGGTAACGATGAAAACGTCCGAGACGACTCTGATGATTCTTTCATCTCTTCCGTTTTCATTATCTCTCTTATGATTTTGGGAGGTTTCGATTCAGGGTTTGTGTGCTTTATATAAAATTTGCTAAGTTAAAGCCTAAAAGGATAATCTCGGAATATTTTGAGAATATGTCCTTTATCCTTTATAATTATCCTTTATAATTTCCAAAACTGTCTTTCTTTTTTTTACTTTTCTTTTTTCATATCTAGTAATATCAGAAAAAGAATATTAAACCATTGATTGGTCAATCTTTAATTACACCCTTTGGAATGTGAAATGCCATCTAACATATATTTCTGCTTGGTGTAACCCTATAAACTCTGAAAAAAGAGTAGTTTTTGATTATCTATAGCTAATTTCCACCTTTTTTACTTCTTTACTCTTTGGTTGTTGTAGTATGTGCCTCTGTTTCCATTAGCGTGTCCTTTGTTTCTTTTACTCTTTCAAGCTGGCCTTTGGGTTCTCCGAATAAATCATCGAAAATCTGTCTATGGCACTCATCGCAGAAATAGAAATATGAGAAGTGACCTTCGTTTGGAATCTTATGTACAGTTGCTTCAGGTATCATTCTGCTAATGTAGTCACTCATTGATGGTGGAGCCACTCGATCGTCCATTCCCTTTAAAGTAACAAAAATCGAACTATGTTTAACATACACAAGACGCTTTGATCAACGTGAATTTTACTATATAAACTATGCATTGTATGGTGCAGAACTCACCTGCCATATGTGAATGGGTTTTCGAAATCCTATTAGTTCACATTCCGCTTCACTGTACATTGACATGAGCCAAGAAAGGACACCATTGGTTGTACATTTCTTCTGTGTGCGGAATTCGGAAAGAGTAAAGCCCCAATTCGATACTTGAAGCACGGATTCTTCTACAAATGGTTTAGCAGTTCCTTGACGGACGGATTCCTCCACGTTCCTTTGGTAAAAGTCTTGGAAAGTTGGGTCTTTGATTAGATGATTATCCTGAAAGAAGAAACAGAGTTAGCAAAATGCAACTCTCTCGCTTCGTGATCTACAGTGGAGGGCATTCATACCTTTTCTCCTAACGATAATGCCATCCACTGATCGAGCTGATCGAGTTTACCAGAGAGAAAAGATCTACGGTAGAAGAAAGGAAGAAGAATAGGAAACCGCCGTGCTAAAAAGTACATGAATTTCCTCTTTGTTAGCCATTGCTCCCATGTTTTTACAATCTCTTCCTTAACCATGCTTGGCTCATATGGATTGATCACCGGAGCCACCATTGCAGCTCCTGTAGTTTCAAAAAACTAAACCCAGTATCAAAACCATGACTGGTATTCTAATGATTGGAAAACTATAGGAACAATGTAAAGACCTGCAATTTTCTCAGGAAAGTATTTCATTGCAGCCCATGTATGAATACTACCAGTAGAGTAGCCAAGTAACCAGAATTTCTCATCAATTCCAGTAGCAGCTGCTAAGTTTATCATATCCGAGGCTGATGAGCTAAGGTTTCGACCTCGATGAGGATCACTCTCTCCAAACCCTGGAAGATCATATGACACTAAACGTACACCATACTCCACCAGCAATGATTTCTTCACTCCAGGTATGCCTTAATTAAGTAAATTCCAAACATTAGAGGCAAACAAAACGTAATGGGAAGTAACTGAAACTGATGGAAAACTAATTGAATACCTGCAAGTCGAGAGGAAAGAAAAGAATGAGTCATAACTAAAGAGTATCTTGCTCTTTCTGCAGAAACACCTAGCTCTTGGTAAGCTATATATCTACCATCTGGAAGCTGTACACGGGTTGCACTAGTAGGATGTATACGCAGTTTCTTAATTACTGGCATTGGTCTATCATGCTCCGGACTAAAGCTCAATGCTGCACTTCAAAGTTGAATATGTCAATGCAAGGAATCAAACCTTTGCACTAATAAAGAGTCTATAAAAATACTGCTATTTAAGCTACATGTAAGCAGAAATGAGTAAACTAATGACGACAAACCATGAAACTCCTCGTAGATCCATCTTAATACTCAATTCCACAAAAAACTGCATGCAGAAAACTGGCTAAATACTAAGCTAAGCTAATGTACTAAGCTAATGTAATAACAGAATGAGATTCTGAGAACTACACACAAATACTAAGCTAATGTACATAAATTGATAACCTGCGAGTGCTAAGAGGAAGACGAAGAAGATCACAGGCCAAGCGTGAATCGGATCACGATCCTCAGGCAAGAACTCATTCAGAAAGCTAAGCTTCTTCGAAACTTTAGCCGCCGGTTTCCCAAGCTTCCGTACTACGAAAGAGTCCTCAGTCACTACCGTCTGCAGCACTATGTCCTTGCAACCATTAGCGAGGTGAAGAAGCATCTCTCCCCAAGATTTCATGAATCCCGTCACTTGATCTTTCAATGTCTCCTTCGGTTCGGATTCGGATCTCTTCGAGCCGATTTCAGTAGCCGCCGATAAATCGATCGGTGCGCCGTCGTATCGTAATCCGGCGTCAACGAGACTCGCCAACTCTTCTTGCCACGTAGGCACTCCTCTAACCTCCTCCATTTTCCCTATCCGAACCTAAACCCGAACCAACTCTTCACAGCAAAATCTGTACATTCATTTATATACATGTGAATCAGAGAGAGAAGATGGTGAGAATGAGCTGCGAGTGACACTTTTACAAAGCGTGATTTTCAAGCTCACCATTTTTTTAAATAAATAACTCGGAAAAGAAATTAGAATAACGAATCATATCTCTCTTTTTCTCCCTAAAGAAAGCGAAAGGAGACAAAAGTTTAACTTACCAAATGACGTAGAAACAGCTTAGACACAAGACTTAAGGTTCGATTCGAATCTTCAACTAAACTTTTCTTCATGTTCTTTCTTTTCAATATTCTCCATCGCCTCCGCCACCTTGATTTGACAGGCTAAGGTGAAAAAACCCAGTCCGCCATTGACGAGATTCTCGAGCTCTCTTTGACTCTCTCTCTCTCTCTCTCTTCCTAATTTCCCCTTTAGCTGGCGACATTAATAAACATGAACCACTGATCAAAATTGCCTTTTTGAATTAAACGGTTTTGATTTGTCCACGTTGGTCTACCGTGGTATCGACGGTTAAGTGGTGGGGACCGGGTGAGCCAGTGAGTGTCGTGCGGGCAGTTCACTCTTTCTGTGTTTCTTTTACCTGTTACAGCCGGTTTCGTAAGGATTACGGGTTTTGCTGACGTGCCGGAAGGTGTAAGTATGGTGGGGTAGGTGTACGTCATCTGAACCGTCCGTTTAATCCAACGGTTTGGTCGGCATCTAAAGAAAGAAAATGATGAAAGTTGTAGGCCATTATAAAAGCCCAAATTTTGATGGGTCTATTAATTAATGGGCCAAGTATAATAAAACCCCTCGGTGTGAACCAGCTTCGCATATATTAATAGTCTCTGCCTTCGCTAGGTTTAGGGTTTTCTCAGCCGCTTTAAAGCTATCTACTTGTGCTTCCTGCAAATTCCTCTTTGCTGTTGATCTTCTCCTCCATCAACAAACATGGGGTACGGTTCTCCTCCCTTAGATCCTTCGTGTTCCTGTATCATTTCGCTCTTTAGTGTTTTATTAACCTAATTTGCTTTTTGTTGAGAATCGATTCATGATTGTATTTGATTCTATCGGGATTCTGAGGCAATGCGTGTTTATTTCTGGATATGTATGCTACTTGGTTTTTTTCTGTCTGCATCCACAATAGATTATACTTAGTTGTGCTAAGTGTGTGTTCTCTAGTGTTGGGAATATAATTCAAGAGTTAAGAACTATTCTGCACCATTAGAGTGTTATGGAACGCATATGGTTTATATTGGATGTTTTTGTTCTGTGCTGTACTAATGTAATCTGGAAGTATCTTCATTACAATTCTCAACTGTATTCCGAATTGATTATTTGTCTGCTGCGTCTATGAAACCGCTTGCCCTCTAATAAAATGTTAGAGATCAAGGTTTCTGTGTTCTTGTGAATACTTAGCTGAACTGTTTGTGATTGTGTATTACAGTAAGACACGTGGAATGGGAGCTGGGCGCAAGCTGAAGAAACTCCGTATTAATCAGAGGTGGGCAGACAAACAGTACAAAAAGTCTCACTTGGGAAACGAATGGAAGAAGCCTTTTGCTGGTTCTTCTCACGCTAAAGGAATCGTCCTTGAGAAAATGTAAGGCCGTTTTAACATTTATTGTTACCTTTTTATTGATTTTTAGATGTTGATGTTGACGAGGCTCTTGTGTTTGATTATGCAGCGGTATTGAGGCTAAGCAGCCTAACTCTGCTATTCGTAAGTGTGCTAGGGTTCAGCTTATCAAGAATGGGAAGAAGATTGCTGCCTTCGTCCCCAATGATGGTTGTTTGAACTACATTGAGGAAAACGTATGTTACATGAAATGCGTTTGTACCCAATTATCACACCATGGATTAGTTTCTTTCATATGTTAACCAGTTCTTGTTAATTTTTGTTGCAGGATGAGGTCTTGATTGCTGGATTTGGTCGTAAGGGTCATGCTGTGGGAGATATTCCCGGAGTTAGGTTCAAGGTCGTGAAGGTTTCTGGTGTTTCACTCTTGGCCCTCTTCAAGGAAAAGAAGGAGAAGCCAAGGTCTTAAAGAGCCCATACAAAGCTTCAAGCTTTTGAAATGGATTTTGATAGTTCAGTTAAATGTCTTTGTTCTGTTCTACTTTCAGATTCAAGAACTTGATGTATTACATTTTATGAGTTTAGACATGATCGTTAAATGTTATGGTTTTTAATCAATTTACTCTTTTAAGCCACATCTTCATCTGTGTTGCCACTTTGACTGTTATCATAACCATGCATAACTAAGAATAAACAAGCATTACCGAACTTTAATCTTAGTTTCATCACAAGATTGGTCGTTTAATTTATTATAAGTCAACAATATTACTATTGAAGACATTGACTTTTGATCCATCATAAAACCTAGCTGATATTATTTTATCTCTAGTTGGTCTAGGGTTTTGAGCCGCTTCGGATTGCTTGGCTGCAAATACCTCTTTGCTTGATAATCTTCTCCTCCGTCGACAAACATGAATAAGACAAAAAGGTGTATGAGAGCTGGGCGCAAGCTCAACAAGCAGATTCAGAAGTATCGGTGGAGTTTTGACCAACGCCAGCCGTTTCACCTTAGAAATGTATGGAAGATACCAACATGTGATTGTTGGAGGTTTTCCTCTGCTATTTCTAAGGCTGCTAGAGTAGAGCTAATGAATAATGGAAAGAAGATTTATGCTTCTGACCACAACTATTGTTTTTTGAACTACATTAATGAAAATCCTTCCAAGACTATGTTACTTCCAAGGTCGTGAAAGTTTCTCTCTTCAAGGGATTGAAGGAGAACTGGAGAAGCCAAGGGTCTTAAAGCTTCAAGGGTCTGATGTCATAACCACTTGTCGGGTTTTCAGTTTAAAACAACTACTCTTGTGTTCTGTTCTACTTTAAGATTATGTGTATATCTTAGTTTTTGACTGTTGTCCCGTCCTTATTTAATATTTTAATTGCTTTTTTTCTTGAAAAAAAAAAACCTCACAAAGTTAAGAGATGTGTATCAATCTGTCATGTTGTTGCTCTTTTTAGCTTTGGGGCAAACATACTCGAGTCTGTAACTTAAAAGAGAAGGTCCAAAGATGCTGTATTTCCCGGCGCTGCTGAAGGCAGTCTTTGCGTCTTCGCCTCTTTTGAACACAACTTTGGCTCTCTTGCCCTTCTTCGTGACCTTAGTCTTCGACTCATGGATAGGACCGTAACGGTTAAATATCTCGTTCAGCTTTTCTTCAGATGGAACCGAACCTGAATCCGCAAAGTTGAGGATTAACGCATAGGGTGCTGATGAATCTGCAGAACAGTCCTTGAGACCAGTTTGCTCTTTTGAGCCTGAGCCAGTGATTTCTTTATTTGCAGGTATGATCTGATCTTCTGCAGAGTCTTTCTTATCACAAGCTTCTGATGTCTCAGTGATACTTGCCTTCTTAGAGTCATCATTGAGATTACTGCAAGATAGTTCATTAATGAACTTTTCAAAATCTTCATAATTCAAGGGGTCTATGCTGATTGATTCGGGTATCCCAATTGGGGTTTTGGCAGCAGCGTGAAGGCCAAGAGAAGAAATCTTTCTTTCGGCAAGCTCTTCATGTTTTGGCTTCTTCGTCTTCTCGTTCTTAACTTCTTCTTTTGTGGTAGAATTAGAATTATTGCAAGGCTTAAGTGTAGGAGTTGAAGAATTGATCTCGCTTTCCCCTCTAATTCCGTAACATGGTTCAGCGGCCATCTGTAGTTCATTTGCATCACACACTGCAAAGTTATTTTCCTCATCAGAGTTTTTAGACACTGAATCCTCTTTCTGTCGGTTGTGCTTGATCTTTTTCTCAGACTTACCAGATTCCAAAGACTCAACGTTACGTTTCTTTCCAGAATGCGACTTACCATCCAATTTCTCAGTTGATCTGCTCCAACAGCGTTTATTTACAATCAAATCTGGCAAAGTCTTCTCCTTTGTCTTTTCATCAGTCCTATCCTCAAAATCAAACCTTTCCTTGTGTTCAGCAATATCTTTGTAATCTGTCTTTCTCTTTTTGGAAGATACACCTTCAACCTTATTTGATTTAGGGAGAGAAGCTAGAGGCTCTACTGACCTTACAAATGTTTCATAGTCAAGGAAGTGTGAATAGTTTATCCATTGTTGAAAAGCCAATACCTGAGCTCGGTTTATTACAAATTGCAGCTTCTCGGTCGCATCATAGTCAGGATAGCAAGCTAAATGCCTCAAATATTCCACAAGTTTTGCAGGTTCAAAGGAGATTGCATTCGATAACTTGTCTCCACCATATGTCATCCGTGAGTCCTCACGAATTCCAGTATTGATTATGTTCTGAGTCTTGAGTTTGTTATAGGCTTCCTCTGAGACACAAGTGCAAGATAAACCAAATTCTGCTCTCCTTGAAACTTCCTCCAAAGCATAGTCAATAGCATCACAAAACTCAGCTGAGTTACTCTGCTCCTGCATTTGAGAGAAATACTGATGAAAAGGCTTTATCTGAGATGCACTATTCCAAGCAAAAGTAGAATCCCCAAAAAACGCAACCAAGACATTTCCTTTCTTGTAGTGCTTCTTCGCAATTTTAGATGCAACAGATGCATCAAACACCTGTCCAGGCCACCATGGATAGCTCCTTACTTTAGCCCAAACCATATCAGAGTCAGACAGCTTCAGACTCTCATCCTTGCTCTTAAACAGATCTGAACCAGCTAAAACCACACCAGAATCCCTAGAATCAGAATCAACCATAGTACAGAGATTATCGCCATGAGAATCCACATCCTTATCATCACGAGCAGAGACACAGCCATTTCGCTCAACTCCAGTTAGCTTCACTACCAGGTCCTAACCTTGAAACTTGATAGCATCAGTTAGGGTTTCAGATGTGTGAGCCACTCCGTACTCGAACCTCGACGCGTTCGCGGAAATATCAGTGTTAGAGTCCGATTCGACTCCTCCTGGTTTCGTAGACATAACGAACGAGCACCAACAAAAATCCCTAGACAACGAAGAAAGAAAGAATCAGCAGAAATTTTCTTCAATATACACTTCCATTAAAGCAAAATCAGGACAATCATACAAGAGACGAAGATAATAATCGGAGGAAAACAAACCTCCGGTGGCCGTGACGGCGACGAGAGCTTGATTTTGGGTAATGGAGAGAAATGACTTGAGTTTTGAGGGGGTTTATGAGAGATGTACTACGTGTACGTCAAGCAATATGCCACGTCACAGTACTTGATTTTGTCGCGACTCAAATCACAGCCACTCTCTATGGAGGTTCATAATTTTCAAACCTTTGCTTTTCCCTCTTTTTTTTGAACTTTGAATTTTACTTTTTTTCTTTTTTCTTTTTCGGATTGACGATTCTTTAAATTAGTTTGGCGTATGAAAATAACAACTAGTTTATTTCTATTACTACTTACTAATCAATGTTTTACTAAAAAATAGAATTAAATACATTTTTTTTTGAGGGGGGGTATTTTAAATACCATCAATTCGCATTTACCCGTCCTTGTCAAATTTGTGGTTATGAAGAGGATATTTTGGGAGCCAATAATGTTCGAGATTCATCTTGTGGATAAGATTTTAACGATAGAAACAAAAGAAGTACTAAAATATGCACATATACGTCATATGTATATAAAAACGAGAATAGTGTGTGGAATATGAGAGTTAGTTAAAATACAAAGCAATAAGGAGGTGGTTATGTATGTACCATTTTGTTTTTACTCTTAACTAGATTAGTTTTTTTTTTGTTCTTAAATAGAGAGTATGGTCCAAATCCAAAACATAGTGTAATGCAACATTCTAAAAACCAGCCTTGTGTCCATATATGGTGAAGAAATAGAGAGCGAGCGAATAATCAAGGAGAAGAGAAAATGGTGGCTGTTCAGTTGTTTACCTGGAAGCCATTGATTCTACCTTCACAAGCTTTGAGATTGGATCGATTCGCTTCTTTTAGCAGGTTTTTTTCGTATACTTCAGATTTCTGAGCTTTCATGGTAGTGGCTTATCCACTAGATGATGATTGTGCAGTTTGTGATGCTCGAAGATTTTGAGTGTTTTGTTAGAAATAAACCGATACAGAGACTTAGAGAACAAGTTCAATGGTTTCGATTAAGAAATGTGACGGTTTTGTATGATAAAGTATTTCGTATAATGATTCAAAACTGAAAATTGTCTTTCAATCATAGCTCATTGGGTTGTGTGATGCTTACAAGTTGTGCATCTCTCAAAACAGTAATATTTATTATTTATTTTTTGGCAGGAGCTTAAGTTTACACTCTCTGCCTTTAGGTGGGATTAGGTCTTTTAGTTTCAGAGGTGAGGCTCTTAATATTCTTCCAATTTTGATGAAATTCTTTAGGGTCTCATTATTGGTGTTCTTCCTCAATTAGACTCCTACTTGATTAGCTAATTTTATTTTACTCTGTATTACAGGGACCTTCAAAGTCAAATCTCAAAGGACAGGAGACACAGAGCCTCCTAATGTAAACTTGAAAGATTTCACTACCAAATTCTACAAGGTGAAGCTATAGAATGAATTTGATCTCTTTGTGTCAGATGTGTTTGCTTTCTTGTTTACTCATCAAGATGAAATCTCCATAGGCTTATAATATATATAATCTTATTATTAATCTGCAGAGTCTTCCATATAAGCTTGTCATAGGATGCATCCCACTGTATGCGGTGTTGAGGATAGCCCAAAAGATATTTCACGAGCTTCCAAATCTCATTCAGAACTCAGTGAGGGCTGGCTTACCTTTTGCTTGTGCATCGAACTCTCTAAGCAAACATCCTTTACTCAAGTCTATTCCTTCTTCTCATGATATCAAATGGGGTCTTGCAAGGTCTTCTTACCTGTTCAATACTCAGCTTGAGAAGAACATGGGCACGTATGTCCTAAACCCAATACTTACTCCTTATCAAGATGCTCCTTGTTTTTCTTCTATTTCTTGTATGTAACCGGCGGTCTTAGATGGTTGATATGGAAAGTACCGGATGATTCACTAAACTTAAAGTGATAAAAACATGTAAATAGTGTAGGTTCCAATAGTGAGGACATGGGTTTGGGGTTGAGGATCTCCTAAGTAAGAGTTCGCTTTACCTTCTCTCATATGTAACATCAGATTTTGTCTGAGTACTATTGTTAGCAGGCATGTGATAACATCCGTTCTGATCACTTGTCATTGCTATTTTAGGTTATCTCTGGTGCTGCTGATAGCATGCTTTTCGTTTGTTATCATTGGGGGACTCCTTTTTTTCAAATTCAGGTAACATAGCTTAATTTAACTTCTCATGATTTCCATTGCATGGTTTCTTACTTTTATTCCTTTCTTGTTGTGAAGGAAAGACACATCCTTAGAAGACTGCCTCTGGGAGGCCTGGGCATGCCTCGTTTCCGCTGATACTCATCTGGAGGTCATGATTAGCTTCTTCACAGATTCAAAGATATCAATAAGCCTCACGATATTTCTATGGAGTTCTTGCAACTAAATAAATGCATGTGTATATGTTTTACTGGAAACTGCAGCAAAAGACACGCTTTGAAAGACTCATTGGATTTCTCCTAGCCATTTGGGGAATAGTGTTTTACTCTCGCCTTTTAAGCACAATGACAGAACAATTTCGGGTACGTTCTTGAGATAAACACGACTGGTTAATTGGTACAAGTTATCCTGATCGATTTTGTCTTGGGCAGTACCATATGAAAAAAGTGAGGGAAGGGGCACATATGCAAGTCCTAGAATCTGATCATATCATTATTTGTGGAATAAGTAGTCATCTGCCTTTCATACTAAAGCAACTGAACAGTTATCAAGAGCATGCTGTCCGCTTAGGTACCGCCACAGCTAGGTAACTTAAAAATGGTCTCTCTCTATATTACAATTTAATTTCCCCGTTTATGTTGACTTGGGGCTAATCACTTTTCCTTGTTATGTTCTTTCAGGAAGCAGACACTTCTGCTCATGTCTGATACTCCAAGGAAAGAGATGGACAAGTTAGCTGAGGCGTACTCCAGAGATTTTGATCATATTGACATCCTTACAAAGAGGTAAAGTGCAGAGGTTAAATACAGCTTAAGTTCATGCCATATTAATTATTGTTCTTGTTGGTTTGCATATATTTACAATGCTGATTTCATGCTTCTACCAGTGCAGTTGTAGTCTTAACCTGACGAAATCATTTGAGAGGGCTGCCGCCTCAATGGCCCGAGCCATTATCATTCTACCAACGAAAGGTGATCGGTAAGAACATTATAAGTGCCGGAAAGATATTCGAGTAGTCCATGTTTTTGGTGAAGCTTGCTTTGAAAGTTAAAACATTGTTTCAGGTATGAAGTTGATACAGACGCATTTCTTTCTGTATTGGCCCTTCAACCTATACAAAAGATGGAATCCATCCCAACCATTGTAGAGGTAACTGAAGATCGTGCAGCAATGGTTTTATGTTTTTAGTGCTGATTTGTTTCCTATCTTGTGCTTTTCTTTGCTTCTGAAAATGAATGCAGGTATCAAGCTCTAATACGTTTGATCTTCTCAAGTCCATATCGGGGTTGAAAGTGGAGCCGGTTGAAAGTTCTACATCCAAATTGTTTGTCCAATGTTCACGCCAAAAGGACCTGATAAAGATCTACAGGCACCTACTAAATTATTCAAGTACGATACTATTTTATGTTTGAAATTTTTAACTTCATGTTTTTGTATTAAGTTTGAAATCAAGACTGATTAGTACCAAGTCTCTACTCGTTGCAGAAAATGTATTTAATCTTTGCAGCTTCCCCAATCTAACTGGGATGAAGTATAGACAATTAAGACTGGGGTTCCAGGAGGTAGGATTGACGATGTTTTGAGCATGTTTTTTTCATTCTTTGAATCATTTCCTTTTGGTCTGTGGCCTTTTACAAGATGTATTCCTCCTTCCAGGTTGTGGTCTGTGGCCTTTTACGAGATGGGAAAGTAAATTTCCATCCAAATGATGACGAAAAGCTCATGGAAACTGACAAACTATTGTTTATTGCACCTCTCAAGAAGGACTTTTTATATACAGACATGGAAACTGAGAACATGACAGTAGATGAGACTGATGATACTAGGAAGCAAGTGTCTGAGGAAAAAAGATCACGGCTAGAGAAGATTATTACGCGTCCTAGTAAGTCCTTATCAAAGGTCTGACTCCAAACTACCCCCTACAATGCTTGAACTATCTATGATATTCGGCTTTTGAGACCTCTGATGTTCATTTCTATTGTTTACACAGGGATCAGATTCCTTCATAGGACCCAAAGAATCTATACTTTTACTTGGTTGGCGTGGAGATGTTGCCCATATGATCAAGGAGTTTGATAATTATCTTGGTCCAGGAAGTTCATTGGTATGCTCTTATATACCATTCTCTTTCTGGTTGGCTCTCACGAAATTAGTTACTCATAGTTTTCTTTACACACAGGAAATATTATCAGATGTACCATTAGAGGACAGAAGAGGAGTGGACAAGAGTATAGGTTCAGGAAAAATCAAGAACATCCAAGTTTCACATAGCGTAAATTTCATTTTCATTGGAATGAACAAGAATAGCTTCAAATCACTGTGTATTGATGTTTTTCAATCTTTTGCAGGTTGGGAATCCTCTGGATTATGATACATTAAAGGAAACTATAATGCACATACAAAGTAAATATGAAAAAGGTGAAGATATGCCTCTGACTATCGTAGTAATATCGGATAGAGACTTGCTTCTTGGCGGTAATGATTCACGATTTATTCTTCTTGATTCTGTCTTTTGCAATAACGATTACACTAACAAATAGTTTGATGTCTTTTAGATCCATCTAGAGCAGACAAACAATCTGCTTACTCTCTTCTCCTCGCTGAAAGCATCTGCAACAAGCTTGGAGTTAAGGTAATGCTACTGACTATACTATTCACATCCGATCCTGCATTGAATTTTCATCTTACTATTGTTTTTTCTTTAGGTACATAATCTAGCCTCTGAAATCGTCGACACAAAACTCGGAAAGCAGGTATTGAAAGGCTTCTCCTTTTCCTGTTAGCGTCTTTATGGTTATGTTGCTGAAACATTATACACAACCATACCAGTTAACAAGACTCAAGCCGTCCCTGACTTTCATAGCAGCAGAGGAAGTTATGAGCCTTGTAACAGCACAAGGTTACGTTTCATCTATTCGGTCATTGTTTCTTGTCTATCTACCAGCAATCCGAACAATAGTAATACTATTTTCTTTATAATCAGTTGCTGAAAACAGCGAACTGAATGAGGTGTGGAAGGACATCCTGGACGCAGAGGGTGATGAGATATACGTAAAGGTTAAAAAAAGAAAAACAAACTCTCTTTCAAATCTTTTTACTAATAACATTTACAATATTCACAATTGAGTTTGCTTTGAACACACAGGACATTGAACTGTACATGAAAGAGGGCGAGAACCCTTCATTCACGGAGCTCTCAGAGCGAGCTTGGCTAAGGAGAGAAGTTGCCATAGGCTACATAAAAGGCGATAAAAAGGTACTGTTTTATATTACTCTGCAGCAGACATTAACCCTTTTCCTCTTCACTAACTCGGTTTTTTTTGTTGTTGTTGTTACAGATAATTAATCCGGTTCCAAAGACAGAACTTCTCTCCCTCGAAATAGGAGACTCATTGATTGTTATATCAGAGCTTGAAGGAGACCAACTTATAACACTTTGAAACTATAGACATATTGATATTCCACATGTTATAGTTTCTCAAAACTATTCATTTGAGAATATAATGATTTTAGCCTACGTCAAATTGAGATGCGTAGTTTGTAATTTTTCATCTAGTTTGCTCTTGATGGATCTCGAATTCGATCGTTTCAAACCTTAGTATCAACTCAATTTTTTTTATTGAAAATTTAAATACAAGTAATCAGACTTACAGATTCAGTATACAATGTTGTGTGAGATTCAAGTCGAAAATGTAATGATACATATTTAACAATGGCTTTTGCTTGATCAATTACGACATTATCGTTTGTTCGAAAGTGTTGGATACATACCTAATATAGCTTCGCTTGATCAATATGGAGACATCGTTGTTGTGAGAAAGTGTTGTAGCCATTGCAAGAAGCTCTTCAAAACCTGATGCATCAAGGTAACCTACTAAGAGTACAACCATAGTTTCTAGACTTTTTGTACTTTTCAGTAGACGTTCCATGAACAAAGCCACGAGACTGGACTCTGCATGTTTACCAACCAACATTGAAATGGTCTCAAGAGAGCCCGGGAAGACCGAGTCTTTCAATCTCCAGCATTGACGCTGATTCAAGCTATTGAAACGCAAGTAAGAGTTGAGATGCAATTCCTGTCAAACAATAAAAACACTTCATCATGCAAACTAAAAACGTATCCAAAAAGAGTGTCAATATCTTAGATTTCAAAAACTCGCTCTATATATATATTAGCTAAAAAAAGTGAAGGACATGGTTCTTGGATAAATACTACTCTGTCATAGTTATTATGGTCAGATATATGAAGGAGATTAAAAGAGGATTCATTGCAAAGATACCGATATACTGCTGCATTTCACAGTGTGTATTGTTAGCCTTCTTAATCCAGGTGTGTTCCGTAGCAGCTTTGTTATACCAGGAATAACAGACCGAATAATCATCGTTTCAAGAGTCAAAGTTTTGACCTTGAGTGTCGGAAAAGGTATACCACAGAGTGCGGCAAGAGATAGCATCTGTAAGGCGCATAGAAAGAGTTAATACCAAAAGACGGACTTCATCAAAAGAAATAACGAAAGCACAACAAGACAAGAGCCATTGATCAAATACTTGGCATGTTCATACATTCATAATATCTACAAGAAAACGCGCCTCACTTAAAAGAACGATAACAACAAAAGATAGTTTAGTGCGCAATCATGAAACTGAATATCCAAACCTGATCAACCAATATCTGCCAATGCAAAGCAACTAATTTTAAAAGAGTAGGTTATGTGATTCTACGACATAGAGAAATTTGTAGGCCGTAGAGAATGCAAAAATGGCTAACTAACCTGAAGAAAGGTACCCCCAATAGTAAGCTTCTCAACATTCTGCAACATTTGTAGCATCTTCAGCACATTATGTTGAAGAAAATCAGCCTTAAGGGCTCCAAGATCGGAAAAGTAAATGTTCAAGTCAGCTTCGGTTAAAGAAGAGACATCCACTAAACTACATGGTAATCGAGAGTGTCTCAATCTCAAACAATGAAGATGTGGCGCCACAATCTTCGTTGGCCCCATAAACCAATCGCTGCGGTCTATCTCCAATCTTCTTAGACGCGGTGACTGACTCAAATCAAGACACCTGAATTCATCACAATATAGCAATTCCAAGGTTTCCAAAAGTGGAGAACCAGACAGAATCTTAAGAAATGATTCATCAGAAAGAGTGCAAAAACTCAAAGACAAGTTCTTTAGAGATGTCCAAGACACAGTGCATCTGGGTATCAAATCAACAGATCCAGAGTTGACCAAGAGTTGCTTCACAGATGAATTGGTGTAGAAGAAATCAGGAAACTTGTAATCCTTAACACGAGGATCACGAAACTCCAGTGAAAGCTTCTCCGCATCGTGAGAAATGGCAAATTCGATCCAGCTATTAACATATTGAATTCTGTTGAGCAAGCTTGTACGAAGATAAAAAGACGTAATTTTGGGAGCCAAGAAGCTAATTAGGGTATTGTCAATCGAATTAGGGTCGGCTCTATGACAATCAATGGAGAGAGAAGGTGTCTCAGACCACACATACCTCCATCGTTTGGACAAGAGAGAGGTTCTGATCGCAGACTTGGTCTGAACATAGGAAAGGATATGGTGGAGAATCACGTCAGGTAGAGAGCTGATGAAATTTACACCGTCGATTGAATCGCCGATTACCATGTTTTGGCGGGGAGGAGAATGAGAGTGGTGGCTAGGGATTTCAACCGCGGCGGAGGCGCCGTCTTTCTGTGTTATTATTATAAAATTTCTGACTTCTTTTCTAAATACAATGTTTTTGTAGGACTATTGTGTAAAAGACAAAATATTGTCAAATAAATAAAAACAACTTTAAATGCGATTTTATCTATTTTATTTATTAACAATTATGGGATGAATGATGGATATTCATTACTATATTCTGTGTGATGTACTGATGTATGTATATATTAGACCGACGAATTACTAAAAACAATATTAGATAGACGTTAACATATCGATCCAATATATTTATAAAATAATTTTTTTTCTGAAAAAAAATAGAAGAAATCATTATTCAGTTACTAGCCAAAGTTTCGATTTTTGTCCAACATAGAGAAATCATGGGTTCAATTATGGTATCGGGATATAGGCGGAGAAGTAACACTATCATACAATAATGTATTGATTATATAGTATAGGTGAATGTTGATATAGACATTTACAAATCTATGTGAAAGCATCTATTATTTGATATGATTTTTAAAAAATATAAATTTTTTTAATTCAATAGAAATAGAAATAGATTTACTACATGAAGAAATCATGGGTTCAATTTATGAGAAATGAATTAAGGTGGGGCAGTCCCACAATAATGTGAATTGTATGTATAGGTGGAAGTTGAACATCTCTTTTCTTATAAAGGGACTCTATGATTAATCAAAGTATTAGTTAGACATAACCTAAGAACAATATAAGTTGTTAGATATAATTAAATGTTTGTCTACTAATACATTAATTAGATGTTCTTAAGGACAAAATTATCATAATGTTTTTTTTTGTTTTGAAGCTAGTAATTGGTCGATGAGGCATGAGTGACGACGCCATGTTACGTACAAGGAGATCAATGGCCTTACAGATTTGAGCTTTAGCTCTTCGGATTTGGCTAAACTCAGCCTGTTCCGTGCTCACGCCATATTTCTTCATACACTAATGACTACAAAACAAGAAGGATGAGTTATTTCTTCATTACCTCATGGCCCTCTCAAACATTTCTATTTCGGATATAACTACATAATGATTTAATTTATCTTTTTTGAATTTGTGCAATATTGATTGGCATATTTGTCAAAACTTTGAAGCACATGAAATCTGATGGATGGATTGTAATTAATTCGACCTTTTTGTTTGTATCGGCTAAACATGTTAAATGTAGATGCATAAAATGAGTATACCCACAACTACACTACTTCTAACAAAGGTCAAATCATTAATTGCATGTATGATAGATTAAATTTTACTACTTGTCTGCACCTTGAAGTAACACCCAACTGCAAATCTTGACTCAGGTCTCAATAATAATAGTCAATGATCATTAAATCTCCGTATTAACCTCTTACGCAAATTGAGAACAAGAATTGATAAAAATATATCTATAAACTACTGTAGTAGTTAATATCAAATTCATGCAAGGTTGGTTATAAAGTTTTGTTATAATAACTTAAGTTCCTATAAAATAGCAGAAAGCCAATATCACAATTCGAACCAAAATGGAAACCAAAATCCCTAAGTCAATGATCGTCGGAGTACAGAGCGTCATGCCGGTGGAAGTGACGCAGCACCGGAAAGTCCGTACCATATCCGTTGGAGATCCGGTCGGAGTAGGAATATTCCGGCGAACACTGAACAGAGTTACGTATTACAAGGAAGCAGGTGATGGTAGTGGCGAGAGAGGGTGGTTAGTCGCCGGGTGGATCAAAGAGTCGTTAGGGAGAGCCTTGACAGAGCAGCCGATGATCTCCGGTAGGCTGCGGAGGAGGAATACGGCGGCGGAGGATGGTTTTGAGGTGGTGGCCAACGACAGTGGCGTTAGGCTGTTGGAGGCTCAGTTTCCGGCGAGTTTGCCGGAGTTTCTTGAAATGGTGAAAAGAGACAAAAGCAGAGCTGAAGCAGAGACTGTCTTCTGGAAAGATATTGATGAAGATGAACCTCAATACTCTCCATTGTTCTATTTTCAGGTTTTCTTCAAGTTTATTATTTATTACTTTTATCAAAATTTAGGACTTCTAATTAATATATCTTTTTCTTAAACAATGTTTCATTTTATAAATATTGAAATTTTCTTTTAATATATTTGTTAATAGGTGACTAATTTTGAGAGTGGTGGGTATTCAATTGGGATAAGCTGCAGCATCATAATAGCTGATCTCCTCCTTGAGACAGATTTTTTGGCCAGATGGGCTCAAATCCAAAGCTCTTTAGCTCATTCCCAAACCACACTCAAACCAATCTTCCACCTCCCTTCTCTCAAACAAGACTTTAGTAAGTTCCTCACTGAATTTTCGAGGTCAGCCTCGGTTCTCGACCGTGGTGAACCCGTTGTTTTTCGGGGCAAAACATGCCTGAAAAATTCACCAGCATGCATTGTAACCAGCAAAAAAACGAGTGTGGATGTTATCTTGTTCGTCAAGGAACAAGGTGGTGGCGAAAATAGTACTGAATGTGATGGTATGAAGGTAGAGATACATTCAAGAGATGAAGCTATTAGCGATTGCTATTGCGATTGCGATTGCAGTAGGGATTTGGAGGAGACAGATGATGGAGTACTTAATAAGACCTTAGCCTTAGGGGAAACACTTGAAGTTACGTCATGTTGGGTTGGGTCCGTCTCAAAAGGGGTTGTGTTTGTTATCCCATCTACTTTTGGAGATGCCAAGTCGCTTGCCAAATTTATTGTTGCATTGCCAAAAGAGTAACTCATTTATATCAGTGACATGATTTGTTCTACGTTTATCATATGTTTCGCCGACTGAGTAATGTTATCTATTTTAATGTAGATGGACAATGCTACTATTGTAATGTTTTTAGAGTATGGATTGTGATAATCTTGTGAAGTTGTATATTTTTTTAGTGAATTATTGATGCATCTTATCTTGTAAAACACTGAACTTGATATATATATATATATAGCTAAATGTGTTTCGATAGAAAAAATGTCAATCATATTCTACGTAATCATCTTTTAGACCACAAATGTGGTTTATTTGTTTAAAAGACAATGAAACTACTACGGAAAGGCTAACTACGATTTATATACTGTGTAATTTTGATTAGCTTATGATGGTAAGTTCAGCCGATTATTTAAAATGGAAAACATCAACATATTTCGAACTTGAATCTTATTGGCTATTACAATTAGTATGATATGTATAGGTAGAACAATATCCAATTAATGGATCTAAAGTTCATACTTATAAAAAGAAAAAAATCATCCTTCTTATTGGTTTAAATATCGACATGGCATGTTGGAAATAAAGAAGTAACATTGATATTGAAAAGTAAATACGAGCAAGACAGTATCATTTATTATCATACCCAATTGACATTGCAAGTCCTAATGACCACATAAATAAGATTCACCCATGAAATCTCATAACGAGACAAGAACAAGGCTATAGCTTAATGAACGTGTAGAATATGAATGCATGAATTGGGGGACATTTTGTTGGAAAAAAACAGCCATGTGAACATCGATCACTTAACCTTTGATGTCTTCTTCGAAATTATTATCGTTTGAATTTAAAATTTAAAATTTAAAATAGGAATTATTTTTTATGTCAAATTGTTACTTCAAATTTCTTTTTCATTTTCCCACATTTCGAATTTTACAGTCTAATATCTCAAATTATTATAAAATAATTTTAGGAATTTTTTTTATGTACAGCTTTTCACATCAGTCCAAAAGTTATATTTGTCCTACTTCTATACTTATTACTATTCTTTTGTACAAGATCCTAAAAAGGAAGAAATGAGAAATAGAAGAACAATCCACTCTTCTCTCCTCACAATCTCCTACCGCTTCTGCTAACGTTTTACAAGATACTAACCTAAGAGAGATGGAAGGAACCTTGACCTTCAGTTATGGCATAAATCAGTTTCTCCTTCATCTTCTCCTGCAAACACACAGACAAGAAAAACAGAAAACACAGTACAGTGAGAATGGTCCTGAGACCGGATTTTGTCCAGAGAAAAACCGGAGTACAAGACAAAAGACGATGAGAGATATCACTTTGGAAGAATAAGGTGGAAGCTTCAGATAATTGGCGCATGTCATCACACTAGGCAGGTCAGTCTCTGAAGAATCGCTACCATGCTGTTGCAACAACAAAAGAATCCAGAGCAAAAGGCTGATGAGAAAAGAGAGAGATTACACAATATGAGAAATACAGAGAAGTTTTCATTCACATTGGACCTTTCGGACAATTGTTAGTTTCGGATTGAGAGACGCTAAACCGCCATGAGGTAGCCGAGGAGATCCTGTTACAAATTGTAGAAAGGCTCGTTGTTGCTCCTTGTCAAACTCATGCAGAATCTCCAATAACTTAAATACAGAACAATTGAACCTTTTAGTTTGATCCGGAAAAAGAAAAACAAAGAAAGAAGAGTAGTTGAGATAAAGAAAACCAACATTTTCAACTGGTGGGCTGCTAGAAGTATATCCATGATCAAACTTGATGTGATCCAAGACTTCATTCATCTGCAAAGAAATTACTCTTTTCAGCTGATGGAAAACCAAACTCAACACGTAGCATCTAAAAGTTTACTTACATTAAAGAGATCGCGTTCTCCACACAGCATAGTTTCCAGCTCCTCTTCATTGAAAATCCGAAGATGTTCGATAGGGAAAACCTGAATAAAGCATGTACAACAGAAGGAATGATTAAAGCTTAAATCTATAGAGAAGAATATAGCTAAAGAGAAAAAGACTACGTACTTGGTTAAATCCAGACCGAAATGCATCAACCTGTTTTTGGATCCCATTACATACTGTGGCATTGACAACAGCCTTGATATATTCCTCTAGGTTATCCAAATTTACCTAGAAAGAGAAGGAAAGCAGATATCAATCCACATGTTCAAGGATCTTAAGAAAGAGATCTATTCACAAAATTAAAACACACTACGTACCATATCATCATTATCAGAATGGGGAGCGAGATCATAGTCTGTGTAGCCAGGCAACGCAAATTCAAGACAAAGGTCCTCAATCTTTGTTCCATGGAAACTTAAATCACACTTTGCTGCTCGAATATCACCCTGTCCTTGTGCGAAAACCTTTCTCCTACGAGCTAGAGCTTGCAATTCCACCAGTGTTTTACAGAGTGCAGGGTCAACGAAGTGGATGTCAAATGAGCTCAACTCCTAAAACAAAACTTGCTCTGTAAGACTCTCAACCAAAGTCAGAAAGAGATACTGGAATGAGATGCTTGTAGAACCCAATTTACCTGTCCGAGGATTAGTTTATAAAAGGCTTTCGAAAAAGGAAGGTCTAAGACTCGTCCATCTTGTAGAGCCTTTGCTACCACTGTCCCCAAGAGGACAAATTTCTGCAGCACATCTGAAGAAGAAGTTGATGTACCTGACCAAGGGCGTGGAAAGAGTCCTGAAGGAGACGCCAAAACCCCAGAGTGTTCGCTTGGCTTTCCAAAAAAGGAACTACAATCACTCCTCCACATACCAAGATCGGGATTTTGAAAAGCCCTACTGACAAGCGTATAGAACTCCAGCGTTGGCCCAAGACCAGTTCCGACTTCTTCACTGTATTCAACCTCAATGACCACCTTCTGATTACCGTATAACTCCATCATTTTTGCAGCAGACTCTAGAATTTTTTCACGGCAAGCTAAGAACTTTTTACGTGGTAAACTGCCAGTTACTGGGCGCCCTTCACCATGAACATTTGAAGTGTTAAGGTGCTGTGGATGATGATGGACTTTCTGTGAACCAAAGGCTGCAAGTCGGAAGTATTTTGATTTGACTTCAAAACTAAACAGAAACGGACATGAATCCATTAGATCATTAAACCATGGTGGCAGACCGCAGGTTGACACAGCAAAAGAATCACGAAGCTGCTGCTCTAATTTCTCTGTAAGCTTACTGCTAACAAATTCAGAATGTGCCACAGGACGAACTAGTACCCTCAGATCATCCAAATTCTCCAGTTTACTTTCGCCAAAAGCATTAATCCTTCCAATAGAAATCAGGTGAAAAAGAAATCTGTTCATGCCCTCAAGACTCTTAAGCAGGAATAATATGTCATAGGCAGGAGGACTTGACCCCTTGAGGCGCAAAGCAAGTCTATGGGCAAACAAGTAGGATAAGAAAGGGCGATACTCGTCATCTTCCATAGATCCGGGTGGAACCAGATTTTCACAAGAATCTCCAAGTTGTGCAGCCCTTTCATAAGTGATGTAGTGGGGTCCACTCAGCTTCGAACCGTTGGTAGCTTCTCTTTCTGATTTTAGTTTGTGCAAGAGAATAGCCTGGTATACAGTCAAAGAGCGGTCTAGTTCAAGCCCTTCGAGACGAAACAATAGTCTAGGCAGCGCATCATCCTTTTCAGAGGAGGTAGCATTTTGTTGTTCTGAACTACTACATAGCCCTGGGAGCTGCGTCTGATCTTCCACTTGAGATCCCTTGACACAATAAAATTTCCAGATACACAAAAGATTAATTTACTAAAATAACCAAAACAAGAAGCTTAAAGAGAAGGAAAGACACCTAGGAAGACAACTTCATCTCAAGTAAATCGATAACCAATACACCATGAAATTAAAGCCAATACTTTTATTCCATCTTGAAAACTTTCACTATTTGGAATATCAGGTGGAAAGAAGAGAATTCAGTTCTAGTACATTATTGCTTTCCTGAACTCACGTTGGAGAAGTTTCAATCACTATGATAAAAGAAAGGTTGTACATGCTACTTCCATAAGACTAGAGATTAAAGGGAGTTTAGAAATTACCTGAAACTGAGGCGCATCAGAAGGTACACTGTCAATCTCCATAGGACATGAGCTTTCACCTTGACAAGATATCGAAGTTGACTGCAATTGAAAAGATTGACATTCTATAGCTTGATCTTTTGCTTCCACAGAATCTATTGGTTCTAAGTTCACTTTAGGCCACATGTATTGATTGACAGCATCTAAATAGCTAAGTGGGTCAACAGTGACCAAGTCTTGGGAGTAATCACGCAAAGAAGTCTCCCGCTCTGCTTTCAGAAAACGAACTCTCAGGCATGGATAACTTGTGCATCGCCCATTTGGAATAGCCGCGAATGAGTTCCTTTGCTTCAAGAATTGGCTTAGGACAATTGGGAAGTTTTCCAAAGAAGATAAGGAATTTTGTAGCTTCTGTATTAACACGGATGAAGTTGCCTCGCCATCAGACCAAAGTAATGTTGTGAACACCTCAAATCTCTTGCCAACAAACGGTAAACCATCACAATCAGGATCCCCTTTGCTAAGTTTCCTTTGATAGAGTCCATTTGAGAGATAATTAGCCAGTGACTTTACAACTCCACTCTCTGTAAATTCAAAAGTGGACACAGATTCCCTTCCATTAAGCCTTTCCCTGATTTGGTTCCATATTGAGAAGAATTTTTCATCATGGACAGGAGCATCAACGGGTACAGTCATCAAAGCGCTAAGTGCTACCGACAAGTTCTTGAGGTTTTGAAGAACATCTGTCAAGCCTTTCTCAGAGTTGATTACCTCAGGTCCAAAGAAACTCTCCTTGATACGTGTTGCAAGAATGTAAACAGAATCATTTTCAATCTTACAAGTTTGTGAAGACGAGGATAGCGATTTTTCAAAAGATTGGCACAAGCATTTCTCAATCTCTTTTGTAGCAGGCTTCTGTGCAAGGTCAGCTGACCCCTGAATGAAACCAGATACCGAATTTTGTTGCCCTCTATCCGAATTTAAGAGTGCTTCAATTGCGAAAAAAACACCTTCCTTTATAAAGGAATTCAAAAAAGTATCACTGTATTTCTCAAGAAGCACTTCTGCAAGCTGTAGCGCTACTACGACCACATGATGATCCTTCCTTGGAAAAATACCAGCCAAAACACTGCAGCATCATGAAATGCACTATTATTAGCTAGAAAACAACAGGGTTAAAAGCTCTGCAGAAAACATTACAAAACAAGTTACCTTGAAATGTTGGCGTTCTTCAGCAACTCGACAAGATCACCTGACTTACTCAAGCAAGTCAGCTTGTAAATTGCTGACAGGCAACCATAAGAAACATATACGTTAGCTCCAGAATTTAGCACCTACAAAAAATTCAAAAGATACTTAGAGAGAAATAACCAGAAATTTCATATTTACAGAGAACAAAATTGTATGTCGGAAATAACCTGAATCATAACAGGAAGCATGTCTGTTCCAAATTGTTGCAAAAGATCAGGCTGCTTGACAAGAAAACTTTCCTTTTCCAATGCCAGCTGATTATCCTCTACGGGTGAAGCTGGAAGAAGCTCAATTACCAACTTCAAGACTTCATGCACCTGAATTGTAAGTTTGGTTTCAACCAACATTAATACCATTATCACCGCATTCTTCGAAAAATCAACTTTCTTACAAATATTTTCCATCCACCTAATGTTATTTGGATACATGACAATTTTGTAAAGAAGATCCTCTGTTGGAGTTCCAAAAAAAATATAAAAGTGATACATAATAAAACTTAAACCTGATTGGAACATGCATTGATAGGATGTGCAGAAGACACTGAATGAGAAATGTCATACGTAGACATGATTTCTTTTAATCTGTAACCAATGTTAAGCTCATATAACGTTCTGAAAGCTAAAGTTGAACCAGAAGAAAGTTTTCTTAGCAATCCAATCACACCCTGCCAACCAAAGCAGAAGCGCATGATGTTACCTTCATGCAAAGAAAGGAGGGGTCAAACAAATGGAGAAGAAATCTCATATACATTGTAAACAGGTTGAGATAGGGTAGTGCGGCTATTCAAGTTTAAGAGATGTGTTGATTGATGAATTAGACCATGCCTACACAGTTGATCCAACATTGCAGGTGACTCACTAACTTGATCTGCTATTTTTGTTAAGCAAATAGCCACATCCTCGACCAACTGCAAAAGGACACATGTATGCTATCAATATTTCGCAGATATTTTTCTAGTTTAGTGAGAAAAAGCAACAAAAGAGCAGAGCATCATTCTGACCTGTCGATCTTCATATTGAAGAATATTACATAATATAGGAACAGCATCCATGAAAGGCGAGGGAGACTCAGATGGAAGCTTCCTACATATATTGACCACAGTAGAAATTGCGACTCTCTGAAGCAAATGCCATGTTAAAATGATAAGTCTTGTAAAGTCACCCATTTGAGCTAAAACCAAGTCACAATAATAGAAAAGCAAGAAATTTGACATAACAAGGTTTTTTTTTGGGGTGACTAACCTGTATGCTTGTTGAGAAGAAATCGATAAACGAAAGCACTGCCATAATTGCTCCAGCATTCAAGCAGGCTACTGGCTGATCTCGGGATATTTTTTCAAGTGCTTGCAAACACTAGACAAGTCAATATTTAGTATGACATACCTATCAAAACAAGCTTTGTTTAGGTATAAACAATAAGTTCATGAGGTGAAAAGTATAACATACCTGCTCAGCAACGTCCAAGTACTCAATTGACAATAGTCTTTGGCAGAGAGCAGGAATAGTCTCATGTCTTACAAGGAATACTACTGACGGCGGATAAACATCACACAAGTAAGTAATTGCTCTAATCGCAAGCAGCATAATATCTGCATTGTTCTCATGCTTAGCTAACTTTACAAGCACAGGTGAGAGCATGTCGGCCATTACGCTGGACAGCGATTCTTCAGTACAGAATGACAACACTTCACATAACTCTGTAAGCCCGGATACCTGCCCTGAAGGATCGGTTTCTCCACTCAATCTCGACAAAAGAGACTTCAGTTTCCCTTGATCACCAGATGATCTCCCCCTCTGATAATCCTGAAGCACCCTGTGTCTCGGATCTTCCTCATCAGAATCACAAGATCCATAGTCAGAATCCTTATCTTGTTCTTCATCCGATCGGCTCGAAGGCGAAGCAGATGAAGAAGTATCCATATCTGCGTCAACGTTATCATGTCCTGAACTCGTACCATTAGCTTGAGCCTGAACAGATGATCCAGATGTGCTTGGCCTGAAATCCTGTGAGTTACAAGCTCTCTTATCAGCAGGTAACTCTTCCACAACCTCCATTCGTTTCTGGCCTCTGTTCTCCATAACTTAATCTTCCAATTAAATTATCTGATTTCAACCTATCATTAAGCAAACAATCAAAGTTCAAGACTTTTCAATATCAACATATCTTCCCACTTTAAACACAAACCACAAAGAAAAATAGAAGATAAGAAGGTACAACTAAGAGTCAATCACTCACTACCCAAAATCACTGGAAATGATCAGCAAATAAAATTAGTTTTTAATTGCAATTTTTATCAACACCACTACTCACCAAAATACCCAAGAATCAACACAGACGATAAATTACACACACACACACAAAAAGAAAAGAAAAAAAAAACAAACACACAAAGAGGCTTCACTAGCGAGAACAAACAAACAAAAAAAGAACCAGGAATACAATTATATCAATATTCGATAGCAGATTGGAATCAGCAATTACGATCAACTAAGAACAACAAAAACAGAAGAAACAACGATCATGATCGCACTAAAAAAACACTCGTAATCACACACCTTCAAGTTTCACCAGATTGACCCAATCGTTTGATTGGTATCGGAAACCTTAAAATTCTCAGAGAGATAGAAGAAGCAGATGAGAATCTAGGGTTTTTATATAATCTCCAGATAGAAGAAATCACATAATATCTCCCTATGGTATGTATTTAGCGCTTATTTGCTAAGACGCTGGTTTGTTTAATTAGACAGACTTCTATGGTATCAAAAAGTTATCCTCTGCGGATGAGAACACGAGAACTACAGAAGATTAGATTAGATCGTACGGTTTTAAATTGGATGAACGAAGATCCAACGGATGTGAATTTTTGTATGCCGTTTCCTTTCCGATTCAGGGATCAGAGTATTTAGCACCGCCTCATGTGGTTGTGTGTGACACGTGTCGTGATTAACAGTTTTAAACCATACAATTAATCCAAAAGCTTTGCTTTTGATTTTTTTCCATAGCGTACAACTAATTCATTTTTATGGTATTGATTATTAATAGCCTAATTAGCCCCTTTTTTTTGGCTTTTTGTTTGGGTCATTTTTTATTATATTAAAAGCTAGGTAACAAAATTAATGCTTTATTAAGTTGTTTACTTTAGGGTTTCGTATAGGAAGGTCTAATAGACACACGTCAGGTCAATTAAATTAATTTCTTTCGCCAACGAATACGGAAATCTAGAGGATATCTTCTTCTGAAGAAAAAATCAAGGCAATATCTCCATATATATATATATATATATATATAATAAAATACCAGATTATGCATTATTTTTAGAGAAGATCAAAATAGTATTGATAACTCCCATATTACACACAAAAACTTTCTTAAACTAATTTCCTTGCAATATAGTACAAGGAAAGAGACTAAAGTTGTTATCTCTGACCAAATCATACGTAAAATTGTGACTAAAACTTTTGTGGAGTTAAGATACTCGTATTTCCAATTAATTAAAACAAAATCTTGACAAAAAAAGATCTTACTTTATTAAATTAAATAAAATTGTTACTTTATTAACTTTATTAAGTTACTTTAATTAATTAAAGTTTGGTTTTAGTTTTGTGGTATTTTTGGAAATAAAACTGTTTTGTGGTATTTTTGAAAAATAAAACTTGTTAGGATATTTTTGAAAAATAAACTTATTTTAGTGGTATTGATAAGAATTGTATCTTTATTATTTTGTTTTTTTTTTTTTTTTTTCCAGAATTTTAAAGAAAACCTGAGGTACAAGAAAGACAACACACATCAGGTGGACATGACACTACTTCTGTTTGGACGGATAGATCAAATATTAAAATGATCACAAAGGAGCGTGTGAGCGCCTTGTTAATCTCCACTGAATCCCACTTTGGGTATGTGAAGACGCTTTCGATGCCTTGACGAGGATATCAGCGCCCTTGCGAGTTTTCTCGGGGTCATATCACGATTAGCGCCTGAGTCAAGAGCTGCAGAGCATCACAGAGAACGACCAGGAGGGTTCCAGGGGATTTAAGGTATAAGAAAGAGAGAACTTCGAATTTGGTAAAAGAGATCTCGTGGAGGACTGATCATTGATATTTGTATGTAAAAATTTAGAAGTTTCAGTTGTTCTTATCAACTCATGACAATTGTTTGATAAGATGATTATCATCAAAGAGACTGCTTCATCAATTCTTCCAATGGAGGAATTTGAATAGACAGCAAAGGCACTAAGGGTTTGAAAAACATGTTCATAGTTCTTAAAAATCGTCTTATCAACTCAACAACATAACACCTCACCAAAGTAAATCCCAGATAAATCCAAGACAAACGAAAATCATAAAACAGAAAACCAAAATCTTTGCCTAAATACGAGATAATTTGCGATGATGAAAGCATTATCACTGACTAGCACCGAGCCACTTGGTGAAGTTATCAAACTCGGTGTAGTCACTGTCTGAGATCATAGTCTGGTACCAAGCCTTGCCCGCTGCTTTGATCGCTTGTGCCTCCTCCTAGAGTAAACAAGAAAACAAAACAGGTTAATGAAAGAAGACAACTTTGAGTTTCTAAAACGCAACAGGTAAACATAAAACTATTCCAAATAACAATTGATGATGCGGGCAGTTCCAGTAAAGACATGAACTCAATTATGTCAAGACAAAGAATTAATGGACAAGATACTAAAACATGAGTCTCTCTGCAAAACCAATCTTAACCAATCAAAGAACCATTCCAACATCGATAAACTAAACCAAATTGTATTCCACAGATGCCTTGGTCAACAAAGTATAGACTGCTTAGCAAATATTAAATCCTCAAGAGGAGCTGACTCAGAAAGTCCAAGACACATTCCAAATTCAAACTCAATTTGTATCATGCGTAGTAAAGTAATGAACAAACACAATCTACATCAAAAGCCTTAGCATTATATGTTATATCATTCCTCACCAGATGCAATGGACACTCAAGGTAGAAAGGAAATCAGAAACTTCACACCTTCAAAATTAAAAAAATCATCTAAATGGCAGGCATAGAGAAAAAAGAGCATTGAGTTTACCTTAGTGACGACTTTCCTCTTCTTCTCGAGCTTCTCCTTCTTAGCCTTAACCCTTTGAGCTTCAGCCAACAGAGACATCCTCTTAGCGGTCTTAGCATAAGGATTCAACTTGAGCATCACATTAAGGTTCTTCAATGGGTTCTTCTTAAGAACAGCTCTCTTCGCATCTTTCTTAATCGGGTTCACCACACTTTGAACCTCATCAGAGTTAATAATCCTAGCAAGATCAGCATTCACCATCTTCGATCGAGGCAAAACGTAACCCTTCTTCTTCTCAGATGGCTTCTCAAATGAGCCATAGATAGACTCAAGCTTCTCAAAAGCTGACTTAGTCCAAATGACAAACCTACCAAGGTGACCACCAGGAGCTAATTTCAACAAGTTAAGCCTCTCAACATGACAAAGCTCAACACCAGGAAGATTCCTAAAAGCTTTCACAATCTTGGCTCCTTCAGTTCCAAACACAACAAGAGGACCTTTCCTAGAAATGTAACGACGGTTCCTCATTTTACCTTTACCAGGACGAATTCCAATACTGTTCTTAGCTTTCTCCGCATCGTCATAGGCACCGATCTGCTTCAAAACCTTAATCGCAGCTGAAGTCTTCTCCACAGCTTCAGCTGAATCACTAACAACAAGAGGCATCTCAGGAACATTCTCGATCTTGTGACCACGAGCCATCACAAGAGCCGGAACAGCTGTAGCGGCGATCGCAGAAACAATCGCGTGCCTCTTCATGTTGACATTGACACGACGGTGCCAGCGTCTCCAAATCTTAGTCGGGGCAAACATACGACCACCACGACACATGTTTCCGAACGCTGCCTGACCAGCACGGTGAGTTCCACCACCGGGAACACGAGGGATACGAGACACGGCTCTTCCAGTTCCCCAAGACTCGGCAGAGGTTTGGTGACCGGCTTTTTTGGAGACTGCATAAGGCTGACGGCTATTGTTGGAGATTTGGGCGTGTACGAAGTTGACGATGTCTGGTCGAACGGGAGCAGTCATGACGTCAGGTAAAGAAACGGTGGTGGATTGATCGGTGGTCATGTCACCGTCAAGTCCTTGGACAGTGACGAGAGGTCGTGCGGCGGCTGAAGCAACCATTTTCGTTTTTTTGGCTGGAAACGAAGAGACTGTGAATGAGGCTGTATGCTTTTAAAGCACATATTAGCTACTTAGGGTTTCTTGAAAGGGTATTACCGTAAATTGTGCAAGCGGACATATATACAGGCCGAAAGGCCCAATTAGGTCCTGCAGAATTTCAATTTCCCTTGATGATTCTATCTACATTCTAAGCTACTACTTTTTCGGTTTAGCTTGGTTTGCTTTGATTTGATAGGATTCACCAATACGGTTTGGTTTCCTGATTATTATTAACCGGGTTTTGGAATATTGGTTATTGACAACAAGAACAATTAAAAGGTTCAAGACTCAAGAGAAAACATGGACGTTGACATTATGTATCTCACTTATGGGTATAGTGAGATTTGCTAGCTGTAACATTGCTTTTGGTTAAATAGATAACCAAATAAGAGAAACTACAAAAGGCATGAACACCTATCAAAATGTCAAATACAATTGGTAACCATTTTCTACATACACATCGACTCATATATGTATATACCATTCCCTGTAAAAACTGGTTCTGACCGATACTGCCATATATCCCCCGTGTTTGTGACGCCTCATGTTCTTCTCAGAAAACAACCGTGAGAAGCATCTGACACAATACACCTAATGCAGAGATCAAATAGTCCATTAGGAAAGAGCCATAATAACTCTTAATGCAAACTTTATGGGAACATGATCAGGCTTATAACAGCTAAGTTGGGATTCTAACATTTATACTTATGGTCAATAGTCAATACAGCCAGAGTTTAAGATCATGTGAGACGGTAACAGTGAGAACTGAGAAACATTTAGCTCTTATGCACAGACAATTCTTACTAAGAGTTACCAAGAGTATATATCACTTGTTGAGTTCTTCACCAGGGATCCTGCACTAACAGCAACAAGCTTAGGACAATCCTCTGCAGTATCAAGGTGAAATTGAAATCAGTCCAGAAGTCAGCATTTGATGTGTCTACATATATAACAAAAGGCAACAATACTCCTTCAGTCATTGGAATGGTTACAGATGTAACACACAGAGCGAAATATTCTTATTTCTAACAGTTTATCCCAATTTAAATTTGAAGGCAAATGGTGAGACTTTTTATCTCTTAAGTACAAACACAAAAAAAAAAGGTGCCTCACATGGAAGTTATGGTAAATTTAACACTTACAGCAGATTTGGAGTCAGGGTTTGACAACTTTACTGTGAGGTTTCTCATCAACAATTATCTATGGCCATTTCTTCATTATCCGTTCCAGCAACCTGAGATCCTCGCCTTTGGGAGCATGTGGATCAAGATTCCTTAGATCTTCGACAAACAGTTTTGCCTCATCTTTCCTGTTTAGCTTGCAGTATCCATCGACAATGGAGTTGTAGGTGTTCTGGTTTGGTCTACAACCATGCTTGATCATGTACCTAACGACGCCAATGGCCTCCTCAAACATTGAGTCAGCTGCATAAGAACCGATAAACGTATTGTAGGTAATAACATCTGGGAAAATCCCTGAATCCCTCATCTCTGAGAATATTCTTGATGCATCCCTCATCCGAGTATTTCTACAATAGGCGTAAATGACTGTGTTGTATGATATGATATCTGGCTTGATCCCCCTGGCCAGTATTTCCCTCAAGACCTCCTCTGATTTCCCAAAATCCACAGACCGACTATGCATATACATGAGGCTATTGTAGGTCGCCATGCTTGGTGTGAAACCCCTTTCTTTCATGTAGTCCAAGACTTCATTCGCCTTTGCCACCATCTGCCTTCTTCCATATATGGAGACCATGGAATTTAATGTGGTTATATCTGGTGAAAACCCTCTTTCTTTGAGCTCAATGAATGCACGTTCAGCCTCTGGCAAAAGATCACACTTACTACAAACCAAGACAAGGGTCTTCAAAAGCACAGCTCGAGGCTCGATAACTCCAGAATACACCTCTTCTGCTAGAGAATGCATCAGACCTATCTCCTTGCCATTTGCATATGCATGAAGTAGAGAGCAGTACGTTAACTCATTCGGTTTGCACCGACCATCCTCCATCTCTGCAAGAACTTTCTCAGATTGTTCCCACATACCTCCACGGGCCAAAGCTGCCAACACAGTGTTATAAGTGGAAAGGTCAGGAGTGACTCCAGCGTCAAGCATTCGCCTGTAAACAGTCATAGCTTGTTCAAACGAACCACAGCGGCTATACGCACTGATTAGGGTGTTAAAAGTTTCCCTTTCGGGTACGAATCCAGCTCTCTTCATTTCCTTGAATACACCTGATACTTCTGAATCCATCCCGTTTTGGCCAAAGACTGCTAATAGTGTATTCCAAGTGACAATGTCGGGGGAGAGACCGCACACGTTGATCTCATCAAATATCTTCATCATATCAGCAAACTTTCCCCTGTTACCATACATCTTTATGAAGGCATTAAAGGTACAAATATTTGGTTTGCACCCGGCATTTCTCATCTCTTCAAAAATATTCATAGCAGATTCGACCTTCCCAGCCCTCTCAAACCCCGATAAAAGTGTTGTGTAAGTGAAAACATCAGGTTTTATTCCCTTTTGCACCATCTGATTCTTAAGCTCCATTGCCTCATCTAGCATGCCATCCCGTGAGTATGCAGAGATCAAGGAGTTGTAAGTCACAATGCTCGGAGAAAATCCACTGAGCTCCATCTCATTCAAAACTTTCATAGCTTCCTTAGGCCTATGAGACTTACCATAAACATCTAATAGCGCATTGTAAGTAACCTTATCATGACTAAACCCTGCAGCCTTCATTTCTTCGAAAACCTGAGCAGCTTCCTGATGCAAAGAGCCTCGTTTACAACAAGTTATAAGGGTGTTGTAGGTATACGCATCCGGAGCAATCCCATCACTCTTCATCTTCTCCACGAGAGACGTAATCTTATTCCAAGGAGTACCCATTTTCCCAAACACATTCAAGATAACATTATAAGTAATCAAAGTTGGTTTACAACCTTCTTCCTCCATCTTCTTGAACACATTTACAGCTTCCCTGTACCTTCCGCTATTAGCAAACGCTGATATCAACGAAGTATAAGAGTAGACATCAAGCGAAAACCCATTTTCCTGCAAACCATTGAACAAATTTGCAGCGGAAGTAACTCTACCTTCTTTACCTAGCATACTGATAACTATAGCAACAACAGAGTTATCTAACATGGATTGATAATCCTTTTGCTTCATAAACCAATCAAAAGCACGCAGAGCCAAATCGAATTTCTTATGAAATCCTAATCCTTTAAGAAAAGCTAGTAACTCCGACGAGGTAGACTCTGGTTTATCCTTATACGGCTCGAATAGCTCAGAGAGTAGAGCATCTATTTGACCGGAATCGAAAGAGGGTTCGATGAGGGAACGTAGAATTTGCTGACCTTGTGGAGAGAGGCCATGGTAAGACCAAGGTTTCCCGAGGTTAGGGTCGCGTGATTTGCCAATTCGCGTCCGGTTACGGTTTCTAGGCGTTTGAGAGCTGATGGGTTGTCTTGAATTCGGGTTCTGGTGAAGGAAAACATCGTGGAGAAGAGGTTCTACTGGCGGAGGAGGTGGTGACGTAGTAAGAAAAGGCGTCCGAGAGAGATGGTGGTTTTGGTCGTGAGAGAAGGGTTTAGATGAAGGAGTACATGGAAGGAGAAGAGGGAGAGCTAGCTTGTCCGCCATTAGAGGTAGAATTAGGAACTAGAAACAACCCGGAGGAAGCAAGAGTGAAGAAGAGAAACGAATGGATATTTTTGTCAGATTTTTTTTCTTTTTCTTTTTTTAAGTGAAGAACACAATTTTTAGTTTTATTTACAGGAATGGGAAATTTAACCCCTAAAATAATCGATCACGTGGCTAGTCCGGCTTCAACAGGCTAATACTTAAACGGGCTAATACTTAAACGGGCTAGATTTTGGCGGAAAGAGCCCTAAAACATGTATGCATCATACGAAACGTAGGGATTTTACTCTGCAGAGTGCAGAGAGATGGATTCAAATGTCAAGCAGGCTGCATAAATTCCACCAGTTGAACATTCTGAATTTTACTATAAAACTTTAGTTTCAAAATTTCACCTGTGTTATTGTTGAAATTTTAACAATCCAGCTTTGTAGCTCAAAAATGCTTTCTTGAAAGTTGAAACTTACTAGAAACATTGAAGCTAAAGACTGAATCTAGAAAAAAAGGATAACCAATAATTCTGTAAACTGAATAAGAATCCAGGGTTTCGTAAGAAACAATTTTGATACATCAAAGATACTGATAACGATTAAGCATATACATAAAGACACTGCTAATCAAAACGAAACCAAGTAGATAATTTAACTCAAACTTGATCAAGAATTAGAGAATCATCAATCACAATGTTGATTAATCCTCGTCATCTGAGCTTGCATCATCACTGCTGTAATCACTGCTATCATCATCCTCCAAAATGTCGAGTTGAACAGCTCGGACCTGTATGACATCAGGCGGTCTGTGAAGTCCCTGAGGAGGTCGCATATGTTGCTGATCATCCGCTCTAGGTGCAGTGATTGACTCCAATGGCGGTAACACAACTGGGTCGCCTGGTTTCCATCCAGGAGGTGGCAATAGTAAATCTCTTGGCAATTCGACTGGCATTCCTGGTTTCCATCCTGAAGGAACTGCGATATTCGGCGGAAGCAGGTTATGAATTGCAGAGATATCCATAGCTTCTGGTGGTGGTGGTGGTGGCTCAATGAGTGCTTCAACCTTCTTCTCCATGTCTTCTACAGTTTTCGGTAAACCGATATCAAGATCAGCAAAGGTGTAGAGCTGAGAAGCTCTCATTTGCTCGTCTTGGGGAGCTGGTGGTAATGCACCACGGAGAGGTGCTTGCCCTGCACCAAATTCCGGCGGAGCGAATGTGGTGTAGCTTATCTTATGAGCGTAAGCTAGAATGTCCTTTAGCTTGAGCTGAGACGAAACTGTTGTTGACGAAGAAGAATCATTGTCATCTTCTTCTTCGTTTTGAGATTCAGTTAGAGTTTTGCTTCGTTTTGGTTTGCGATAATCGGAGTAGTCGTCGACGAGCATATCGAGTACACGTTCTGCATCCTTGAGCTTGTTGGCGAATGCGAGAAGAGATGAATCTTTGGATTTGATCTCACGCGCGACCTTCTGCTTCGCGTCTTGCAGATCGAGGATCTCTTGAAGCTCTGTCACGGCTTCGAAGAGCTGAGTCTGGAGGGAATTAAATTGAGAGAGGATCTCCTTCGTCGATGAAGGATTAGGGTTTTCAAGCGGCGGAGGCGGTGGTAACGAGTGTGAGGAGAGGAACGAAGGGAGAGAGCCACGGAAAGCTGAGAGCCATAGACCACGATTGGGAGAGACGTCGAAGAGCTTAGACGTCAATACCGCCATCTGCTGGAGAAGTGCTTGAGCTCGCGGCAGTGGAGGAAGCAGCGATAGCAAAGCGGAGGATGAGATAGCCGCCGAAGTTGAGGCTGAAGAAACGGCGGCGACGGTTGAGGAAGGGAGTAGATTAGATTGTTGTTGGATCTGTTGGTGCTGAGATTGGGAAGATGAAGAAGAGGTTGGATGGCCATGACGAGGAGGCGTTGGATTTTGTACGGAGGGAGAGCCAGGACCTGTTAACCCTAATCTCGCCGGAGATTGTACGATCTGATGCTGTAGCATCTTCGCCGAGGCCGACGGCGAATTAATCTCTTAAATCGAAGATAATTTAAGAGACGAAGCTTTTCACTTTATACTAGGGGTGGATGGATCCATGGAAAACAAATAACAAACAAACCACAAACTTCACAAACCTTCGGTGCCAATTAGTTTTCTAATTATTATTAACCTAGTTTTCGAATAATTGTTACTGAGAAGAATAACACAGACCGGAGAGTCGGAGACAGACACATGGACCTTAATGCTTCATACAAATACAATACAACAGAGTTATGTATCTCACTTATGAGTTGAATAACAATTTCTTAGCGTGTTACATATCTTTTGGTTAAATAGATTACCAATCAGAAAAAGAGGTATGGAAACTACATATAGTATTACAAAACGCATGAACAAATAATTATTAAAAAAAGATACAATTCTACACTCACGTACACATATCTACCATTCACCCAGTTGGTTCTGACCGATACTGCATATGTTCCTCTTGTTTGTGACGACTCAGTTTTGTTCTCCGCAGACAACAACCGTAAGAAGCATCTGACACAATCCACCATATACAGAGATCAATAGCAATTTGGTAGACCGTAAGAGCCATATTCTTAAAACCTGAAGGGAAGTGTAATCAGAATTATAGCAGCTAAGCTGAGATTCTAATAGTTTTGATCTACTAATTATTCTTACTATGACGTTCAAGATCATGTGAGACAGTAACTACAGTGAAAAATGAGAAACATGAAGGTGAAAACCTTAGTGACTGTGGTTTTAGGCTTCGATATAATCTATCAAGTCAATACGAACGTTCTTATTAAAGTGTAAGTGTTTTATAACACCACACTTACTTGATAGCTGTAGACAGTTGTTGCGAGCAAGAAGTCGTCGAGAAGATATATAACTTGTTGAGTACACTAACAGCTAAGAGCTTAAGTGTTCAAGATTTTCCTCTGCAGCATCAACATAGTCAGACTAATTTATGGTTAGATTACATATGTTGCAAGAAATCAATCCAGAACCAACAGTTGATGTGTGAATATAAGAAATATATATCTCACAGAGCACAACAATCATCATTTAATCATTGGAGTGGTTAAAGAAGTAACACACAGTAAGGGCGAACTAGTCTTAATTTCTAAAGTTAAATTTCAAGGCAGATAGTTAATAGATCTATTAGCTGTAAGAGACTATTTCTCATTCAGTCTTAATACGAAAAGACAAATGTGCCTCACATGCTCAACGGGCACAGCAGTGATGATAAAATTAACACTTACAGCAGGTTTGAAGTCAGGGTTTGACAAGTTCACTGTGAGGTTTCTCATCAACAGCAGAACCTGCAAGACAAACTGTGATAAGTGACGGATACTAGAAAAAGAACAATCACTGACAGCTATGGTTGTAAAACCCCACTATTTGACAACTCCATAGAATCATGGTACCAAGCAAATTTTGAAACAGAATCTATAGATACATCCTTTATTAAATTCAGCTGTGTGAGAAGATAAATATAAAGATCAGTACTTGCACTATATAGATTCACGAGTTTGAAACACCAAAAAGCCAAAGTACGGTTGCAGATAGAAATATAAGGGAGCTCAAAGAAGAAGCACCATCCAAGTAGAAGCCTAAGTGATGGATATGTTGTCACACACATCATTTAATGTAAAGGCAAGTAAGCTCCAACTCACAGTTTCGAAATTTATAGGATCCATTTCCTTCAGCTTTTTCATGCGGCCTTTGCTGTCAGGATCGAAGACACTCCCAATGAAGTTATAAACCTCAGCAAAATCAGGAAGACCTGCAAAGCAACCATTACAACAGTGTCCACCATAAAATGAAAATTCAGAAATAGTCCCCAATTGTTCAGATAATTACCATGCATTGAGGGAGCTTGTTTCTCCAGTCTTAAACCCTTAGAATCTGATAGTTTTCTACTTGAGCTTCCGGTACCAGATGTTGAAGGACTAGTCGCACTTATCATACCATTCGATCCAACAACAACTGAAACAATAATATTTTAGTCCGCAATAAGCATATGAAACTTCAGCAGATAGAGTAACTCAGCAAAATATAAAAATTGAGTACAGATGAGAACGCATGCCTTCTGCTCCACAAAGAGTACCAAGTTCATCTTCAGATGGTTTAACCCCACTTATGGCTATGTTTAACAATGCAGAGGTATCATCATCCCATGAAGTATATCCAGGCAGGTTATTTATTTGAGTAGGAAAGGACATGGAAACGTGAAGCGACATTTGAGCTGCAGATTTGAGTTGAACTCAGATTTATTACATGTTACTTCATCTGTCCACCCAAGGTAATATCTATTAAAGTAGAACTAACCATTCTTCGATGCCTTTTGAGGATATGGATGAGCAGCTTTGCGCTTAGGCCTAGGGGGTGGCACATGTGCTAAAGTCCCATTTTTCTGAACCTTTAAAAAGTATTTTTGGGCATGGCTCCTTATCTGTAATAACTCAAACAGACACAGGAAGACTAAGTGGGAAAATGTGCCAAGGTTGTATATTAAACCAAAAATCCGAGGAAGCTGATCTCAAACCTGAATAACTGTCTTTGAACCAACAAAATCTTCTATCTTTTTCCAGTCACGATCAAACCTAAGGACACAAGAAAATTGCCAACAACGAAAGGAGGATTCTTTTCAGAAAAGAGAGAGAAGCCTTTACACACACAAAAAAAAACCTGTACATTTTAAAGTAACATTACCAAAATCCTGCACTTAATACATTGAGGCAAAAGTTTAGGACTGGTTGGAAACTGGTTGCATGCATAGGTCCTAAGAGCTGAGTTATCTAGTATGTTTCTAGGTTCTCAATTCATGTTGAACATTTTCAATAAGGACACTTTTTATGCAGAAACCCGATGCCAAGTCCTCTGTTTAATCATATTGGCAACCTAAGATAAGATTAAGCTATACTTTGGTTTTATAGTTGATAATACATTCATCAGATATTAATTCAAACTCTGGTCTATCTGATATACAGTCAAAGAAGACACTGTTGCTTCTGCAAAATCCAATTCCATAGGCAAAGTTGCAGATGATCTAACCACATAACCAAACCCTAACATAACATTTAAACCGAAGGGCCAACTACATAGATCAATTAGGTCAGAACTAACCCTGAGAGTGTATCTAACATAGATTAAGCAGATTAAAGTAGAAATTACGCAAAATTCAGCTACAATAAGAACTCGAAACACAGAATCAGAATCAGTAATCCAAAAGATAGATGCGGTAAATTTACAATTGAAGAGCTTCCAGAAACTTATCGTGCTCTCCTTCAGTCCAACTCTCTCTAGACTTAGTGATCGTGTAAGCTTTCCTCACCTTCTTCTCCTGTGCTTCCCCAGCTTCCGTCGATAAAGAAGACACCGTCGTGGTCATCTCAGCGGCATCTGTAATTGTTTCCGACGGTAGTACTTTAGCGACCACCGGATTGCTTGAGGTCATAGTTTATTTTTTTCAAGATAGCGATCGTTTAGAGAGAAGGCTTAGAGAGAGAAATGACAACGACATCCACATGCCGGGCATATGTTGGTGTATATATATGTGGAAGAGCTTCACTTGGAATTTGAGGCCATCCATTTTTCTCCTTTTTCTTTTCTTTTTTTTCTATTTGTTAAACTTTAAACTCATTTTTTTTTCTTTTGCTTTATCTCTTCTGTGTTCTGTCTTTGATGTGTGCTTCAAACTAACCACGTGCATATTATTATCAGCCTTACAATTTTATTAAGTTATATTGTCCATGTTTTTTTTTCTGATTCTTTCCTCGAAATTGGTATGAAAAAAAAAGAAAAATATTCTTAAAGAAGAAGAACAAGTAGATTGCAAATAATATACATTTCTTATATAATACATAAGAACACGTAGAAAAATCGATTACATAAAATATTTTATCGAATTCCATTCTATTTTCTCCATTTGAAAAAATCATTCAAAATCAAATGGGGATACAAAAAGCGAAAAAAATCAAGAACTGACCAAAAATCTAATCATTCCGATTAAGCAAAACTTGGTTGTGTTTTTCTATAGAGCTATTTAAGAATCTCCTACCCCCAAAACATGCTACTGTATTAGTCTATTAGACATGCACGACTCTAATTACAGAGTATGCTATGTCAAATGGTTAATCAAACCCATAACTATCATGAAGTGAAAAAAGCAACACTATCATACTATCATCATCATGGCCAGATAATCATTACCACAATATCATCATCATTTTTACCATCATATCATTATCACATCATCATAGTTTCCATCATTACATTTTCATATAAACATATTCTTATTTTAGACAAAAGATGTAAATTCGTGTTTTGGCAAAAATATAATACAGCAATAAAAATGTACATGGATGTAGAAGAGGTGGAGACAGTGGAAGTAAACATGAAGGTGGTGGCAGAGGTAGATTTTATTTCGCCTATTAGGGATAACAATATTGAAAAAAACAAGAGCTCGGACTAATATTTTATTGTAAAGTTCGCTTAACCACAAACTGACACGTATCATCTTTCATTTTAACTATTTCTCTATTTTACCTTTTCATATTCTCATTTTTAAAGGAAACATATATAAGAAACATAATTTCTATTAATTACACATTTAAAATCAATTATTACAATTTGACAATAACTTAACAAAAGAAATATACAAAAGAAATATATCACTTCTTTATGTAAGATATATATATATATATATATATTAATTTATCTAAATTAATTAATGTTTACCCCCTAAAAATTAAAAAAAATTCTGTATTTCTTATTTAATTTCATTAACTAAATATAACTATATATCAAAAAAAAAATATAACTAGACTAATTTAAATGGCATCACAATCTTATATAATAAAGTAGATTTTCTCTTATATATAAGTGTTGTAGTTGGGAGCATAGAGTCAATGACAAATGTAAGATCATTTCTCTAGTTTTCCATCTTATGCTTTCAATGTAATGTGAAAAGTAAGGTAAGACTTTTTTATTGGACGATCTATATGAGTCTCCCTACCTCTTCTAAAATAACTCAACCAAAATTTAGAATAATTTTTTTTTAATTTATTCATGTATTTTCATCATCACAATTTCATTTTTATAGAAGTGTCAATTAATTTTGAAATATATAATAAGTTGTAAAAACTTTGTGAAATATTGATAGAATATAATTATTAGAAGACGATTCCAAAATACAAAAACTATTAAACTATATTATTTTTAAATAATTAAATAATAATATAATTATTATTATTTACTTTAATGTAGGGAGAAAATAAAAACATAATATATGTTGTAAATTATCAAATTGTTTTACCTAAGCGGAATGCACAAACGACATCTACATAGATTAATTATTTTGATATATATATTATTTATATAGTGTTGGATAATTTATTACATTTGTTTAAACTCACGCAACGCGTGAGGCCTCCCCTAGTATAAAATATATGAACCATTTTATTTATTACCAATTAGTTTTGAATTGCAAATTCATAGCCTAATAGTCTCCATTGGTCTTCTCCACCTCTACCTTTGCTTCCACCTTCATCTCTGACTCCACCTCTACCTCTAATCACCAAAACTTTGTCCTAACCTTCCACCAATTACAGAAAGTTTGGCCTAACTTTTACGCATTACGAAGGTTATCCTAACTTTAAAAAATTTTAAGTGTCATCAACGTACCGAATCGGTTTAGACATACCGGTATATTTTAATACGACAAATCCGGTCCGGTTCAGGAGTTGTAAGAATAGCCTTTCAAATCCGATCCATTCACAGGTCCCGATTTTTTTACTTGAAAACAAATTAGAAACCAGAAAAACTGAGCCACAATGATGATCCCAACCGTTGGCGAGGAATGAGAGACCTTGTCATCGTTTTTGGCTCCTCCTCCGCCATAACAAATCCTCACCACCACCACCGTCGCTGTTACGCCACCGCACCAGAGCCCAACCGGAAAACTAAATCCAATCCTTCTCTCACCAAGCTACTTCCGTCACTACCGCAGCAACACTCAGCTTCTCCTGCTCCAGTTTCCGCGACTCATTCTCTCTCTAGCCACTTCTCTAACGTCGTAAGATGGATTCCAGATGGCTCGCTGGAGTATTACGCTGATTTCGCCTCGAAGCTCGCCGAGGACGGTCGAATTGAGGATGTCGCCCTCATCGCCGAGACTTTGGCTGCAGAGTCCGGAGCTAATGTGGCACATTTCGCTTCCATGGTTGATTATAATCTCTTATCGAAAGGGATTTCGTTGAATCTTCGACAAGGTAAGATTGAGAGCGTGATTTATACTTTAAAGAGAATTGAGAAGGTAGGGATTGCTCCATTGGACCTCGTCGATGAATCGTCTGTGAAACTAATGAGGAAACAGTTTCATGCAATGGCTAACTCTGTTCAAGTGGAGAAAGCTATTGATCTAATGGAGATACTTGCCGGTAATACTATATCAATCTTGCTGTTACACTGTGGTTTTAGACCAGACTTTGAATCTCTTGAATTGAGTGGCTGCTTCTTATTTTAGGTCTCAGATTCAAAATCAAAGAGCTGGTGGATCCTTTTGATGTTGTAAAGAGTTGTGTTGACATTTCCAACCCTCAGTTAGCTATTAGGTAAGGCTTGTTTACTGCCCTAATTACAATTCAGGTTAATGGGTTTGAAATTCAGAAAGTAAGCACAAGAATGGTGAATATAGTGTGCTGCTAATGATTTGATGAATATGCAATGCAGATACGCATGTCTTTTGCCGCATACAGAAATATTGCTTTGTAGAATTATTCATGGTTTCGGAAAGAAAGGAGATATGGTCTCTGTTATGACAGCATATGAAGCCTGCAAACAGATTTTAGATACTCCTAACATGTATATATTCCGAACGATGATAGATGTTTGTGGCCTGTGTGGTGATTACGATAAATCGAGGTACATATATGAGGTAATGCCCTGATTATACTGGATGTTTTGCATAAGCCATTACGTTTACTTTTGTCTACCGTCCTGCATTTGAGATTTCTAATTAACTTAGAATCTTGTGGCAGGATCTTCTCAAAGAAAAAATTAAGCCAAATATTTATGTTATGAACAGTCTAATGAATGTTAATTCCCATGACCTTGGGTACACACTAAAAGTATACAAGAATATGCAGGTATGTTCTTCTTTCTATCTCTTGATAATACTATTTGTACTTTAAATAATAGGATATGGCTTGGTGAACTGTCTAGATAGTATATCAAAATTTTAAGTGCTATTCTGATGTTGTTAATCTACCCTAAAAATTTCAGATTTATGAGTGGGTATTGACTGACCTTGAAACTCTACATGTCATGGGCAGAAACTTGATGTTACAGCTGACATGACATCCTACAACATATTATTGAAAACATGTTGCCTGGCTGGACGGGTTGATCTTGCCCAGGGCATATACAAAGAAGCAAAGCGAATGGAATCTTCCGGACTGTTGAAGTTGGACGCCTTTACATATTGCACTATTATAAAGGTATAGTATCAGTATGTTTGGAAAACTAAGGCTGTCACTATTTTTGTTTTTGTATGCCTTAAGTCTCTAAAGTAATGCCTCAATATCAGGTTTTCGCTGATGCAAAGATGTGGAAATGGGCACTCAAAGTCAAAGATGATATGGAATCTGTTGGTGTAACCCCTAATACTCATACATGGTCATCGTTAATCAGCGCCTGTGCCAACGCAGGTTTAGTAGAGCAGGCAAATCACCTATTTGAAGAAATGCTTGCATCTGGCTGTGAGCCTAATTCTCAATGTTTCAATATCCTACTGCATGCTTGCGTTGAAGCTTGCCAGTATGACCGGGCTTTTCGTCTTTTTCAATCTTGGAAGGGAAGCTCAGTTAAAGAAGCCTTATGTGCAGATGATATAGTTAGCAATGGTCGCACTTCGAGCCCAAATAAGTTGAAAAAACATGGTCCTGGTTCTTTGGTGAATAGTAATTCTACTTCACCTTATATCCAAGCCTCAAATAGATTTTTTTTCAAGCCAACAACTGCGACATATAATATTCTCTTGAAAGCATGTGGTACCGATTACTATCGGGGAAAAGAATTGATGGACGAGATGAAGAGCCTAGGTCTTGCACCAAATCAAATAACATGGTCGACTTTGATCGACATGTGTGGAGGTTCAGGCGATGTAGAAGGTGCTGTACGGGTAAGTCAACTTTTTTCTTGATTTTTTTGAGATTATTCATTCAGATCTCTTTTCTAAAACAGAAAATGACACTAAGGTAGTCATACTTCTCCTGCTTCTGTTTATAAGCTTTCATATACATTTATAGTATCATTTATGGGATTTACGTAGTAATGTGATGAGTTCCCTGATATACATTCTTCTTCCAGCACAGATTTTGAGAACTATGCATTCGGCTGGAACCAGACCTGATGTTGTTGCCTACACAACAGCAATCAAGGTAATAATCTCTCTCTTACTGGTGCCAACATTTCTGCTTGGTTCGTAAATATTGCGCACTCAAAGGTGTGAAGATTACAATCCTTATTATCTTGCAGATTTGCGCGGAAAATAAAAGTTTGAAGTTGGCATTTTCTTTGTTCGAGGAGATGAGGAGATATCAGATAAAGCCAAACTGGGTAATTTTCCTGGTCGAGTGGCTTTGTTTCTTTTTGTCCCTTTGAGCTACTAACTTCCTCCATATATGAAGTTCCCCTTATTGCTGTAAAATTTAGCCCTCAACAAAATAAATTAACCGTTTGTCCATCACGCCACCTTAGGGAGAATCAGAAGACTGAAATTATCAGTACTATTATGCATATAAAGTCTTGAAGCTATTAGACTTGTCTAAACTGATGAAATATATTTCGCTAGGACATGGAAGCCGTTTGTCAATTTATTAGTCCAGAAAGTTGTTTTTCAGGTGACCTATAATACACTTCTTAAAGCACGAAGCAAATATGGTTCTTTACTTGAAGTGCGGCAATGCTTAGCTATATATCAGGACATGCGAAAAGCAGGGTAAGTGCAATCAAGTTTTATGGTCTATTTTTATGTCTCTTCTTAATGGTTCTGCATCTTCAGACAAGTGAGGAGGCATTCCTCTTTACTCACAACTCACAAGCAAAACAAAAACAATGCAGGTACAAACCTAATGATCACTTTCTCAAGGAACTTATTGAGGAGTGGTGCGAAGGAGTCATACAGGAAAATGTTCAGAGCCAAGATAAAATAAGCGACCAAGAAGGAGATAACGTGGGGCGACCTGTAAGTCTACTCATTGAAAAAGTAGCTACACACTTGCAAGAGAGAACAGCCGGAAACCTTGCAATTGACCTTCAAGGACTTACCAAGGTAAGCTAATAGCGAGCAAAGAGACAGTGAAGTATTTCTATGCGCTTGTAATCCTATCAATTCAACTCCTTTAGCTTATGCCTATGCCAAACTTTTGCATCTATTTACAGGTTGAGGCTCGACTTGTTGTTCTAGCAGTTTTGCGAATGATCAAGGAAGACTATATGCGAGGTAAGGTTCAATACACCAACACATTCTATTTCTTGCATTTACTGTTTTGAGTCAGCAAACATTTAAAACGGGAACAGCATACAAGCAGCTTGAATCAGGTCTAAAATCACATGTGGTTGAATTAATGCCAATGGAGACTAAAAAAAAGGACACTTGTAACGAACTGAATCTCCCTTTGCAGGTGATATTGTCATAGATGATGTGTTGATTATCCTAGGCAGTGAAGCAAATACTGATTCAGGAAAGCAAGAGATTGCTGTGAAAGAAACGCTAGTGAAGCTTCTAAAAGATGAATTGTCTCTTGTGGTTCTACCTGCTGGACAAAGAAATATCAAACAGGATGCACATTGTGTGGATGGTGCAAACAAGGATACAGCGCATACGCCAGAGAACACTAAGTCACTTGTTAATATATCCTCAACAAGGAGACCTGCGATTCTGGAGAGGTTGATGGTGACAAAGGCGTCTCTGTATCAGTGGTTGCAGCGCAAAAAGTAGCTGCCTCTGAGTGGTACATTACTAATCAATCATCTTTGTATTTTATGCTAATTTCAAACTAAATTGCAGAGTTTAATGGGGAAAGATTGCATATTATCTCAATGCGCATATTGTGTACCATCTTCTAATTAAACAAATGAGTTGTCTTCTAAATAATCAGCTGGCAGCTAACTTCCCTGTTTTGTGGTGATTCAAATCAAAAATTAAAACCAAATTTTGATCTTTGTAATAATTCACATGCTAGGAAACAGGCAATTACATGATCAAGAAACTCGAAATTTAGAGTACACTTGTTAGTCTCCCTAATTGAACAGGAAGACAATAAACCTGATGATCAGAGCCAATCCTGCTGCTGCAGTTTCAAGGGCAAGTAAACTTCTGATAAATACTGGAAACCAAAAGAGCTTAACGCCTGAATCTCAGCCTTCTGCTTCGTTTTCACCATCAGGTTAAGTTCCTCAACCCACCCGGGGTTTTTCTTCACAAAATCCTCCTCTAGCATATCCTTCCCGGTCTTAATATCCTGCTCAGTCATTGGCAACCTACACTGTTCAGGTATCTTATACTTGTCCAAATCACTTGGCCTGATTCCGAGCCACTTAATATCAGGTGTAGTCAAGTTTGCACTATCGTAAGACATGTTCTTAGATCCGCATCCATAAACCGACAAGATCTTCAACCCGTAAGGGTCACTATCCACCAGGGCAAGTACCGGAAGCTTAAGCTCCATTTTCATTTTCCTCAAGAACAGCCTTGTGGCTACATCGGGCTGGCCTTTTGCAGTCACGATGATACAAGGGAACCGATTATAGAATCTGTCTTCTGCTAACCTTATATAAGCTGCATCTTTTTCAACTAAGAGTATGAACATAGCATCACTCTGCATATCTCCAACCCGGTCGATGTTTGGTGGAATGGCTTTCCCACCCATTCCCATCTTTGTGCAATCTATCATATCTCCATTGTCACTGAATATGAGCCTCCCCACCACCACACCTTTCTCCGCTGCAATTACATTGAGGCTTGACCTTGTGCAGCCGAGCATACACGAGACATCGTCCAACACAGCATCACTCTGTGTCTGGTCCTGAAATTCAGTAAAGTTGCAAAGAGTTTACAAGAATTGGATCGAAAAAGTGTAGCATTCTCTATTCCATGAGATTAAAGTATCATCAGAAAGCGTACCTGGAAAAGCTTAACGTCGGTGTAGAAGAGATCACGCTTGGTAACGTGAATGTTCCTGAGGCAGAGTTGGTGGATAAGAGCGAGGATTCGAGTGGTGATAGTAGTTTTCCTGACAGAAGAAACGGAGGCAAAGGGACGGAGGGTAGATTTGTCTTTTAGCACTATACGGTCGAGCTCCGGGACATAGAGCTGATTCGAGGCGGCGCGTGAAGGAACACAAAAGGAGAAGCCATCACCGGCGAGAATCGAACGGGCGATCTGGACAATGACTGTCTCTATCTCTGTCTGCACGGAGGAGAGTGAGAGATCTGCGACTTCACGGCAGGAAGATGAGAGAACGAGGTCAGCTAAGGTTAGTGGTTTCGATGAAGAGGAGGAGGCACCGCCGGCTTCGGCGGCGGCTTTGATAGAAGACGAAATATAGGATTTGAGAAGCTCCAGGATGACTTCGTCTGGTTCCAAAATGCTTTTGAAAGGAAGCTCCTCCGCCTCGTCATCTTTAGATCGCTTTCTCTTCTTATCCGCCATCTGTAGACGGATACGGCGGCCGAGAGAGTTATGGTACTAACGATGGCGGGAAAATTTACTCTTTTTAGGTCAATGTATCTCGAGAATGTCATTACGAGGGCAAATTAAGGGATAGAATTATAAAATAGTTTATCAAATTAATTAACTGTGTAATTTACAAGATGTCGATATGTCCGAGTGGTTAAGGAGATAGACTTGAAATCTATTGGGCTTCGCCCGCGCAGGTTCGAACCCTGCTGTCGACGTTTATTTTTTAAAAGTTATTGGGTTAAGAAAGCGTATTTTACGGCCCATATCTTTAGGCTTTAGCCCAATATTAACTTCTTTAAACGGTAAAATGTAATCAACGGTCCAGATGAGCTACCACTTGACGTATCCTTAACCACCACTCGACGTGTCAATCCAAAAAGATCTCAGATCCGCCACTAGCCCCCTGAACGACTGTTTTTGATATATAGTCCATCTCAGCAATCCTTGCCACTACATGATGTGGAAATATCCGATCTGACGTGGAACTTGGCAAACGTTGGGGACCTCTAGTTTTATCCACGTCAGAAATTACGATTTTTTAATTTGTTTTTGGTTCCGCGACAAAATCTTTCTAATATCTATCTATCTCCGGAAAAATAAAAATCGGTGGCTTATGGTCGTCTCCGATTTCCACTCTCTGGGAGACGGAATAATCAAAATTGTTCACTGTGTTTTTGTTCTTTCTAAAGAAGCTTCGATTCTTGTGTATTTTGCTTAGCTTTTTTTTCTTAAATTCTGTTCATCGATTTGATTCCCTTGTTTCTCTCTTTCCCAACCGTTAGTTGCTTGTGCTAGATCCATTTTCTGGTGACTGATACAACTTGTGGAGCTCAATTCTTCGTTGTAGTGTTTGATTATTGTAAGATCAGTACTCTCTTGGAATAGATGCTTTTGTTTGGTTTTTCGATTTGATGTAATTTAGTCGAGATTCAGGTTTTTGATGATTCTTCAAAAAGTTACTTTATTGGGTTGGTTGTTTGAATTTCGTGGTCTTAACTTTTGGTTCTGTTAATCTTGATTATTGTTCGCTTCGAACTCCTCTAGCTTTAGCATTAATCGAAATTAGGGTTTCTGGCTGTGTTTTGATTCGAAAAGTCTTAATATTTTTCGAGTGATAAATCTTAACAGTGACTCTCTTAGGTGTTTTAGGTCACTTATTTTTGTCTTATTCGAGTTGAGAAGAAGCGTTTAAGTGTTTTAATAACTTGATCATTTGAACCCAGGGAGCAGAATTGGTGTGATGAATGTAAATGAGGAGGCGGAGGGTTCACGGTACCCGACCACTGATCCAAAAACTGGAGAAACAAAATTCGGTAGGGTTGAGAGTCGGACAGAGAAGCATAGTGAAGAAGGTAAAGCCAATGGAATCACTATGGATGTAAGAAATGGGAGTTCAGGGGCGGGGCAAGGCTCAGCTGGACTACAAATTTCACTGTCGCAACAAACAGCAGCAACTGTTTGTTGGGAAAGGTTTCTTCATGTGAGAACCATAAGGGTTCTACTTGTGGAAAATGATGACTGCACTCGTTATATCGTTACTGCACTTCTTCGTAATTGTAGTTATGAAGGTCAGTTTTGAAGCCTTTGACTCAGGCTGATCTATAATCTATAACTATACTAGTTTCGGTTTTTCTGTGCCTCCCTCATTGCATCAACCGCTCAATAATGAATAACAACCTTTTTGCCATGAGTTTTGTTAGTTGATTGATTATTAACTCTGTCATGACAGTTGTTGAGGCTTCAAATGGGATACAAGCTTGGAAATTGTTAGAAGATCTAAACAATCATATTGATATTGTGCTAACAGAGGTGATCATGCCTTACTTATCTGGTATCGGTCTCTTATGCAAGATTTTGAACCACAAATCTCGTCGGAACATCCCTGTCATCAGTGAGTTGTTTTTCCCTGGTCACTGTAACTCTTTCTTTTGAAGTTACACGACTTCTTGAGTCTTCTCTAGCTTCTGTTGGAAGTAGATGCTTTTAACTACATTCCCCTGTGAGATTTTTGTTGCAGTGATGTCATCTCATGACTCAATGGGGCTGGTCTTTAAGTGCTTATCAAAAGGAGCAGTTGACTTTCTTGTTAAGCCAATAAGAAAAAACGAGCTTAAGATCCTTTGGCAGCATGTTTGGAGAAGATGTCAAAGTGTATGTCCTTGCTCATATATGATTAATATAGAAAAATTTTGGTTTTTGTTTTTGTCCTTTTGATGTTCAATTGGTGATAAGTAGTAAACTAGGAAGTCATTGTCTAATTGTGGATTGGTATCTACTTTTTGGTTTCTCATGGTTTTCCTTGTTTCTTGTTCACAGTCTAGCGGTAGTGGAAGTGAGAGCGGAACACATCAAACTCAAAAGTCCGTGAAATCAAAGAGTATTAGAAAATCTGATCAAGATTCGGGAAGCAGTGGTGAGAAAGAGAATGAAAATGGGAGCATTGGCCTGAATGCTAGTGATGGAAGTAGTGATGGGAGTGGCGCTCAGGTAAGACGAATGTTTAATACCTATAATTCAATATATATCTGATAAGTTACCTTTTTAAAAAATTCTTCACCATAAATGGTAGGGGTCGGATGATCGAACTTCGCATGTGCACTCAGATGCTTATAAATGGTGGAAGCGCTTAACTAACCAATTGTAGAACTCAATGATGTTTAACTTAGATCTTTTCAGTGATAAACTGGGTGAAAATTTCTAGTTCATTCTGAAGTTTTATTTTGCACATGGTTGATTTTTCAAAACCTAGATTGATTTGGATATACTTCTTTTACTCAGAGCTCTTGGACAAAAAAAGCTGTGGAGGTTGATGACAGTCCACGAGCGGTATCTCTATGGGACCGAGTCGATAGCACTTGTGCCCAAGTAGTACATTCTAACCTCGAGGTTCCAAGTAATCAGTTGGTTGTAGCACCTGCTGAGAAGGAGACTCAAGAACAGGATGAAAAATTTGGTAAAGAAAGCAAGCTGTGATCTCTCAGCTTCTTCCCTACCTTCTTTGTACAATCTTTAAAACATGATATTGAATGTTTTTTCATTCATCAATTTGCAGAAGATGTCACAATGGGTAGAGACTTGGAGATTAGTATTCGTAGAAATTGTGATTTGGACCTGGAGCTAAAAGATGAACCCCTATCTAAAACTCCTGGCATTATGAGACAGGATAATTCATTTGAAAAGAGCTCTAGTAAATGGAAAATAAATGTTGGAAAAGGACCATTGGACGTCAGTAGCGAAGGTCCTTCAAGTAAACAAATGCATGAAGATGGAGGCTTAGGTTTCAAATCTTTGTCTAGCCACCTTCAAGATAACAGAGAACCCGAGGCGCCTAACACTCACTTGAAAACTTTAGAAACAAACGAAGCTGCTGTCAAAATTTCGGAAGAGCTAATGCACGTGGAACATAGTTCAAAGAGACATAGAGGAATTAAAGATGATGGGACTCTAGTTAGGGAGGACCGCAATGTGCTGAGGCGTTCAGAGGGCTCAGCTTTCTCAAGGTACTTTCTTAGAATCGTTATCACATTTTTAAAAGCTCTGTTTTTTCTCTCGTATATAACCTTTTGAATACCGTTTTAATGAAGTATGAGATTGATTGTTGGACTTGTACAGGTATAATCCAGCCTCTAATGTCAATAAGCTTTCTGGTGGGAACTTAGGAAGCAATTCACTTCATGATAATAATAGCCAGGATCTTATAAAAAAGACTGAAGCCGCATGTGATTGTCACTCAAACATGAATGAGAACGAGAGTCTCCCCAATAATCACCGCTCACATGTTGGTAGCAATAACTTTGATATGAGTTCCACGACTGAGAACAATGCTTTCACAAGAGCAGGAGCCCCAAAAGTAAGCTCAGCAGGATCTTCATCGGTCAAGCATTCATCATTTCAGCCTTTACCCTGTGATCATCATAATCATCACGCCTCCTATAATCTTGTCCATGTCGCTCAGAGGAAGCTACCTCCACAATGTGGATCCTCAAATGTGTACAACGAAACGATTGAAGGTAACAACAACACAGTGAATTACAGTGTGAATGGAAGTGTATCAGGTAGTGGTCATGGAAGCAATGGGCCATATGGAAGCAGCAATGGTATGAATGCTGGAGGAATGAATATGGGAAGTGATAACGGTGCTGGCAAAAATGGAAACGGCGATGGTAGTGGAAGCGGAAGCGGAAGTGGTAGCGGAAACGTGGCGGATGAAAATAAGATCTCTCAAAGGGAAGCTGCTTTGACAAAGTTCCGTCAGAAGAGAAAAGAGAGGTGCTTCAGAAAGAAGGTAAAGTCTTGATCAAACTTCTGACTGTTTCAATATGACTATATTTTAGTGTCGTTTTACAAAATTAAATAATAAATAAATAAATATCTTGTAGATTGTGAAAGCAAATGCAAACCGTTTGTGTTATGCATTTGGTATTTAATTTTACAAGAATAAATGTGGTTCAACATTCTAATTTAACATGTAAACAAAAGGGCAAACGCAGATAAATTATCAAGGTCTTAATAGTTTATATGCATACATATGCGTTTTGGCTTTCATGACGATTAACTCTAAGAACCGATATAAATCCTTGGTTTAACAAAACCAGTATTTGAAATTTTGTTAAATGATGATTTGGTTAGTGTTTATAAAAATGCTTCTTTTCTTCTCAGGTACGATACCAAAGCCGGAAGAAACTTGCAGAACAACGCCCTCGAGTCCGTGGCCAGTTCGTCCGTAAAACAGCCGCTGCAACGGACGATAACAACATTAAAAACATTGAGGATAGCTAACGGAAAATCTACAAAACCAACTCATTCTCAGCCCAATAACATGAGTAATGTGCTCATCATCTATCATCTATCATCTATCATCTTATCTATCTGTCACATATTTAACATTTTCCCTTCAAAGTCTGATTCTTTGATACTACTACTATTCACGAATCAAAGACATGACGACATTTGTTTGTTTGTTGTTGTCGTTGTCTGGTCTGGTTTGTGAATTTAGAACGAAGGGTTCGGTTTCATGAGTTCCAGGATGTAGTGAAATCTTTGTAGATGTTGTAAGCTTGTAAAACACCCTGTTTGTATATTTTTGTATAAGCTTGCTTTGGAGCCGAACACAATACGGTGTCGTATATGTGTCATCATTATCTCTTCTAATATGATTAGCTTATATTGTAATTTTGCTAGGATAAAACTAATTTAGTTTCATCTTAAAAATATTCGCTTTCTTAGCACCAATTTAAAAAATAATAAGCTCTAATAATCAAATGATTGGTAACTATCATGGTGACCACGATTGTTGCTTATTCAAGTGCTGTTTCAATAATATTTACATACAACTTGAGAAATTTATTCAATCATCCTTTTTCGTGTGTTGAAAGAAGATAAAAATTTCATGGGGTAATTACTACTTTGATAATATATTAGAGTCTTTTTTTTCTTTGACATTAACTTTTATTTGTCAAAGTCAAACCCGTTACACATTAATTAGTACCACAAAAAAAAAAAAATAAGGAAAAATCCAGCGATTGGAGCCGAGATTGGCTTGGCGTGCTCTTTTTTACATTTCAAAGTTCTCAGCTTCTTTCTCTCTCTCTCTCTCTCTTTCGAGATCATCGAACGCAATCAAAAAGAAGAATTATTTGAAGAAGAAGAAGATCGAGAAGCTTAATGGGTTGGATCCCGTGTTCTGGGAAATCGAGCGGGAGGACTAAAACTCGGAGAAACAGTGACGAAAAACTCAGCAGGAAGTCCTCTGATTGTTCTGTCTCTACTTCAGGTATTGCTCTTTAGAGGGTTTCTCATATTACATCTTTTGATTCTGGGTTTAAGCTTCTCAAGCGAGATATTGAAAAGTTTTAATCTGTGATCATTAGTATGCTGTCTGATTCCGGTGAGACTAATGCCGATTAGGGTTTTTGACCTTTTTCTGTTCCTTCGATTTCAGTAGCTTCAGACTACTCTGATTCACTTGTGTTACTCTTAGTAGTATTTTGACCTAATTGATGTGTTATTGCATGTCATTTTTGCGGATTATTCTTACATCGGAGATTGTTCTCCAGTGGAATAGTTTTGTTGAAGTTGAATTCTAGTTTTTCTGATGAAGTTCGATCAAATGAAAGCTGAAATGGGACTTGCTAGATCTTTAAGTTTCTTGCTATATTCTTAAAGCTTTGATTTGTTGCTCTTGCGATGTAAAGTATTGATCTTGAGACACTTCTGCTCAGCTTGTGTAGATTAATCATTTCTTCGTCTCACTTTCTTTTTGCTAGAGAAATCTAAGGCCAAATCTTCCTTTAGTGACAAGAGTAAATCCAAAAGTAAAGGCTCTGATCACATAGTGGCACAAACGTTTACATTCTCTGAGCTAGCTACTGCCACTAGAAACTTCAGAAAAGAATGTCTTATAGGGGAAGGAGGGTTTGGTAGAGTTTACAAAGGATACTTAGCCAGCACTAGCCAGGTTCGTTATTTTTGCTCGGTTCTCTAGTTTTAACCTTTTGAATGTTCTTAGTAGTGAAAGCTCACTGACATTTTTTTTCATTTGTAGACAGCGGCTATCAAGCAACTTGATCATAATGGTTTACAAGGAAACAGGGAGTTCCTTGTCGAGGTTCTCATGTTGAGTCTTCTTCATCACCCAAATCTTGTTAACTTAATAGGCTATTGTGCTGATGGAGATCAACGGCTTCTGGTGTATGAGTACATGCCTTTAGGTTCACTAGAAGATCATTTGCACGGTATGCAATTCTAACATGCATATGGATACTTTTCAATTATTAAATAATATAAAGGAAAAGTCTTAAAATTTCAATCGACCTATTTTTTTTCCCAAGACATTTCACCTGGGAAGCAGCCACTTGACTGGAACACCAGAATGAAAATAGCTGCAGGTGCTGCAAAAGGGCTGGAGTATCTGCATGACAAAACCATGCCTCCAGTGATCTATCGGGATTTGAAATGCTCCAATATTTTGCTTGGCGATGACTACTATCCAAAGCTATCCGACTTCGGGTTGGCCAAACTCGGCCCAGTGGGTGACAAGTCTCATGTGTCGACTCGGGTTATGGGAACATACGGATACTGCGCTCCTGAATATGCAATGACAGGCCAACTAACACTCAAATCAGACGTTTACAGCTTTGGTGTTGTTCTGTTGGAGATTATAACCGGCAGGAAAGCAATAGACAGTTCAAGATCCACTGGAGAACAGAATCTAGTCGCATGGGTATGGAAGAAAAAGAATTTTGGGAACAATCTTGGTTTTCTCTGTGGATTCTTCCTTCTAATTGTATTCTGAAATGCTCTCTTTCAGGCAAGGCCTTTGTTTAAAGACAGGAGGAAATTCTCTCAAATGGCTGATCCAATGCTTCAAGGTCAATACCCTCCGCGAGGGTTGTACCAAGCACTCGCTGTAGCAGCGATGTGTGTGCAAGAGCAGCCAAATCTTAGACCTCTCATTGCTGATGTTGTCACTGCACTCACTTACCTTGCCTCCCAAAATTTTGATCCTATGGCTCAGCCAGTCCAAGGCTCCCTTTTCGCTCCCGGGACTCCACCTAGATCAAAGAGGGTCTAGATCCGGAGAACCGCAAGACCGTGTGAGTTATCTGCCCTATACTGATCCCGGGCTGTCTTTTTATTGGGATGGGTTTCAGACTAAGTATGAAAGTATTGCTTAAGATCTGCCTGTAGATATTTGTAAGAAGAGAGAGAGGGAGTGAGAGAGATTCATATAGAGGCCGGTTTATAATGTTGTTATAGGTGATGGTCTTCAGATGTAATGGTATGTAGCATTTGCTTTGAAATGTGACAATATTTCATTATATGTTATTGAGGAATGACTCTGTTTTCATTCCAGAATTATTGTAATATACTACGATTCCAAAACTCTGAATGGTAGTGAATTTGATTGTATTATTATCATCTGTGTTAGTAATTCTAAACATAGACGATAAGGCAAAAAAAAATGACTGCTACAAACTGTATAATTTCTCGGTCTAGCAATAGAAACAAAAGACATAGAAAGGTGAAGTTAAGTAATTTCTACAACGCTCTCTCAAAAGAATCAAAAGAATCAGAACATAAAATATCCAACAATCCGAAAGATGATCATAATTCAAGTTGGAAAAACACGAGTTGACAAAAGCTCGTAAGAGGAACAAAACTGATCCAGTCCAGTAGTAAAACTATAAAAGTGTGAGAAAGACCACACACGAAGATTAAAAGAAGGAACTTTCTTTTGGAAACCCGGATTACCAAAATTGACCAAACTCATCATAGAGACAAGACCACACTCCTCCATGGAGTCAACAAGAAGAGCTTTCCGATCAAATTCTTGAGAAAGAGAAAGAGAAAGAGAGAGGCATCACTGATGGGTAGCCTCGGGTGCGACGCCCATGGCGATTTGAACGACGCAGAGTTTAGTAAACCCTTGCCTTCAATTGGTTTATACGTTGCTGTAGCTTCACTGATTTGTGGACTAGCCATGGCCGCCGATCTTCTTCACGGCTTCCGACACCGCAAATTCTGGTTTCCCTGTAAGTTCTTCTCTCTCAACGCAACTTCTCTGACTTTCATCGGCGTCGGGATCAAACTCTCTGTCGATCTTAACACTTCGATGCCGAGTCGCCACGATCAGTTATCTAAACTCAGTAGCAGCGTCTTCGTGTGCACCGTGATGGGCAATTCCATGCCATCTCTGGGTATTATGGAAAACCAAGATCTCCTCATGAATCTCATGGCTTTAGGGATTCTTGTTATCACCGACGTTGTCAACATCTGTATCCAGTTGGGTACAGGTGCCATCTATGTTTTCAAAGAAGAACACTTTCTTGTTCTGCTCCTCATGCTTCTTATGCTTATGATTTTGAGTTTCTCGGCCACTACAGTCCCCACCACCAAAAGGATCTTGGAAACCAAATACAAGAAGAAGTATGACGTTGCCTTGAAGTGTCCTTTGGCTACAGAGAGAACAACAGTAGCTAAGAGGATTCAGCAAGATTTGTCCAAGTTCTGGATGATGGCTCACACCAGTAGCCCTCAGTTCGTGATGGCCCGTTCTGTCACGTGCACGGCTTCTGGCTTCTTCTGTCTCTTGAGTGCCATTACGTTAGCTGAGGCCATGGTTCGATCTTATTTGTTGAGACCGAGGTCACTCAGCTTCTGCCACGGAGATTCTGATTACAAATGGTCAACCTTTCTGGTTCTTGTTTGCCAGACTAGTGCAGTAGCCATGGGGACTGTTGCTCCTGCCATCAGATGGTTCACGGCTGTGAATTTTCGCTGTCCGATTAGAGGGAAGAAGTATTACAGAGATGAGTTTAGAGTAGAGAGTTACTGGACACATTGGTTCTCCGAGAAGAAACAGCGTCCCTTAAGCCTTTCGATCCTCAAAGATCGTAGCTGCAGGAAGATTGCGCACGATGCAAAACGCTGGATATTGGATGTATGTATAGGGATACAGTATGTGATAGTGTTTGCAAGCAAAATTATCCGCTACATCTCGGTTTACTGTGTGAGTAGAATCTTGATCTGCTGTTATTTCGCAATCAGAACAACGGGTACCGTCTCTCACGTTGAGTCAGAAATGTCTAGTTCAAATTCGAGCTCGAGACAGGAGCTTGCGAGTTTTGTCTTGCATCTTGAAGGAGAGGACGAGCTGGTGGATTTGATGGTGCGGAGCAACCGTGAAGCCACGGATCATTGGATAAAGAACGGCAGAGAAAAACAACCGATAAATTTGATAGAGCTTTTGGAAGCAACAACACCCATTTCAAAAGGATTTGAAGGGATTAAAGAGTTTGACAGCAACGAGGTGGCTTCTCTTGCCGCATCTGGTGAGCCACCCAATTGTTGGGCTCTCCCACTGGTAACACTTACAACCATCGCTGTTGCTCTTCCCAATGTCAAGCCTTGCTCCGTCAAGAAGTTGCTTAATGCTGTCAATGAGGCCCTGGACTCTGTCAACAAGTTTGAACACATTTTAGATACCAGAGGAGAGTTAGCTAACCTCAGGAAAGCTGCTGAGGTAGTTTGGCTAGGAGTTGATCTCTATCATAAATGGTTTGATGTGGATCTTCGGAAACTATCCAAGCAACAAAAAAGTCCAGAGGAAACACTTAGGGAGCTCGTGGAAGTCGCAAAGAAAGAGTTTTCAGAGTCGTGGCAGATGAACCTGATGGTGTGCATGAAGCACAAACCCTCTCATTGGCCTATCAAGACTCTAGCGGCCAACTCCATGTACCGAATATGTCAAACCATTCTGCACAATTACGAATCAAGAGACTACGGAACAGGGGAAACTCTGTTGAAAAAGCTGGAAACCACAATCTCGGACATTGTTTCAGGTTGTTTTTGCAATGTAGGACAAGTGATATCTGTCAAGTGTTTGGTGACAGCTGTAGAAGTGAGGGAAGAATCAGTAAGAGGAGCAGCTCTGCATCTCGGAAGAACAGAGAAAATTTTAGAGATTGTAGAGAGACGATGCTTACCTGAATTGAGATGTGATAAGATGAAGAACATCGACGAATGGAGAGCATTCTACAAGACTAACTCTTCTGACTGTAATAACAAGACAGTTTCTCCCGACTCGAATGAGCTGTGCATTACTGTTGAATAATTTGCAGACTAAGGATGAAAGTATTGCTAACGAGCTGTTTGTAGATACGCGTAAGAAGAGAAAGATCCATATAGAGGGACTTGATTGATAATGTTGTTTATAGCTGATGTCTTCACATGTAATGTTATGTAGCACTTGCTTTGAAATGTGAGAATATCTTATTGGTAGGTACTGCTTATTGAGGAATGTCTCTGATACCATTCCCGTAATTATTGTATATTATACTGTAGTTTCAACACTTTTAGTGCTTAAGATTTTGATTGTATTACTATAATCTGTATTTAAAAGATAATAATGTCATTGGAGAATGTTAACATTGGTTATTGATTAACAGTAATATGCAGATCAAGCTGTTGCTTCATATAAGTTTAAGTACAAATCTTATTGCATCATATGTTTAAGTTTAAGTGGTTCTTACTTCATATCCATACCAGGTGGTTTGGTACGGTACACTATACTGCCAAGTTTCAACACTTTCAATCCTTGAGATTTAAACTGTGTATATTAATCAAGACTCAATAACACAATGATGTAAAGTACACATCTTATTGCATCATCTGATTCTTACTTCATATCCAAAGACCACCTGTTCGTACGAGGTGGTTTGGTCCGGTACACTTTACTTCTTAGTGCTTCCTTACTGCAAGAAAATAACCGGGATCAGACTCAGATTTGGTATAGACCATTAACCGAGAAAGTACTTTACAAGTCAATTTGGCCGTAGTAATAGTCTAATAGCTGATGACTAGTGCATGACCTTTGCGTTCAAAACGTTTTAAGACGAACATTCACATACAACCAGATACTAAAAGGCATAGCTTCCAAACCCCAAGAAAAGATGAAGCTGCTCACCATTTTATCCAATAAAATCATGTGGTAGTTCAGTTAATAGAGTATATCTTCATTATATAACTTACCATGAATTTTTTCTTGAAAATCTCCACAATCTCCTTAGGACTGATTTTCGTCTGTGCATAGCCATCGATCTTGTTCATTTCCTGCAAACATGAAACAGTTTGCTTTAGTACCAATCACTAATGAGGATAAGTGTTATCTTTTATAACTTAATGAAGATTGCAAATATACCTCGATCCATGCCGATAGTTTGGGACGTTCTGCAGTAATGTCAAACTTAAATAATTCGTTGAGTACGATTTGAAACCTTTCAATGAACGGGATATAGGCGATATCAACCTTAAATAAAGAAAACAAAGAAATCACATAATCAATTCAAGACAAACAAGAGGAGAAGAAAAAGGATCTCAAAAAAGGCCAAAGAGGCTTTTACCAAGCTTAACTGACCGAGGAAGAATGGCCCATCATCGAACTTATACAGAGCATTTTCCAGATAATCTAACACAGGTGCTGCAGCAATAACATGAAATTTCCGGTCATGTCTTTCATGCTTTCACCCTTGAAAGACTGAAACTTTGAAGAGTATATAATCTCACCAGTTTCTTTAGAGGGGTCTCCTTTGAGTGACACATACATAGTTTTTACGAAAGTATCAGTGTACTTCAATAACTCGTCGCCAAACTCTCTTTTTGCATGATCCTAGAGAGGGCAATGAATTGTGGAATCGAAGAATAAAAAGGAAAACAATACCCCGAATAGTATGGTGCTACCTCAGGGTAAAGCGAAGGCCCCTCAAAAGTGTTATCAACATATTTGATCAAATCCAGACTCTCCCCAATGATTTTTCCATTGTGCTCAAGCGCTGGCACCTGCAAAAGATAATGAAAAGTTTCCACTAAGTTATAACCAAAAGTGAAATGTAACATACGAATTCGTGAGTTACTACAAGATGAGCTTTTTTTACCTTGTTCTCTGGATATACTTTCTCCTTGTACCAAGCAGGCCTATTCCCAAGATCCAAAGGAACAAGTTTAATCTTTTCTTGCAAACCCTACAATCCAAGAAACCAACCAAATCTTGTTTTCAGAATCCAACAACTTATAAATATTAAACATAGACAAAGAAATAAATTTGTTTGCAGAAGAACCAGAGTCTTCCACTGCTAGTACTGTGATGCTAATGTATAGTTTCTTAGATCATTAAACATAGAAACGTGAAACTAACAGATTTCAACAAAAATAACCAAGCCAGCTTCCAAAACCCAAGACAAAAAAAAAATGTTGTTGAAGGTGAAACTAGTACAAAGGAGAAGCTGTTATACCTTAAGGTTTCTGGTGATCCAAACTCGTTGAGCAAATGGGCAAACGTAACTTGTGTAAAATCTTTTGGTAACACAAAACAATAAGAGGTTAAGATAAGGGAAATCCAAGTAAGTATAGAACAAAAGTGTTGTAGAGTCTTAAGCTAAAACCAAACACAAAAGAAGCAAAATGAAGATTATTAAACCTAGTGGTTCCGTCGAACAGAGCCGGTGGATCAGCAGTAGCATCGAGCGGAGCTGGATGATCTTCTACAAAACTGTAACAATAGGATCAAGCCACAAAAAAAAAACTTAAAATCCCAGAATCCCAATAGCTGATAAACGACCAAATCTTAAATGTTAAAAACATGAATTTGCGGAAACTTAAAATCCCAAAATCGACCCAAACTCAATAAAAACTCTGAATTTCGGGATAAGAACAACAAAATCTTACATGGGAGAAGCCATTGACGATTATGTATTAAGGAGCAAAACTCTTTCAAAGGTCTGGTTCTGTAGAAATTAAGGATTTTTGATCATACGAAACAACAGAGTGTTCGCATGTTTCTGTTACAGTCGATGAGACACGTGGCGGTTTTGAGGATCTTTGTCGGTAAATATCTTAAAGTGGGCCGTAAGGAATTTAATTTAATAACGAACTAAAGCCCGTTGGTTTTAGTTTTCAATTATAACCGAGCCCATTTTATTATTGAATTTTTATAATCCCAGCACAAGAAGTCAAGAACCATGTCTCTTTTGATTAAAGTAAACTGTAACAATAACCAAATCTTTCTTATTATATATCAAACGTACAATACCAAATTCAGAAACTTATAACACTCCCAAGTAGTAATATTTGTTCTTCATAAGCCAACTTGTCATCGTAACCCACGACTCGGTCCAATAAGATTTGTTACTTTTACTGCAAAAGAAAAAACGGAACCGGTTAGTTTTATTATAGAACGTTAACTGGAATTGAGCAAAACCAAAATGGCTAAGCCTAACATTGTAGTAAAAAGGGTACATTTGTGTCAAAACAAATACAAAAGTAAACCGATTAGATTCAGAGTTTAGAAAAGCGATTTTGGTTGGTATTGTTGAGATTTAGAAACTCTTTACCATAAACTTCTTGAAATAGTTAACGATATATTCCGAGTCGGCTTTCGTCTGCGTATATGCAACCATCTTATTCATTTTCTGCACAACATATAATAATACATTAAGGTTAAAGCAAGCAAGTAGCTACATCATACCAATTACCATGTTCATTTGCATATATCACATGTGTACCTCAATCCAAGCAGCTAGTTTTGGACGTCCGATTATAATTTCATATTTAAAAACTTCGTCGAGGAAGACTTGAAATCGTTCTATAAATGGGATATATGCGATATCAACCTGGAATACAAAATCGAGAAAATTTTGTAACCATGGTGAAACATTAAAAAAGGTTGATTCACACTTTTTTATTTTAATGAGACTTTTATACCAAACTAAGCTCGCCGAGGAAAAAAGGACCATCATCAAACTTCTGCAAAGCATTTTCCACGTGATCGAAGACCGATGCTGCGTCAAAAAACACACAAGTCTCAGCTCCTACAGTCCTACTGCTGATATTTTGACTCGTACATTTACTTTAAGTTGTGTTAATGTAATATATAGAGAAATGTAAGCTAAATGTAAACGTATATACAAGAGCAAGCACAAACGCTAATAAACAATCAAGGCCTTATACAATTAACAAGTCACACGAAAATCAACCTTACCTGTTTCTTTAACCGGGTCACCTTTGAAAGAGCCAAACACGGTTTTTACGAATGTCGCATCAACATATTTCAACAAGTCTTCACCAAATTCTCTCTTTGCAGGATCCTAGACCAGCAATATAAGGAAAAAATTACATATCATGAAAAGAACAAGCTCTATAACATTCGAACAAGATCTTACCTCAGGATAAAGTGAAGGCCCATCAAAATTACTATTGACATATTTGATTAAATCAAGACTCTCCCCAATGATTTTGCCATTGTGTTCCAGTGCAGGAACCTACAAATATCATTATCACAATCGTAGACTCTTCTATGGTCACTTTTGAAGGAACTTTAATTTATTAGGATTCAAATATCGGTTTTGCATAAAAATAAAGGGCACCTTGTTCGCAGGATTTACTTTCTCCTTGTACCAAGCTGGCCTATTAAAAAGGTCTATAGGAACCAATTTGATCTCCTCTTGCAGACCCTAAAAATCCCCAAAATCAAACAAATAAACCAATCTTGCTTTTAAGTTTTTACATCAATCTCAATCTACAAAAATACCACAAAAAGAAGAAAAAACAAGTAGTACCTTGAGGTTTCTGGTAATCCAAACACGTTGTGCAAATGGGCAGGTGTACATTATGTACAACCTTGTTTGTTTCAATTTTTAATTAGCAAACGGAAATTAATTTAATACATAAAAATCTCATTAACAAATGTTTTTTTGAAGATTAGAGTATTATTAAAATACTAAAGAAACCTCGTGGTTCCGTCGAACAGAGCAGGTGGATCGGAGGTAGCATCGAGCGGAACTTGACGATCTTCTACGATAATTTTTCTTGATAAAGAAGAGAAATCAGATTTAACATGATAACTCAACTTTAAAATAGTAATTATAAGGTAAAAAGAGGATCTTACTGAGGAGATAGAGCCATGGAGAGGATCGGTAAGAGTTGTATCTTCAGGGGATTAGTCTTTTATTACAGAGATGCTGTTCTGCAGGGACTATGGATCAAACGTATAGAACTCCATGTATATATACACTCAATGGAAAGTGAAACTAGAGGCTAGGTTCATGCTTATCACAGCAATTGGAAAAATGTTAAAACGTCAGGTTTGGTTATCTCTGTCATTGAATTTTCTAATTTTTCATTGTCAGGGTCAAAGGTTTCGAACAAAGCTTCTGGTTACTTTGTTTGCGAGAATACTAATCACGTACGTTAATATTAATTAAGTTTAATTTTATTGTATTTTGTATTCGATGTGATGATTATTCTTTATATCAAATGAAAACAAGTTTAGAGAAAAAAAAAATGGTAAATATTTTATATAAAATTCACTAGGAAGAACACTATTTGTTTTTTGTTTTTGTATGGAAAACTTCATTAATTATGACAATTGGAAACCCACACATTAAAAAAAAAAAAAAGAGGAATAAAATAGTGGTCAAAAAGATCATGCCGTTTGACGCTACCTCACCGAATCATCTACGCTCATTATAAAGGATATCTCAATTTCTTTCATGCCTTAAAAAATATTTTTAATCAGAAATATGTTTTCTTGAACATATCGACTTTTTTTTTTCTTTGAATACGCCATTTGCTATACAGATTTCATTTCTAAAATATGAGGTGAAATTATGAACCAAAGATCCCTTTTTTCTTCTTATATACTAGTATGTTTCTTCATACTTGTATTCATTTTCCGAGTAAGAAGACTTTTTAAATTCACATGCGTCGTTCACACAGCCACAGAATATATCCAACGGTCAAACAAAGAGGCAAAATAAATAATAGATTAGATAAAAGTTTCAGAGATACTTGTTCTTTTGCAGCAAAATATTTAACAAAAGTAAAAGAGGTCTCCAAAACATTCTCCCATGTACACACTAAAACACATTTCTACTAAATGCTTTGATGAGCAATACCAAGAAGGCACGTGCTTTATCGTCAGTTCTTAGTCCGGCGCTAAGAGAAAGCAACGAGAACGCCCAATCCGATTGCACCGGAGCGATTATTCGTCGTGGAGAAGCAAAATTTATATTTCGTGGTGGCACGAAAACGTTGTCGTTTCTTATTTAATTTGAGTCGGACTATTTAAACCCGACCCGGATCGTAAGAGTGCCTTTTTCGGGTGGGCTAATGAGTAATGGATCAGACTATCTAGATCCAATCAGGTCGTGATGATTAAGACGATATTACCCTTCGTTCGTGGGCTTTAAAATGCCCGGGACCCCCCTGACTGTTCAACTCTAACCCTATTCTTCGGCTAAATCGCAAAACAAAAATTCTCACGAATCTCTCTCTATCTTCCTATTTCGAACGAAGCTGCGATTCCCATGGCGAGCAACGGAGACAAGGTCACGGCTACGATGGTGAATGGTGGAGGGTTTTCTACTGTTGATAACCCTAAGAAAATCGTAGACCTCAACACTGTGGAGCCAGATCGTACTGATGACATTCTCGACGGAGAAATTAAGGGATTCTCAGATTCTGGTGAAAAGAAGGACGAAGCTGACTCTACTGTTATTGGATCGGTTCTTGGGGCTGATTCTGGGGATATATCTCCGGTAGATGATATTCAGAAGAAGATTCGACGTGCTGAAAGGTTTGGGGTTTCTGTGAAGCTAACTGAAGAGGAGAAGCGCAATTCTCGCGCTGAGAGGTAAGAGTTTCAAACTGTATTCTCTGAATTCTATCGTATTTTTAGGGATTTGCCAAAATTAGGGTTACGAAGCATTAGTACGCATTTTGTCAAATTTATGTCGGCGAGATTGAAACGAATTTTCACCCTCGATGCAGGTTTGGTACTGTAGCAGCAGCAGCTGTGAATAACACAGAGGGAACGAAGAAAGCTGAGGAGTTGAAGCGAAAGGCTAGAGCTGATAGGTATTTCACAATGCTTTCTTTGTGCCTCATAGTTGTATTGCTTTAATGATTGGTTTCTTTAAGGAAAAGGAGTTTCATACTCGCTTTGTTCTTCAAACAGATTTGGGGTTTCTGCTGCAACCTCTACTGCTGATAACACTGAGGAAGAGGCAAAGAAGAAAGCTAGGCTCGCACGTTTTGGGAAAGATACTAAGGTTGATTCGGCTGAGGAAGATAAACGTAAAGCTAGAGCATTAAGGTATGTTTTCATGCAGTCCAAATTCTGTTAGTTCCTAAGGACTGAAGTAGTGTGCGATGTTTTTTTACTAATTGATTATGTGGTTTGTGAATTATCCATCATTAGGTTTTCAAAAGGGGCTTCGGATTCACCTTCAGATTTACCTGGAAAGCAAAATATTGTCAAGGTAAACTGTGTTTAACTTCTGTTGCTTCTCCCATCTGTTAGAATGAGAGAATTAATAGAAAAACTAATGATATCTATTGTTTAACTTTTTGTTTCATCAGGAGGCAGCTGTATCAGGAAACGCTGCCTAAGGTTCCTGAATAAAGTATCTTGTGTCTTTGTAGTTAGGTGAGTTTTCTCGAAATAATTCTTATTGCATTGCAAGATCTTGCTGATGCCTGGTTTCTTTCTTGTATCTTAATTTGACTCCTCAATCTTTGATTTTGACAGGTAGTGTACTAGCGTTTTATGATTCCCTCTCTGGCTGCTTCATTCTCTCTTTATTTCTGAATTAGAAGTCCCCGTGTGTAGTATCTTTATTAAGCTCGAAGTTCGGTCGTGGAGCAAGGTTTTGCGGTCATGCAATGATTCTCTCAGATGGACGGAAGCTAAGTTGTCGCCAGATGAGATCTTGAGAAACCAATAAGTAACCTATAGTTCTGATTGTCTTAAATGGCAATTATCAAAGTGTTGGATATAGGAATTCTGAAGTGGCTGGTATTGACGTTTTCCATGTTGCAGGTTCTTGAAGTGGTAAGTATAGCTTGAGTAATGCCTTTATTTCGTTTAAATATCTGGGAATGTGGAAGGTCCTTTTAATATTGCATATTCGTATCAAGCACAAGCAGCAGCAATAGAATTTGTACTGCATGCAGCAAGTATTTAAGGAAAGAGAGAGTTTTTTGCTGTTTTCAAGGCTAGTTAGAAATTGGAAGTGTTGATTACTTTTGAGTTGTGCCAATCCGTTTTCTTGAAAAAATAAACTTATGTTATCTATCAAATTCAGTGGTTACTAAAGTAACTGGTTTACTGCTGTTCTGTGCTTGATTGCGAATATTGCATGTTTAATGGATCCCATAACCATGTACGTTCTTTGGTTGCTTATTTTCATATGACCTCTCAAGCTGCTACTCTCAGAATTCCTTTGTCATGTAAGACATCATTAGAACTATAGAGGTACTTGTTGGTTTCCATTTCTCTGGTCCTTATGGCAGTTGAAGGAAAGAGAGCCTCAGATTCTGAATCTATGTTCGTGGGACTGGAACTTTGCTTGGCTTTCTGATGCTACACAATCTCTTTTGTTTCTGTAATAGGGTTTAGAGAAACTTTGTTGATACTTGCTTTCTGATACTTTTGAATCAAGCGCCAGAAAACTTTTATAAAGGGAATGTTATGTTTAGTTTTGCTACTTATTTTTAATTGTTGTCTTCGTATTCACAGTATTTCACACCTTATATTTTATTTTCGTAAAAAAATTGTGGCGTGTGCCTAGAAGCCAATATGCTGCAACGTAACATGCTTCCGAATTTTTACCATCATTGACATTGATGATCTTATATGTAAGGTACCCTCGTGTATAATTTGCATACAGGGGTACGTGAGAATTCATCATTTTCTTAAAGAGAATAATATCAAAGATCTCGTATAATTTAATATTGTTCTAGCTATACTACTTCGTTCTTGACCCTGGCTCCAGTTTATTTCCCTTGACATAGAAAGAGTTGTTGCGGCAAGATCTGTTCATGATGATGAATGCATTGGGTACCCCCCTCTAATTGACAAAGGAGAAGCCCAATGCGGTTGGGGATTGAGATAGATCACAATAACGGTTACATCGTCGTGGAAATGCCTTCTAACACCAGGATGGATCTCTTTTAGGTCTGCGTATCTCATCTCTCTTTTCTTTGCTGCTTCCTTCAACGCAGCTTTGAGTAGTCTCCTTGCTATTCCCTGGAATTGTGAAGGTATTAACAGATAATTCTTGTGTGCAAATTGTGCAACAGACAGGTAGGTAACCCTTTAGATATGGCCTAGGCATTGAACTTACTTGGCGCGGGGAATTATGTACAATATCAACAGCTTCCTGGTTGCTAAGATGCTCCCAAAGCCCATCTGAAGCAAGAATCATAAACTCGTCTTTTGGGGTAAGCCGGTTAACGGTGACTGATGGATCCGCACTAAGGATTGGCTTAGTGAAATGTTCTGGTAGTCTGAATTTGGGCAGCAGAGGTTCTCTGTTGAACTCTGCTCTTTTTAGGTATGCGTCACCTATAGATCTTGTGACCTGGTTAAAGGTCATAACACAATTGCTAGTCAGTTTTACATCCTTACGGAAGATATGGCTTCGATAGATGATTTTCTTAAACTTTTGTATGTCATAGAGACTGATGAGACAAAGCTCTGTGCAGGTTTTCACATGTGTAATCATCATGTATGAATGTTGTTTACCTGGATGACGCCTTTCACACGCCACATCCGGTGCTTCATCACAAGAATGTTGGGGTCATTAGGATGCATTGACCATAGCTCTTGCCTCGCAGACTCTAGATTGGCATTGTGCTCTACCGATAACTGAACAGCTCTCACTCCACCTCTCTCAGATCTGCCCAGCACTGCTCTGGAATCTCCCGCGTTTGCAATATATACCAATCCGTTGCATATCACTCCTGCCAAGCAACAAGACCCCACTGATGCCATCTGTGGGTTCGTGGGCCATTGCTTCTTCACTGCGTTGAGAAAATCTTTGTCTGTTTCTGCAAATGTTTTGCTGATCACCTGCTCTGAAATCTCCCTAGCCTCAGTGGCAAACTCTGTTCATGTGAGACATGAGTGTTAGTATGCCTGACATATTCAAGAATGATGAAATCAAAGTATGAGAATGGTGGTGTCTTACTCTTTAACTTGGGGAAGATGTTGTCTGCAATGAATCTGGAAGCCTCTGGACCTCCATGACCATCGTAGACTCCAACAAATGTGCCTTGAACTGTCGGATTGCTGAATGTCAGTGGCCCCGATTCGATCTGGCACTGATCCTCCATCACATTGTTGGCTTGGATCATTGCCATCGAAAACTCTCCAAAGGTGTGAAGGCCAAGATCTTTATACCATGTCAAGCCATCAATCTTTGTGGGACTGATCTTACCTCTCTCCATACCGGCACCTATTCTCCAACAGGGTTTAACCATCTTCCCAGGTATGTAATCTTCAAGCAATATAGTAATATACACGGATTAAATTGAAGGAAGACTGCAAGTAGTAGCAGTGCTGGTTGTGAATTATGAGTTTCAAGTTTAAGGAAGGGACCATATATATATATAGCCGTGGAAGCCCTAGGGTAAGTGTGAAGGTGTTGGAAACCAGGAAAGAGGACAAAAAGGTATGGGTCAAAATAACTGAAAAATTAAATGATTCTGAGGGTTAAGACAAGAGGGCAGTAGTTTAAAGTGGATATTCAGAGATTCTCCTCTTTACTGTTCCATGATGAACCTCTGTCTTAGTAGGGTTAAGTAAAGGCTGTCATATTCTTTTCTACCTTCTGCTTTATTTATATCATGTAGTATTTTTGCTTTAAAAGTGTCTCTGCTTTCTTAGAGGTTGATCTTGTAAACTTAGAAAGCAAGAATGTTCATGTCCAAAACAGACACAATTTAGACTAAATGAAAACATATGTATATAGAATAGGATCAGGGTCTGAATAAATTATATGATTTATGACTTCTTAGTAGTAATATCTCATGTAAATGTCTGTTTTCACATTGGTTGTTTGTTAGTGACTTTATACCTCATCTTGTGAATTGGTAACTTGTGGGGGAGAAAATGGATAGAAAAGGAGAGGTCATAGGATGCATGTGTGGGCGTGGGTTTTTGGAGCATTGAACTTGGAACCATTTAAAGATTTGAGAGCTGAGAAAGACTGAAGAGAGAGGAGAGAAGACATTTGTGGGGCGACTGAGGAACACTCTTAGCTGTCTTAACCCCTACAGGTTTTGCCCTTTTCTCAGTCTCTTGTCGTCTTTTTTACTTTTTTTTCTTCTCTTTAATGCTATCAAAAGCTGATCTCTTACTTGTGAGATTCAGATCGAAATCCATATCATGAATTATGGGGTTGAAATGAATTTCCAAAGAGGATGGATCTTTTTGGTCCTTTTCCTAAGTTCCATTTTGCATGACCCTTATTGGCCTTCCTTTGTCCCTCCTCGTTTTTTCTGTTCATAGGGATCCACATATTTGATGTTACGGTAGAGAGAATCACTGTCGTGTGTTGATAGACCAGTTACATTAACGAGGGCTTCGATTATCTAATACATATGTCGTAAGTTAGATTGAGTTCTCGTTTACTGTAGAGAGAACCACTGTCGTGTGTTGATGGACCAATTACATCAACGAGTTGTTCAAATTTCTATATTATCTAATGCATATGTCGAAGTTAGATTGAGTTTTCGTTTTTCGTCCTCTATACCTTTTTGTTGTGCTTCAACAAGTGGGTTAAACAACTTTCACTTCCATTTGTTTTTTTTTATATGATAAAATCTTTTGAGACCAAAACATGTTAGGGTCCCTAATCGATCTTTTAAAAAAAGATTGTAAAAAAAACACGACGATTTATATTGGTTCACTTTCAATATCAAAATTACATTATCTTTCAGCCACAACGAAATTATCTATAACTAAAGAAAGTCGAGAGTACAAGCTTGTTTCTCTGTTCTTTTTTTTCGTTCACAAATAAGGAATACAAGTTAAATGTGTTCAAGTTTCTCTTTATTTTTATTTTATAGGTACTCGAGCTTTAATAAACGGATTACAAGTTTTTAACTAGATTCACTTTTACTTGATTATCAGGTATGTTGAAGGGACTCTCATTCATTATTGATATTTGATAGTATAGCATATGAAAGTTCCACTAGTTCGATAAGGCCAATCTAATCAATCGGTGTCGGCTAGATCGTGGTGTGACTTGACGCATAATTTGGTAATTTTTTTGATGCTATAGATCTAAAGTCAAACCAAAGAGTAAGAAAATCACGTGTAGGTTAGTCTAATACAAATAGAAAGAATGGTCCAGGTACATTTTCTCTTAGCATATCAAATAAGTTTCATATATGGACCGATTAAATATTGGAACTATTTTGTGAGAAACACATGTGGCCTTGGAACGTATCGAAGGGTCCTTGAATGCACCATTACAGTACAGTGTATTTTCATGTGCTTTCTATCCTTAATTAATTTCTTATCTTTATTACGAAAATTGAACAACTTCAGTCTCGTTTTGATTATATATGTTAAGAAGAGAGAAGAATATAATATAAAATAGATTATAAAACAAATTACTATATTAAAGAGAGAAAAAAAAAAGGGAGTTGTGGTGACAGCTGGGCCATTGATGTACTGTGTTTTGTCTTTTGGTTGAGGGAGCATGGATGTCAGTCTATCTCTTTAGCTTCTTACTGCTTACTTAGCTTTGTTTTCTATTGTTTTTGTTTAATATTTTAGCTTACCATTTGTGTTATTCGACATTCATTAAAACATTAACCTACCTCTCTTTAATAACTTTGAAGTTTAGTATAATATTATATTGCGTATCATATGTTTTATTTATTAAGGTTTAGTCTTCGATAAAATGTGCATTTAGGTATTCTACCACTCTATAATCTGAAGTTATAAAGCTTCGGGTTGTCTTGATTTCTGATATATAGAAAACAATAATATCAAACTATATCAAAATGAACTATATATGTATCCACAAAACATAGTTTGAAGGACCAACATTTTAGTTATTACGTTCATGAATTAATTGATATTATCTTAATGTTACTTGTTACTTCAATTTTTGCGACATCTATGGATATGGAATTGCTGCTACAAAATTTCCATCGCATGCATCGATTCAAATATATATAGGACAACATCGTTTTAAAAAGGGGAAAAAAAAAATCACCTTCGTACCCCGTTGGATGTATATCAATTAAAATAAGAATCATTTGGTTTTATATTAAAATCATCAGTTAATAAGAAAATTGAATGCACTCGTATCGACATTGTCTCTGATTTTGAATACCTTTCTGATGTTATCTAATACTTACAGTATAATTTGGAGAATAATATAAACGGGCATTTAAATACATCTCATCTTTCGAGAAATCTAGGTTACAAGTAAATGTTGACAAAAAAAAAAAGTTTACAAGTAAACTGAACCTACCTTTGGGAAAAGAATCTTTAACGCTAATTATATGTGATTATTCGTACCAGCATATATTATACTATGTAAGAAAAAGATCTAATTTAGCCTACATACTAACCTTTTCTTAAAGTTTGAGAAATCATAAATAAGAAAATGAATTAAAGTGGAGACGTGGGCACGTAGAGAAGAAGAGAGTAAATAGAATGCATGGCATGCAGGAAACATGAGACAGACATCGTGAAGGTCCCATATTGTCTGGTCTAACCAAACCTTGACATATTATCACAACACTATCTATCTAGTAACTAGTGTTCTTCGTATTGTCGTAGTACTTTATCATCTCATCACATTACAATTAACTAAAATTTATTTAATATTAGATTTTCCTTTTGTTATCTAGTTGCAATTGTCTCTGGACGTACTATTATCACTTTGATTTTGTACTTTTTATTAGATCTCTCATCTTAGCTTGCAACTTACATCCATCATCATCGTTTTCTGCAATTTTTTATGTACATTTAGTTAATACATTAGAATCTTTATCGCTCATACCTAAAAACTCTGCAGCATGTATTATATATGGATATAATATTTACCTTAAGAAAATTCAGCTTCATGAAATTTTTGGAATTGCGAATTAGACCACGTTGATATTGGAACTCTATTTCTTCTAAGTACCCAATTTCAAAACAAGAAAAAGCAATCATCAAATCACTTGACAAAATATACAAAAGAACCTAAATAGCTACTTCGACATGATTTGATCTCCTCACGTGGAACCGGTTAATTATCTTTCACTTCGACGGGCACAAAATTTTTTACGTGCAAATAATATAATCCTTAGTTGGTTCTCATCAAAGACATTACTCTTGACCTCAAATTAAAGCCTTTTATGGTAGAGTTTTTTTTTTTTATAACTTGAGTTTCATAGTTTTATCGATGGGTTTGTATTGAAAAGTAGGTGTTACGTTTGTGTTGTTGAGATAATAATTCACTTCGAATTTTTAAATTAGAGTATTTATCTTTCTTTTTTTTTTTTCTTCGTGACTTTCCACGATAGAATAGTTGCACATGACATTTTGATAAACTCTATTTAACTGGTTGATCAAATTAAAACATTATTGACGGCTGTATAGATATTTTTTTTTATTTTATATTATCGTATATATAGTATTTTAATATAATAATTGGCCCAGCTATTAGAAGCTCATCGAAGCCCAGAACATGAAAAGACAACAAAATAGCTTTCCACAAAATCATCTAACTTGTATTAATTAGTTGCGTCAGGCCCAAAAGTAAAAATCTCGATATAATTAGTTGCGTCAGGCCCATTAGTTCCTTCTTAGGATTTGGAGCGACTCTACTGACTCAAATCATGAGCAATGTAAAATCTGCGAATACATGAAACAAATAAATTTTTGATTTTTTTTTATCTGTTTTTTTTTTACATCAAAGCTCGTTTATTAATATCAATCGAAAATAATATCATTATAGAAACTAGAGAAACAGATTATTACATAAACTGAAAATAGTTTAAAACAAACAAGTGAATTGACGATATTTTTTAAAGCTTTATTCGTAAACAGATTATCAACCCGTTCGTTGCTAGTAACCAACCTATTACATTCGTTGCTAATAACCAATCTTTGTATAATGTGTTTATCTGTTAATTATATTTCTGTTACAATAAATATACGAAATTCGCCTTACAATTAACCTTTTTAGAAAAAAAAAAAAGAGTGCTCATAAGTTTATTATAACCACATGTGTCTTTTATCAGATCCAAAATTATATATATCAAAATGGTCCAAACATTCCTATCTGTAACAGTAGTTGATATATTCTACATAGATATTAGTAGATAACGATGTACACGCTTCTTATGTATCCATCACCGAAAGCTAAGATTACGCCACGTCTAAGTCGCAACTCTTGACGAGGATCTCCCATAGCCGTTGGATCTCAGAGAAGACATCGTCGGTGGGAAGTTGAAACCTACAGAAAGGACACGTGTTCTTCTTACGAAGCCATGGCAATATACACTTCCAGTGAAACAAATGCTGACATGGCATTTCACAAACATCTCTACCTTCACTCATCTCTTCCTTGCATATCACGCATTCTACTTCTCCGGCGCCTTTGAAAACCTCAACCGCACGTAACGCCACCACAGCTGCTCTTGCCGCCGGAACTTCGTAGCCTTCTTTTTGATCTCCTAGGCGAAGATGGTTGTAGCCTCCCATTATGTCGACAAATCTTTTGCATCTAACTACGGTTTCTATGTACGGCATCAAGATTCCGGCATCGCAAGTCCAAAGACCGGAATTATTACTTAACATTGTATTAGAGCACATGTTACCGAGAATTTCCCGCCAATTATCGGCGGAAGCTTCTAGAACATCTGGATTAAGCTGGTGGGTTTCGCAGAGAAAGAGGAGGAGGACAACCGCGTCGAGGTCTCGGAGCTTCATGGTGGTGACGGAGGAGGTGAGAGAGTGGTGTTTACGGTGGATGAGAAGAGGGTTGAGGAGTGAGAGGAGATGGTTGGCGATGAGGTGGGTTTTGTCAGGAAGAGATAGAGAGAGGAGGTGGCGGAGAGTGAGGGAGAAAAGGGTCGGAGAGGAGAGGACGGCGGCGAGGCGGCGGCGATGGTGGTGGGAGATAGAGAGAATGGAGTGAGTGAGATTTGTGAGGTGTGAAGGAGAGAGAATAGATAGTGAAGCCATGATGATTGTGGTGTTTTCTTCTCCCATATTGGATCTTGTGTGCTTCGTTTTCTCACTTCTCTTGACACTTACACTTTTTGATGTATCTTTGCTTTTATACATGTATTATTAAGTCACTAGGAATTTGGTGGAAGTAATAATAAAATATTATGATTTTTTATTAGGGAAAAACAGAAGGGTGTGGTACAAAAGAGATTGTTGTCGGCTTTGCTTGTTTGTGTTTTGATTTGATTGATAGATGTAAATATGAGATTGGAGAATTAAAGTGTAGAAGCAGTGAATGGAGAAGAGTTGGCAAAAGTTTAACACTTTAGCAACTGTTGGTGACAGACATAATTAGCTTGCAAACTTTATGCAACTAAAAAGTGTTTCATTACATTTAAGTAAATCTTGGAAATAGGATATTTCCAAGAATTTATTTGGAAGGTTATGTCTAGAATTTAGTAAACTAATATTTTGTTTATGGTACTAGCTCTGCAATCTAAACCAAACTTTTTAGAACACAGTATAACCAACTATAATTTAAGTTACATTTACCCAAGTTAGTTCATCAAGACTTTGATCAAGTGAAGGTAGTTAATGGGACCAGACAAGAGTCTGTGGAGTAGAGTAAGAATTTTGGATAGGTTTGTTTATATAAATCTACTTGTCCATATGGAATTTGTCTACTTTCACAACTCAAATCACACAAAGCACAAACCCATCATTCATACCAAATAATCAGATAAGATTATTTACCGAACTCATGTTGTTGTTTAGGACAATGAGATCTTTCTCTTATTGGTGTATATGACCAAACAAAAGCAACAAAACAAGAGGAAGATGATCAAAAGTCAAAACTATATAAGATATCATCAAGAACAAAAAGTTTGGCCAAATCCATTGCTTCTTCTACTTTTCAGCTGTTGTCTTCAAGAAACAGTGTTGAAAGATTAATACTTCACATGACCACACCATTCTATAACTCTAGTCTCTATGCATTTGTCCCGGTGTGTTGTCCATAATTTCACAAACTCTCATGTCTCCCAAATCCCTAAACAAGATTTCGGTGGACATCAAAATGAAAAGTCTCCTATGACTGTTTTGACATTATTACCCCTCACTCCAAAGAAAACTTACCACTATAACAAAAATAAGCTCAACAATTTAATTGATTCATAGCTCAGTGAAAATCCTAGTAGAGGGGTTTGGCCATTGAGTTTATTGAATCTCACCGGTACCAATGGTAAGAACATCTCGATTATAAGCATATCAAAAGGACGTACAGTTTCCCTAGTCATAAAATATACAAATTTCATAATGCATCAGATCTTCTACGCAACCAGTGGGACTCATGAAGAAAGATTGGTTACCGTGAGAACTGAGGAGATATGATAGCAGGATGCTTCAATTACAAGTAAAGATGACCCACTAGAGAAAACCAAGTGAACAATAAAAAATTAATTATATTATTCTACTGTGCTCGATTTCTAATGCACTAGTGAAGAGTGTGCCCCCACCAAGCCCTTGTAGTACAAAATCATTCACTTTCTAAAAGCAAGACGGATCACTTCACCACATGGGTATCCGAAGAGATAACAGCTTTAGTCAAAATACAAGAAAGAAAAAGAATCACATGTAGTTAACAATTTAACATCTGCTTATCTGAGACTTTCTGCTTCTACTAAGACACATGTATTTGTTATTCATGAACTTCGAACTGAACCAGGGAAGAGAGACAACAATAGTTTTTCTAACATCATAAAGTTTGCAGATAGAAATTTTTGATAATCAAATCGACCTAGAACATACCAACAGTCACCACGAGAATGGAAATAGTAAGAAATTACTGCAGAACTTGCAATGTGATTCGTTGGTTGAGTAGGAAGTTCCTGTTCTTTGTGATATATACGTTCATTGCCTGGATCTGTGATGTGAAACGCACCAATGCCACCCTCTTTGAAGTTCCAAGTCCTTGACTGCATGGTAAAAGAAGGCATTATTAAGTTTCATGTCCTTATTTTACCAGTAATCAAAAATTACTGCACAACATATAGAGCACAAAGATCTATAGATATGGTGTGTCAAAAAAGTTGAAAAGATATCACATGTCGCACTCAAGAAAAAAAAATGACAGTCCAAAATGATGCTATCACTCTTATATTTCCCGGAGAAAGTTATTCAGTTTACATTTGTACAATTAACATAAATATATATTGCTTATTATAGTGAGTGATATGGTTAAACCCAACAGTACAGAAAAATCATTGTAACTGATTAATCAAACAGGAGAGTACTGGGTTTGCAAGACTGCAGGTCCAACTAACGGCAAATCAAATGCGGGTCGAGTAAAAGCCAAAAAAAGGTACTAAGAACATAAGAATTAGTAAACCAATAATTACTCACACTGTGAGGAACTGGATGGATCCAGGATAATAGAGACAGCCAGATAAGAACCTATCTATGTCATCTGTTACAGCATTGACCGGAATCCCATGTAGTGCAACCTAAACAATATAAAATCTCATAAATTTTAAAATGGTAACAATCACAATTTATCTCAGACTGGTTGTCTGAGAACAAGACCCCAATAAACAAAAAGATATGACAGAAATTATAGCTTACCACTTTCCCCTCATAAGGAACAATGGGATCCCACTGAGAACGAGCAGCCTAATCATAGACAAGGAATCAACTCAGAATTAAATATCCTATTATATGAGGACTTTCTTAGTTTGTAAAACGGTAATAAAAGGATTACCCTTTCTAATCTATATAGCTTTCCTTTCTTTGAGATATTACGCAGTGCTCTATCATATGCGGAAAGGGAAGGGAGCTGCACAAAACTGATATAGCAACATAGTCGAGAACGAAGAGGATTAAAATTCGTTAGTTTGGAATCGAATTTCACGCTTCCAAAATAAACCTTGTAACAATCCAGATAATTAATAAAGCTTAACACTTACACTGCCGCAGGAGTTAAGTTTCCACCACGAGGATAGTTGAATTTGAGATCATCTGGTGTCACATTGCAGCCCTCGAATACATTCATAATATCAGTCGTCAGAGAATGTTTTGAAAAGCCTGAAAATTTTCCATAAATCCTCCCTGGAAAGAACAAAAACACGATCAAGAAACACCCTTCATTATTGTGATTTCCAAAAATAAAGAAGACGATCATGGTGCACACTTCATAATGAGCTAAAGTCCCAAAACCATAACAATCCAGAATCCTTCTACGCTCTAAATCAATCAAAATAAACAATTTGTTCCCTTTTTTGGATAAAAATTCGATAATAGCCTCTGCGGTTGAACTCGGAAACCAAAAAAATTCCATATCAATAGCTTCAGATATACACACTCCAAGCAAATCAAAACCCTGAAATCTGTGATCTAAGATCTTTGCCTCCACAAATTGGAGAAATACTCTCAAAGAAACACTAGAAACATGTAAGTAAGAAAAGATAACCTTCTCCCGGAGAACCTCCCGGAGGCGGCGGTAACGGAGAGGAAGGTGGCTGTTCCGTGGCGGTAGATAGGCATTTCCTCCAATCCTGAAGAAATAGAAGAGAGCTACGGCTAATTACAGTATCCGATTGCCGGAGACACAAACTCGATCTGATCGCACTACGAATAATACTCATTTCTCGCCGGTAAATGTTAGGGTTTTTCTCTCTCTCAGTGACGAAGACGAACACAGACAACAGCGTTTGACATACAAAAAAAAAACAAAAGGCCACATAATAATAAACTAGGCCCAAGTCCATAACTTCGAACATTAATACGGTCCATATTACGTACATTAGAAGAATTAACGGAAAAAAAACTTGACCATTAAGAAAAAAAAAAAATGTTTCACTTGAATTGGAGTAACAACAGTATTAATCAAATCTTATGTAATAATTTCAATGTTATTTAGGCATATCAAAAGGACTTTCGCCTTCGTAATTTCCCGAAGGTGAATACTCGCAAATTACTAAGAATCCACGGTCGTTATCGCACTTCTGACGTACGCATCCAACGGCTGTGGTAGTACGCCAAATGATCTGCGTATAATGACCGCACATCGCGCCAGACTTGCACGTATTAGTCATCCGATCGTAGTTCAAAACTTCCTCCATCCATTTAGCAACAACTCTTTTGGGCGACCAATTCTCACTCCTTTGGTACCAGAATATATTCTCTCCATGAGGCCCACCAGAATGGGTCATTTTACAATCCGATTTACGTAGTTTGGCCCAATTAGAAGCGAAACGGACCAAGCCTTTATCCCATATGAGACTCGACGCGCCTGATGCTCCACGCGCTGCGTTGTGGGCGAGTAAGAACTCCGCCGCTTGCTTCTTCCTTCTTCCTCTGTTAATCGCACGTGCGGCTGCGGCTTCGGTTTCCGGCGAGAAAGTTGCGGCGGCGGAGGGAATTAGAAGAAGGAGGAGGAGGAGAGAGGAGATGGAGAGACAAAAAAACGGATGATATAACGAAGACGACGACATCTCTCTTCGTCCTAGTCGTCGTCGTCGTCGTCTTCGTGTCTCTCACACTCAAATGTCTCTGTTTCTCTGGATTTGTTTTTACTTTCGAAAACAATTCATTATTCGGTTAGTTGATTTGCCATTTTCTGACAAGCTTTGACAGATCGTGTCTCATCTGTTCGTTTTCAGTTTTTTTTTGGTTGTTTTTCTTAATTTGTTGAAAAATAAACAGCCATTACATAGCAAGACAAATGTAAGCTGACTTTGTTCGTTTTGATTAAAAATAATATTTAAATTTTAACTTTATGAACCTGATCCTAGAAACTTTGTACTTTACGGGCTTTTTGAGATGTTTCAATGTAATATAACTTGGTGTATTTTTTTATACGAACGTTACAAAATTTGGTGTGTATTGATTATGGAATGTGGAATTTAAGAATGAGGGTGTTGCGCGTGAGACGCACGTGGATCTCTATTGTCCCTCTTTTTTCTCTCAAGCTTTCTTCGTCTTCCTCTGTTTCATTCGTTAACCCCAAAAAAAAAAAAAACAGAGAGGAAAAAATCCATAAAATTAAATAAGAAATGAAGATCTGGAGAAATGTTCTTTTCTGGTACATCATCCACATGTGGATTCCAGGTAACAATTTCGCTCGAGAATAATAGATCTCTTGATGATGTTTTTTTGTTTCCTTAAATCGATTTGTATTGATTTGAATGAGGAATTAAAAACGTCCCAAACAAGAAAAAATAAGGTGTCATTGCAATTTCAATTTAATCGGGGAGTTTCTGTAATAGAAGAAAAAAACTAATATCGTCGACAGCAGGATTCGAACCTGCGCGGGCAAAGCCCAATTGATTTCGAGTCAATCTCCTTAACCACTCGGACATATCGACTTATTGCTTATCCAGCTAAATAAACATACAAATATCGGTTTAATATTCAAAATTTCAGGAGTAAGATCGCAATTTATCACACTCAACTCCATTGAGATATTCACAAAGCACGACTGGTTCAAGCTCAAACACACAGTCTACTTTCAATGCAAAGGAGAGAACAAAACTGTTCTTCCAGATGTTACCAAAACCGGTGTCCTGTACACTTTCCGAGGTCAAGAATCATGGCAGGCTCGTCCCTAATCTCTTTTACAACCATCTACCTTTTAAATAAATATCAAGATTGTGAAACTTATATGTTTCTTCTATGTTTTGCTTATTACAGCCTATGACAGAAATTGGTGGCCAAAAGTGTAAGCGATGTGGAATCTATGAGCAAGGCAGCCTTGTTTCAGACAAAGAGTTTGACGAATGGGAAGTTTGTCCCTCTGATTTCTCTGCTAGCCAAATCTATATGCATTTTAAAGAAAAGGAGATTAACGCTACTTTTGTCTGCCACGGTTGTGCCAAGCTCCACCCCGGTGAGTGAAAACTAATTCCGGCTTTCAGGTTTCCTGTCAAAAGAAATGAAAAGATATGATGATCACAAGTAACATATATGAATTGAATGCAATAATGTGTGTAGTATCTTCTAAAGCAATGACGGGTTCTAGTCCGCAAGAGGAAGGAAATAATGGGATAACTGTCACGACAGCAATTGTGGCAGGCCTATTGTGTGCAACTCTTGTTATGGTTGGAGGTATTTTTATGTTCAAGTACTCGCAAAGGATGAAGAAGCAGCGAGATCAAGCTCGGTTTATGCAGCTATTTGAGGAAAGTGATGAACCTGAAGATGAACTTGGACTTGAACCTGTGATATGATATGGTATTGAGCAGATTCGTCCACGATTATCTGAACAGAGACTTTTGGTGTTTCACGACTTTTGCAGCTTATATTAGGGAAGAGGATTGACAGTAGGAAATCTTAGTATTTGGCCATCTGGTTTTTGATATTTGCTTCTCTTCCCCATATTTTAGAAATCAGTCAAAATAATCCCAAAAAGTTTCAACACGAGTAGGCTATTTGTACACATTCTAATCTACAAATGAATTGAGAGAACTTTAGGGTATGTATCACCAACAAAAGAACTGAATCAGTACCTGCCTTCGAATTCATCTGACTATTAACTCGAGCTTGGACTACTTCTGATGGCACGGTTGAAGTTATCCAATTCTTTGGAATCAGGGCCATAAATCGTCTTAATGGTGTCAATGCAGCAGCTGCAACGTAACAAGACATTAAACAGTGTTTTCTCGCAACTGTGTCTTCCAAATTATTCTATCCCCGGTCAGAAATGAGTTGTAGGATCATCCAGTTATGTTAGCAAGTTGATATTAGCTTAATCCCTAAATACACATATGATCTGGCTTCAACACTCTCAATGTAAGAGCTTGTGAAAGAGAATTCTACAACCAAAGAGAATCACTGATGTTACCTGACAGCTTCCTTGTTGAATTTCTTTTCTTCAATCCCGTAGAGTGACTTGAAAACCTCGGGCTCAACCCGACAAAAGTATGGACGATCTATGTTCAGCATATAAAGTTTCAGTTGATAAACACATGTATCTAAAAAGACCAATCTGATAAGCTAATAAATTAATGTACCAGAATAAATCGAGCATTTGCGTGTAGCTTTGTTGTAGTTTATGCACCATCCATCATCTCCGATCATGCTTCGATACAGCTGGAGTAAGCATGAGAATATTAACGAAGAAAACATGATACATTAACTATTTAACACCAACAGAGGAATTTCGTCGAACAAGTGGTGGGTGAAAAACAAATAGACCTCAACATCATCAGGGTTGTCGAAGATTTCGTCAGGGGTGGCGAAAGCGAAGTCCTTTGCAAGCTTACAACAAGCTCCACAACCTTCGACGCACTGCCAAGTCAATTCCTTCGTCCTGCCGGAGAAACCGCTCGTCGACGTCATCGTTGGCTGCTTATTCTCCGGCTTGGCTTTCTTAGCTTTAGGTTGTGAAACTTGGGACCGCCTCGTGGCAGAGATAATCATCGTGCTCATCGGTACCGTCGATAACGTAAAAGAAAGAAACATTTTTGGCGGAAATTAAAAACAGATTGTGTCCTCAAGTCAGATAAGAACATATTGTTTTTTGTTTGTGACCAAGTTTTTCTTTTTAACTGCTGTTTTAATTTTTACTATCTACTATAAAAAAAACAAAGGAAGTCATTGAGTTAGGTCTCTAAACAAAAAAAGAAATCTATTACAAGTCTTCTGAAAACGCAAGTTGATCAGATTGTGTGGAAATATATTTTATAAAACTGAATATATTTAAAATGTACTTTGATAAGTTTTAAAATAATAATTATATAGAAATTTTAAAACAAACTTTTTAATTTAGGGTCCAAATTTTATTTTATTTTCCCAAAATACATGGGAAATAAAGGTCTATTTTTTATTTCCAGTTCAGGGTCTTATTAGTTATTAAACCGGGCCTGGATCTTAGTATAAAACCCTAAATTTCTGTTTTCTCCTCTGATTCTCTGCACTAGGGTTCTTTGAAGCGGCAGACGAAGGAGAAAACCAAACCATGGCGACTCAACGAGCTATTGAATCTGTGCAATGCTTCGGAAGGAAGAAGACAGCAGTGGCCGTGACCCACTGCAAGCGTGGATCTGGTTTGATCAAGCTCAATGGTTGCCCAATCGAACTATTCCAGCCTGAGATCCTTCGATTCAAGGTGTTCGAGCCAGTCCTTCTCCTGGGAAAGCACCGTTTCGCAGGTGTGGACATGAGGATCCGTGTCAAGGGTGGTGGTCACACTTCTCAGGTTTACGCCATCCGTCAGAGTATCGCGAAGGCTCTTGTTGCGTTCTACCAGAAGTATGTGGATGAGCAATCGAAGAAGGAGATTAAGGATATCTTGGTGAGATACGACAGGACTCTTCTTGTGGCGGATCCGAGGAGATGTGAGCCCAAGAAGTTTGGTGGTCGTGGTGCTCGTGCTCGTTTCCAGAAGAGTTACCGTTAAAAAGATGGTTTATTTTGTTTTTCAATTGAGTGTGGACTTGTGAGAGTCTTAGATTTTATTATTCTGCTTTTTGGATAATGGTGAGTGATTCTCCAAGAAACTTATGTTTACTAGCTTGTTATCTGAGTTCTTATTATTTTGTCCTGAAATGTATGGCATTTGCATAGTTGGATCAAAATTTAGGTTAATCATTCCTTATCATCTGCATTTGCGTCTGTATATTAGGTCTTGTTGAGTTTATGAGAAGGCTGTTGCTTAACGTGGGTTAGCCATTTGGGTACAGTGATGAACCTCTGTTAAACAAATTGCCGAAATGTTAGTGTGGTACACTTAGTTTTTTCTCTTAAGTAGACTCAATAGGGAAGTTGTGTTCTCGGTAGGTTGATGTTGTTTTTATGTGTAAGCAGAGAGATCCACAGAGCATTTGATCTAATCTTTTGATTTACCTTTTGGGTATATGACTATAGTAGCTGTGATGTTTATCATATCTTGAAGTCTTCTCACTTTTGTTGGATTTCACAAAAATTGATCTTTGCAAAGTAAATTGGTTTGTCGAGCTTGCAGCTGAAATAACAAAGCTTGCTGGCTATCTTCCCCTAGCTTGGGGTCTTAGGGATGAGCAAAAATAACTTATCATTTTAATGGGAACAAAAACAGCCACTGAACATTTTAATCACACCAAATCATAACAACTCAATCTTACTAATTACAAATATTGCTTTGATTATAAAACAAATAAAATTGCCGTCATTGCCACCTCTACCACCAATTGTGCCATATATTTATCATTTTCGCTCTCTCTTCTATGAAAGTAATTAATAACACCTCGCTGCCTTAATCATTCTCTCTCAACATTTCTCCTTTAATTTCCCACTTATCTTTTCTTCAAATCTAAGCTTCACTTATTCCTCCACGTTTATAAACCTTAAAATACGATTAAAAAAAATAAAAAAATCCATATATATATATTACACATACACAATACAGAATCACCGAGTCGAAAACATAATATCACAAAAAAAAAAAAAAAACCTTTAGAATGAACTCGGTGTGTATCTCCAGCTGCATCAACGATGCACATGACCCGCGCGTGCCGGTTCGTCCCCTGCGTGCCACTTACGTAAATCTTTATAAGTGGCCCGAGTCCGACGCCGAGTTCGTTCGCTCCGTCCGCCGTGGAGGCGGCGTACCGGAGGCGCGTGTAGTGGATAGCATATCTTGCCGGCAGATGTATCTCCGGAGCTACACTTTCTCTCGGGAAGACGATGAGAATAAATCGGAGAAGGTGAAGTCGGCGACGCAGACGTCGTGTCTAGGGAGGGTTAAGAACACGGCGTCGTTTGGACGGAGGAATAAGGAGGAAAGTGACATTATCGTCGAGAGTACAAAGCGGCGTCGTCGTGGTGAGAAGAGGAGAGTTAGAAGGAAGAAGAAACAAGAACAAGTTTGTTCTATTATATTCAGGTTTTTTCGAAGGTTATTGTCTTGCGCTGCTACCGTAGATGTTGCTGATCCAAACTAAGTTATATGTTAATTACTTTTTTTTTTGTATGAAAACTTATAATTAAGATATGAGGTTTTTTTTCTTTATATTAAGAGTTTTTGGTTTATATGTTTCTTCCTTTTTCTGCTGATTTTGTTTGTTTAAACTTGTAATATATAGAATTTTCATGGTTTATTGTTTTTCTATGAAATTTTTTTGTAGTTTAGATGATTCTGCGTGAGTAATTGCTTTTTTTTTTTTCTTATAATAGTTAAGGATTTTGAAAAATAAAAAAGTTTACCGGTTGGTTTAATTAAGTTAATTAAATATAATGTCATAAATTTTATATTTTGGCTACTAATTATTTCAATGTTTTGGAAACAAAAGTTATGTTTAAATGTTTCGGATAGTAAATCACGGAAGCTGTTGACTTGTGCATCGTGGTTGCTTTTACGATTTTCAAACGCTATCAGTTTAGAAAATGAAAAATAATTATACATTGCAAAACATAAAGGTTATTAATTAAATATGCATACACATTTTTAATTACTGACACCCAAAAAAAAAACTGTTAAATTGAAAATATTAGGCGGGGGATTCCAGCATTGGATGCCCATGGATTTACTAAAGTTGTAAAACAAAGTTGTTCAACACTTGTAAACGAAGAGAATCGTAGCCAGAAACAGATTTTATTTTACAAATATTTATGATCTTAATATCTTATACATACTTGTGTCAAGAATATCTACATACATAATGTTTGTATATTTGAACATTAATATATATTTTCAAATATTGACGTAGAAATAGCTAGATAAACTCATAAATCCTTTGTATCAGTCTTTAATTTAAAATTCATAAAGTTCCTCAAAAAAGTAATAAATGTCTCTGAAGATTATAAAGTAAGATATTCATTCAATAAGAAATTGTTTCCCACTAATACAAGTTGGCAATTTGCCATCGACATGTGTAAAATTGCAGGAGTCAATAAATCAACGCCCGTCGTTTTACTAACCGCATTACAAATATAGCTTACACAATCTAGAAATTAGAATGATATATATATATAGAGGTCGCATGTTAATCACACTTATATGAATTAGTTCATGATAAATAGTTTAGTGGAATTATATTAGGATTTTAAAACTAAGGACTTACCAAACATTCAGATCACGCCTTCATAATTAGTGGGGACTTAGTGAACCACACATAATCACGACCACAAAAGATAAGAGAATATGGTTCACTTTTTCTTGTATCACCATATTTTTTCTACAATATTAAATTATACGTGTGGATTATCCGAACCTGAATTTCTTTCGTAGAACTCGGAACATTTTACCAACTGGGTGAATAAATAAAGGTCTTGTTATTAGATCAACAATATTTGTTTCTTAACATTTCTATAATTAATATAGCAAGACGTGGACAACTATATATCGCTTTAATATTAAAAAAAACTATATTTTTGTCGCTTCATTTGTACAATAATGTAAGAAATATTCAAACTCCCGATTGATAATTTCCGGATAATTTGTCGGATGAAGTAGAGATGATAGCAAAACAATTCTTGGATATAATGAAAAAACAATACTCCAAACAATTGAAAACACTAAATAAAATTGTCATGCACCAAACAAGGCATGCTTTAATTCTGACGCTTAAGCTCCAAGACTCATCAATATGTCGGCCTATTATTCAACCATTTATTCTTTGTTAAGTTATGATTTGAATGTCTCTCGAAAACAAATCATCGGGTTCATGTGTTTACGGTAAAGGCGAAGCTTTTTTTCAATTTGGCCGATCATGGGTCAGTGATGTATTACGAGAAAGCCATCAGAAACGCCAGAGAAACTCTGAATTTTCTTGGCCCTCGGGATCTGGAGGAGAAGCAGGCTATGGGTTCGATAATTACATCTTCAATGTCAAAGAAACACACGGCCAAAACTATTTCCGAGACTAAGACTTTTGTTGGTGGTTCTCTTATAGAAATAAAAGCTCCAGAGGAAGATGAAGATGATATAAAAGCTTGAGTTCATCTCTTAATGAAAGCACCAAATCTGATAAGAAATCAATAATGAATAATAAATGCCTGAATCAAGAAATCAAGAAACACAAAAGAGGCAACTGTGTTGTCTTACCTGTTTTATATGCGCTTAAAAGCTTCATTTCTGAGACTGTCCTACTTACTGAGTATTTTCAAAGTATCCCACGTTTCAAAGCATCTAGCAAGAATTTTTTCAGCGACGGATGTATATCAGAGCGGTAGTCGAAAAAGGCAAGTCTAGTCAGGTCGTTGAGCAAATTGATCCTTGAATTTTCAGTGAGCAAAATCTTTGAATCTATTATAGCGACTTGCAAAAATCAATAGACACTTTAATAAACAATTTTATGTTTGTCATCTGGTAAATTAAAAAAAACCTCAAATCAGATTTGAACCTCTTCTTTGATAAATGATTCCAAATGCTCAATGGATCCCAAAGTTGTATCATTATCGGCTTTCTCACTCAGAAAACGTATGGTTTCTAAATCAGATACATCAAAATTTGAGCATTTTTCTGGTTTCTAAATCATGTACATGTTCCGTACAGAACTGTTGGAAAATTCTTCTCTTCAATAGGCTTATTACCCATTACACAATTTGTAGAAAATAAGCCTATTGAAGAGAAGAATTTTCCAGCAGTTCTGTACGAAACATGTACATGATTTAGAAACCAGAAAAATGCCCAAATTTTTCTCTTCAATACTACGACAAGAATGTTATGCACTGTGATAACCATTGTATCGTAAGGTCAGTGGATGAAATGTCCAGTCTCTTCAATCACAATCGAAGCAATGTCGGCTAAAGCGGAATAACGATCATCAACAACTTCTTCTCTTTTCCTTGTAGCTTATGTTTAAAGGAATTTGTGGGTTTGCTTACTAAACAATTCGTGGCCGTTGTTGTATAACAACAATCTTCGGTTTTGTCGACGTTGACTCTAAGTCAATGTCTTGATTATATTTAGTTATTGATGATCTTCATATTTGTATCACTAAATCCATAACAATGTAGTAAACGCTTATACATATTATATATATATAATATTATTTTCCAACTTACATATACAGAATCTGGAAGAAAAAAAAAAACGAGAGAGAACTCTTTTATTTTCTATACAAAATCTCTCTGTTCTTAAATGATTTATAAATGCTCTGTTTCACATTAATCATACTGCATAAAGTTTCCGGTTATGTTTGGAATCAACTAACTCAGGATCTGACATCATTGAAGCTGGAGATGATTTAGAGCCTTCAATCCGGTTAGCGATCACCCAATAACACATAGTTCCAAGTGTTGAAACCATGATCAAAGCTCCAATGGCGGTTACACCAACCGCCAAAGGCTTCTCTTTAGCTCCAACCACAACAAAAGACAGCGATACAAACGCTACTGATATCATAATGCAAGCCATCCACATGAGCTTGTTGATTATCGCCATCATTTGCTTCTTCGCCTTCCTCTCTATAACCACCACTGATGTCTGAACCACAACCACAGCTAAAGAGATGAAAAGCGCGAAAGAATCAAACACAACGAATATCAAGAACTCGGGTCTTGGAGCTGCTCTCGCTTCTCCAAGTGAATATCCTGAAGGAACGTTTTTCGGGTCATCCGTGAACTGGCCTGGAACGTTGAAGATTGCTGCAAAAGCAACGGTTGCTATGAGAATGGCAACTAAGGTAGTGGAGTTTATGGCGTTGTTGAGTCCTTCCGTGTGCATTTTGTTGACCCGTTTAGCGATTCCTTGGATCTCTCGTCTCGTTCTTCCGGTCTGTTCAAGCTGAGTATGCACCTCATGGCCTATTTCACTTACCGTTTCTTTCAATTTCCTAGAAGAGCCTGATGGTTTCACTTTTTCAGCTGGCTTGATGGATCTTGCATTCTGCATACCGATCTTTTGCAGGAGCGGTACAATATCGTGCAGTCCGGTTTTCTCAGCGATATCAAGAGCTGTTTCTCCTGATTTATTAACCGCCACTCTACTGATTTCACAATACTTTAAAGCTGTCTGAATAATCTGCAAAGAAAACAACAAAACTACAGCTTAAAAGATTGTAATCTGCAGGAATACAAATGAAAAATTCTAAGTATGAAACAACAACAACTTAAAGATTGCAATCTCAAGTCAATCAATGAATTACCTCTGCTCTGTTTTTACGGACCGCTATATGCAAAGGAGTGTTTCCTTTATTATCCGCGGCATTGATCAACGAAGAATCTGCTTTCATCAACGCATCCACAATCTCAGTATTTTGTCCTTTAACCGCCATATGAAGCGCGGTTTGACCTTTCTTGTCGACTCTTGTAACCATTCCAGCCTTCTTTTCAATCAGCTCCTTCACAATCACCGTGTGCCCGTTCCTAGCCGCAGAGTGCAAAGCGGTTTTACCATTGCTTTTGGCAATAGCAGCTAAGTCCACACCTTTATCCAACAGGAAACAAACAATCTCTCCATGGCCTTGTGAAGCTGCCGTGTGAAGCGCAGTCGTTTTGGATGAATCAAATGTAAATGAAAGTTCTGGGTTTGCCTCTATTAACACATCAAGAACCTCTACAAACAAAAGCAAAATACAAATCCACTTAAACATTTTCCTTTTTTGTTTGTCCATGATCTATGGTGAATCTTTGTCAATAAGCAAACTAATAGCAATTTGCACATAATTACAGTGATAACTAGATTTGATCTTCACCATATTATATATGCAAAATTGCTAATTCTTGAGCTCAAAGACTATTAAGAATCAAGTCAACTCACGTAGATTTCCGTTTTTGGCGGCGATATGAAAGGCATCGAAGCCGTTCTTGGCTTTGGTTCCGGCTAAGACAGAGTCGGAGTGTTTCATCAGAATCTTAACCATTTCGGTGTGGCCGTACTCAGCCGCAACGTATAAAGCCGTTTCACCGGACTGGTTTTGCTCCGCCAACAACTCTTTCAGCTCCACGCCGTCGAGTTCACCGATCATCTCCAAAAGAAGCTCCGTTTTGCCTTCTCTAACCGCAGTGTGTAACGGCGTGTCGTCACGTCTAGCCGTCATCTGCTTCGTCATCGTCTTCTTGTTCTCTTTCATGGTGGTGATGATGATGATGATTCTGTTGAATAAATCTTTGGAATTCAGATCGAGTTAGGGAACTATACATGAGTAGATATGAGAAAGAAGAGGAATAAATTCGACAAGAGTAACATGAATTCTCTGGACAAGAAACAACAAAATATTATTACCTCTGCTCTTGGTTTTGGCTTCTTGTGTTGTATCAATATCTTAAATCATGTCTTAATTATCTTATTACGATACATAATCAAACCTTAATGTCCACTCGAAGCATTATTTGTGTGTTTTCTATTTCAAGACAAAATATCATATTTAGGTCACCAAAAACTTTCAGGAGTTTAATTAAATTAAAAAATGTAAAAGTAAACCAGAAAAGAAACTGTACTATATTGATTTTATACAATTATGATAATATCCGGATAAAAATGATAATTAACCTCATTTCATTATATACAATCAGGATAGTGGTTTGATATTTAAGTCAAAAGCTTATCCAATGTACTTTTTTCTCTGTTACCACTATTGATGTAAATAGTATTGACTATTGAGTATTAGAATATCCTGAACTGCCGATGTCAAAGCATGTTATCAAAACCAACTTCAAAAAAAAAAAAAAACAATTGAAGTAAGAAAATGTTATCAAAACCAACTTCAAAATGCATAATTTATTGGCGATGGAAAATGACATATGAGGAGAATAATAAATGAGCCTCCTCCATTATTGGTAGTATCTCTTTGAACGTGGAAAAATATCGGACAATTCCGACACCAAACATTATTGGAATTTTACTCTTCAATTTCGGTTAAAACGTGCAAAAATGTTTTCTAATTTATATTGTAATATATTTTCTTCAATTCACAGAAAAAAAAAATAAGAAAGATAATTTGCTAGTGGAAATCCAACCATGAAAAATAACTGCTCCAAAGTGAAAAATTGATGTCACAGGCTATCTATGTAGTTTGAGACATTCTGTTATGTCCTGACCGCATAGCGCAGTGGATTAGCGCGTTTGACTTCGGATCAAGAGGTCGTTGGGTTTGATTCCCACTGTGGTCGTTTGTTTTTCGTTTCCTCTGAACCAAAGATCTTGTCTACGTCCGGATGCTGCATCCTTTCTTCCTTCTTTTCGTCATTTGTACCTGTGTTCTCGTCCTGAATAAACCTCTACAGTATTTTGTTAGAAACAATATGTTTATCAAACATCTGAATTCATAAAACCTCGTTTTCTAGTATGATCCTACTACACAGCTGCATTTTTCAGTCTAAACCTAGTTCATTAAAGTGTGTTCTATTTAAAATTATAGAGTTATTAACCCAACTAGACTTGATCCATTCCATTTCTCTTAATCTACACAACTGATATGAAATTTGAAAAGCAAGAGAAACCACAAAACCCGGACTTGGTTCAATATAATATGAAATGGTGGTTTGAGAGAGGCTGTTTGATAACAAAACTTCAGTAAAACTAAAAACAAAAGGTGGACAAAAAGGGGCGGATACATAAGCCGATAATCAAAAGCTGAATCATTTATAGTAGCTAAGCTGGATAATGAAACTACACTTTGATAGCATACTTCCTCACTGGGAAATACATCTCTTTCTTCTTCTCACGCTCTGTCTTCAACGAAGCCTGTATCACATACAACCCATATACCAAAGTTATCATCTTTATCCAGTTGAAAATGTTAATTTTATAAACTCATATATACATTGACTTAGACATATCCAAAGAAGCTACCAAGAGTTGCAAACCAATAAAAATTCACAATTGCATGAGAAGAAGCAAGTAAGAAATCAGGTAACTTTTGAAATTGGAAATGGTAATGAGGGTAAAGACCTGATGCTTGGTGAGGCGTCTACGGATAGCACGTGTCTTCTTGGGGCGGAGATCAAGAGGCAAGAACCTCTTGTTCTTGTATGCCTCTCTTAAAGCAGATTTCTGCTTCTGGGAGATCACTGTCAACACCTGAGCAATGGATTTCCTGACAACCTTGCTGAATATCAAAATCACACATATAATCAATGACTTGTCCAATCGAAACCCACAAAACCAAAATTGTTAATTGATTGATTTGTGATACAAATTGGAAGGAGTCAAAAGCAAATGCATATCTATACTACACAATCTATATAATATGTTATGAAATCAAAATGATGATACAAATGCAAATCCGAAACAGAGCACGGAGCACCATACGTACCCTTACTCCAAATTCCTCAATTAGACTTACAAAAACACTACATCACTCTAAATCGAAATGAAAAGTCGCAAGTAAAACTAAACCCAAACACAAAATTCAAACAAATGTGGATAATATACACACACATTTCATATATGTATGTTATGCGTATAAGTAGAAATTAAAAGACGTACATTTTAGAGAGCTTGTTGGGGGCACCACCGGTGACTTTAGCGACACGAAGGAGAGCGAGCTCAGCCTTGAATTCCTTCAACTGGTTCTGAAGATCAGTCTTTGATTTATCTCTAAGCTCGTGAACCTTAATCCTCGCTTAACAAAATTTAAAAAAAAAACCAATCAGAATCACGTATTTTAAAAAGTCAGAGTAAACATGAGGGAGTCTCTAAGGATCTGTTCTTCGTCGTACCCATCGTGAGCTTGTTGGTGTGAAGCTAATGTGCCGCTACTTGTTCGTTTCTGGCTCCAAACCCTAATTTGATAAAGATGATAAATTTATACATTTATTACCTTTGTGAAATCAATGAGCTGAAAACCCTCAAGACTCTTATGGGCCTCTGGCTAATTGAGTGGGCCGATTAAAGCCCAATATTTATATTCATCAATGGGCTTTTATTGAAGAACACATAAAGAGAAAAAGTGGGAATAATGAAAGCAAAGAGGAATTCGTCAATAAAACCCCAAAAGCATCAGATTCTGATATTTTTTTTCGAGTTTGGTGTTTATGAGAATTAGATTCGGAACTATCAATAAGGGTTGGCAAAAATTTGCTCTTTTTATGTGCCAACGTTTGCAAAATTGCTTTTCGAACCATACCGTATGTATTATTTGTAGATGGTCCAAAATCATCAGTTCAATCGAATCAAAATAATTCCACACGGTTTCTAAGTCGACCTAGATAGAAATCACTCACATTGGTTTGATAAGAATACGAATAAAATTACTTTTTCTAAAGTCGATCCCATCAACCAAAAAAAATATCTTTATAACAAGAACCTAAAATTATATACATTTTTTAAATTAATTTATATGTGATTACAGAAAGCTGTCCACATTTTAATTGTATACACCACAACTACAGACTTTGTCTTACAACTCAATAAGAAAAAAAATGTTATGTGCCTCTCAAGCATCAACAACAACCATTTGCTCTACCATGGACCAAACCTCACAACCTTCTTCTTCTTCAGCCACAATCCGGCTCGGTGGTCGAGCCATCGACCGTCACAACCCAATCATACGTGACGGTCGAAGACTCACTCCTCCACCTTCTCCGAACCTTAAGCCTTCTTCTTCGTCTTCTTCTACTTATCATACTCCTCTTAAGACTAGATTAGGTCTAGAGAGTAGTGAGCAAAAACGTGTAGCGAAGAGAAAGAGCAAGAAAGGTGACTCTGTCGTTGGTAAGTCACCGGTTAGTTGTTTTAGCAGTGACACTCCTCAGGGTTCTTCAAGGTACTTATTGAGCAACCCGGTTTTGTTTGACGGGTTTGTGGATTCCGACCCGATTCCACTACCTATTGGTGAACCAGAGATAATCAAAGCCGATGATTTGGATAACTTTCATGAAGATAGACTGATAATAAACGCCTCGAAGTATGTTTCATCTTCTTCTTCTTACTTGGGAAAGAAGCAACCCGATTTCTTCGAAGGGTTCTTGGATTACGAACCGGTTCTGTCTCCAGATAATCCTTTCTCTGAACCCACAAAAGCTTCTCCTACAGCATCTCTGAGCTCACTTGAAGATAAAGATGTTTACTCCCCGGATTTCAAATTCTCTCCTCCACCTCCACCACCTCCTTCTCCTCCTCAGCCGTCGCCGCCACAACCACAGGAGAAAAACTCATCTTCTGATCAGGTAAATCATCCAACAAAACCATTATTTTTAACTATCAATTCACATGCAACATCAAGCTAACAATCTTTCTTTCTATGTTTTAAGGTGGTTGTTTTGAGAGTGTCACTTCATTGCAAAGGCTGTGCAGGGAAAGTAAAGAAGCATCTATCGAAACTGAAAGGTTATTAACAATCAAAGTATTTATTATGAATGGATTTGTAAATTAGAGATCATTTTCGTAATTTCTAAAAATACTCTGTTTTGGGTCCTTTTGGTTGTTGTTATATGCAGGAGTGACGTCGTATAACATAGACTTCGCAGCAAAGAAGGTTACCGTGACGGGAGACGTAACGCCGTTAACTGTGTTGGCGAGTATTTCCAAAGTTAAAAACGCACAGTTTTGGCCTGAGATTACTCAGAAGTAATTTCCACTTTTTCCTCTGTTTTCTTATCTTTATTTTGGAAGACAAACTTTGTGAAAATGTTACTCTCTTTTGTGCGCTTATTTGTGTTTGTTATGGCATGGGGATTTTTTTAAAAATCTTAAGAAATTAGAATTGAGAAAGGTTTTCTAAGAATACTTCATAATGTTTTGTTTGTAATAGTAAATCTCACCCTCATTATCAAGTTATGGAAGGAAAAAAAAACTTTTTTTAGCAATATAAGCTTGTAAAGATTGTGGAGCATTTGCAATGGTTAGATACTCATATATACATACTCAATATGAGTATTTAACCAATATTATAATAATATCTTTAATATAATTTAGTTAATTATTTAAATTCTAAGCAATAAATCAAATTAAACTAATTTCAATCAAACATTTGGCAATTGAAGTTTCTAATAAGAACTTGAGATTCTTAAACAAGAAACTCATATAATTCTCTCACATACCTTTCATTATTTGTTGTTATTTAATTTCTAAGAAACCCACTAAAAACTTCCTATTGAAGATGCTCTTATAGATACAAAATTAAAGAAAAACTTGTATTTCTTTTTTTATCAACAACAATAAAAATTTATACTATATCAATAGAAAATAAAGTCATGTATATCTAAAAAGTAAAGACGTATTTAAATGAATAAAAGCCAATATATTACCCTACAACAACAAAACTCTCTACGCATCTTTGATTAAGGGGATGTATTGAATTTAAAAGATTTTGGAGTATTCTTAAAATCATCTGTTATTCAACCTATGATTTTTGAAAATCTCCACAAATCCTATGTTATTGAACTTGATATTTATGTAAAATCATTTAGAATATTTCACAATCTCTTGTTATTCAATCAACACTTTTTAAAACTCATATCAAATCCATCGTTATTCAAAATATCACAATTTTTTCATAGAAGATTATTGGAATTGATTCTAGGTAATTTTTTATAACTTTTTAGTTGAAAAACATGACTCACAAAATTACATCTATATAAGTGAAACTTTAAAGGATTTAATAAAAAAAAAAAATTGTCAGGATTTAATAAAAAGTCACTCCATCTCTTCTTCTTCTCCTCTCTCCATCACGTTTTCTTTCTCCAACTCCATTGAGCATCACAAGGTTTGTTTGCTTCACTGTGATTTTGAGATGGGTTTTGTATCGATTTCAATTATTGGTAGATCTGCTTTGTTTATATTAAAATCTCACCAAATCCCAAATCATTTCAAATATAAAATCCTCTAAAAACTCTAACAAATAACCAAATCTCCTAAAACTCACTCAAATCTCTCAAAATTCTAAAATATTAAAATCCTACCAAATCCCCTAAGATATTAAGCTCAATACACCCCCTAAATAATTTTATTTATCTACTACTAGTAAAGACAAACTTTACATTAATTGACAAGTTAAAGATATCCAAAAGTTTATATAAACCCTCCAAATCATATCTAGTTGTGTGTATAACAATAATAATTTTTTTTTATTGATGGCAAAATCAACTTTTGTTCTTGTGGTAATTTCGTTTGGTCTCATATTCGCTTGTGCCATTGAAGCTGAGAAGAACCTTCAGGATGAGACCAGCGGTTTGCTCTGGTCCAGACCATCGCTTGGAGAATTAGCCGATTCACCACCACAAGGTCCACATAAACCAACCATGGTCGGTCTAAAACCATGGTTACCATCACAACGTGTGGTTTTCAAAATGTTACCAAAATACATTCCAATTCCGCCATCAGGACCAAGCAGAGGAGAAACTCCTCCATCGCCTCATCGATCCGTATGATAGTCGTTCCATCTCTATGTTTTAAATTTGATGTGAATCTGATCGATAGCATGTGAGATAGTGGTCTAATTATCAAATATAAAGTAAGATGATGAATAATACTTCACTTATTGATAGTGCATGTGTATTTTATTATTCATAACAATCATCAAATTTTCTTGTAAGTTATCAGTAATGACTCACAAGATTAAGCTCTAATCTTCAATACAAACCTAACATTTCTAAAGCATATTAAAACAAACACTCAAATTTGTCACGGATTTATAGCGAAAAGCTTGTTAATATTGAGCACATTGGCATCAAAATACTCTTTATAAGGATGATTATCTGGAACCAATCACCTAAACTCTTCAAATTGCTTCTCTGCTTCAACTTTCTTCTTCATCAATGTATAAATCAAACCTTGACAGAGATATGGTCTCAATTCTTTAGGCTCATCTTTCACCAATTCTCGATAAACCCTTAGTGCTTCAAGTGGATTCCCTTTCATAACCCTAATATGTGCAATATCGCTAAAGAGACGGCATCAACACTTATTACAAGAACCCTGGTACATCTTTACATTCTCAAATTGAGAGATGAATGTTTTAATATTGGGAACCTTAATATCAGTTTGGAATCATCTCAAATTGCATAGAGCTTCGCATTAGAAAAGAATCGTTGCTGCATATGGTTGTCATGTCTTCGATTTTCTTATATCACAATAGGCAGGCTTGTTTTTCTTTGATCTGGAAGTGTGATTTTGAACTCTAGGAAGGGTTTCGAGATCTTGGAAAATGCATGTATTTTGATTTCGGTACGTAGAGACCTAACATGTTCTACGAGCTTATTAACAAGAAACTCAACTGAGGAATTGGTCTGTCCATCGACAGATATGGGATTACGAATTGCTTATTAATGAAAAAGCTTTTTGCCTTACCTAGTCAATCGAATCTTAGAGGACTCGCACTCTTGGGTAATAATGAAGGTGTATGATGATTAGTGAGCTCTACTTAAAACATTCAGACATAAACTTAAGCTTTCCTTTAAACATCCAGACATAAACAACATGATAAGCAGATGATGATTAGTAAGTTTGCATAAACATCCAGACAGAACGCATAAGAAGTGATAGAGAGAAAGGTTGCATTGTATCACATCCAAGTAAAAAGCATACGAAGTAATAGAGAGAAAGGTTGCATTGTATCACATCACGACAGAAAACACCAAAGAGATTTGTCTTTTCTCCAACAGAGAGCGCTTTCTACTCCGCAGAAGTCTTAGGCTTCTTACCTAAAATGAAGCACGGAAGTTTTTACTTACTTTGTTACCAAGAACAAAGAAGAAAGAATCAAGTTAAAGTACGTAGGGGAATGTCGACGCGGCGGCCATAAATGGCAGCATACGCGCGGCGTCTGTGGACAGTGGATTTTCCCAGTCCAGGAAGAACCCGAACATCTAATTTGCGTCCCCCCACGTAGTTCCCGTTAAGTTCGGGAGCCTTCCCTGCTGCGTCTTCTCCCCGAAGATGAAAGAGTGCTATGCTGTAAAAATCAACAAAGGCACTTAATAACACGAAAATGGCTGTCAGCAAACTGGGATGAAGAAGGCGCATACCCGTCCGCAATGGTGACATCACTGACCTTTCCACATGAAGAGAAATGTTTACTCAAAGCGATCTTGACATCCTCCTAACTTAGTGAAGCGTCAAATCCTTCAACTCTTAACATAGGCTAATTGCTTGCATTTTCTACAAACGGCTTAGCCTTTAACAGAGACATTCCATCCTCCCACGTCACTTCCGTCAAGTTGCAATGCCTTATCTACTGCGCCTTCTCCCAGAAAATAAATTAACAAAAACAAAAAAACAAGTTTAATTAATTTAGTACTTAGGAAAACTGGAGGAAGAAAATAAATATATGTTTGTTTTCTACAATGGTACTAATATATGTATCTATATTATACTTCCATAAAACCTCGACTATCTTTTTAAGTGATACTTGTTGTATTTGTTTGTTTTTCTTTGTAGCACAATGACTAATCTCCTCAAATCCAAGCCCATTTGGTTTTTATGTTATTTTTTTTTTGAAGTTGTTGATACTTAAAATGTTTCATATTTATTGGAAGTATGACTAATTAAACCTATTAGTTTCTACTCTAAAAGATCCTAATTGTTGTAATGTCTAAAAAAATATTATTTTGTGTGTTTCTGCTAATATATGATATCATCATTCTTTATATACAAAATAGATAGTCATTATTGATTAAACTTGGGGTATTGGATAAAAGAATTGAATTGAAGAGAATTGAAATGTATAGATTTTAAAGTATTTTATGAGAATAATAGATTCCATTAAAATCTCAACTAAAACCGTGAGAATTTGTTTTTTATATTTTTGCACTTGAATTCTATTAAATTTCATTCAAATGACACTGATATAAAAACTCTCGTAAAATTGAATAACATTAGAATTTAATAGAATCTAAAAATCCATCAATTAAATAAGATTAGAATTTAATAGAATTCATAAATTTTGCAATTGAATAACATTGAAATTTAATAGAATTGTACCATCCTTCATATTCTATTAAATTCTTCAATTGAATAACCCCTAAAATCCAAACCCCTCCCCCTTCCCCAGTCATTTGTTGATGTGTTCATTGAAACTCTTCTTCATCTTATACTCGTAAAGTTGTGGCTACAAAATTTTGATTCCCTCTACATTAATGAATACACTTCGATTGACCAAATGAGATGGTAACGTTCGAAGAAGTATATGCGAAGGTTACGCAAATAAACTGGACCGTCGGAATTTTTATTTATATATATAACAAACAAACAAAAAATAATATAATTGAAATGGCATGCCAAAGAGCTTGGAACTACATGCATGACACTACGTTTTCATCGGTATTTCCAAAGTACAATGTCGTTGTAGGCATTTCGTTTTCTTGTTTGCTCTTTTTCATTGGTGTTGTTGACATTTATCATCTCTTCCTTTTCTTGTACGTATTTTTCGATTTGCAACGTTGGGAATAAAAATAGGAACCTAATTCAAATCTATTTTGGAGAAACAAGATTGATTGATATTAAAAAAAACACCCAATTAAAAAATTAAAACTATTATTGAATCAACATGAGTTATACTACATTTAAGTTGATTAATATTTTAAAATAAACAAGATAAAATGTAAATATCCCGATCTAGAACTAGATTCACTATTAATTACATGTCTTTTAGATATCATCCACTGTTATTCATCTCTAACTAATAACTAAAGAAAACTATATCTTAAAAAGTAAGAATGGGCCAGTCGGATAGGCCAAACATGAACCGAAAATGCGGAATTAAAGAAGAAGAGCGTCTCCACCGTACAAATAGACCAAACTTAGCTTCAACACTGAACAGAAATTAAAAGACAAGAATACAAAAATAGCCACCAGGGTTTAGCGGTCATCACCAAATCCTAACACGCAATCCTATGTAATGACGAACATTTTCACGTGCTTCCACGTGCCCTCCACGTGGCGTCTCCACTATTCGATCTCTGTCCAACAATAAATTTTTCCAGCATTGGTATATTTCTTATTAAACACGACTCAAAACTAACGACGAGGTATACAAACGTAAAGAGGAGGTGGTAATTAAGGGTCATAGTCCATGAACACTGATCATATGATAGATTCGAAGTGGTTATGCTTATAAGGGTTAAAGCATATGAATGTCAGTATGTTCTACAGAGATGGAACCAAGTCCGAAATTAGTTATGTTTCAATTTTGATCACTATTTTTGAATTTGGATATCAAACTAAATTGCTTCAACCGCAGTGTTTGAGTTTGACAAGTAAAAAATACTATTATTATACTACCAAACTTATTCAGAGATGGTAAAAATAAATGCAGATAAATAGATATAAATAAATTAGATAGTAGTAGGCTTAATTGTATCATACATATGAATAAATAAAATCACGTTCTAATTGGAAAATATGCAAATAAATTATATCATCGTAATAAAAAGGTGGTGCAAAAACCTTTAAAAATGGAGATGAAAAGAGGTGATTTTATTCATTCCTAATGAAAATAACAATACATATGACTTTTTAAGTATATAGAATCGGATCATACAAACACGTACACATGCCTAAAGATGTGTATGTGAATGTATGTAAGTAAAAGTAGGTGTCATGATCTTAGATTGTAGTTCGTGAAAGTAAATCTCGGATTCTTCGAGCTGTCTCTTTCTCGGTTGGTATTTCTTCTCGTCTTCTCTCGTATGCCTCGAAGAACTCTTTGTTCTCTTTCTCTAGCTCCTTCCACACTGCAAATTTAATCAATTATCCACTCCTTATCTTATGTATATATATGTACTAAACCATATTATTATGTATCTATGTATGTGTGTATATGTGTACCTGTGGAAGTGATGATAGGCTTGATATTAGCATGCTTGAACAGAGCATCCATACACTCTTCTTTGCCCATGTTGAAGACTATACATTCTTCTATCAAATGATGTACCTGCAGCCAATAAGTTACACAGAATGATGATATGATCATCGTATAACAAATCAACATATGAACAGCATCGGTTAAGAGACAAAATATCAGAGATTGATTTGACAAGAAGAATAAAAGTTTGATAAAAATCGTACCAAATGGATGTAAGATGCCTGTGAACTATTATGATCACCCATGATATGAAAATGATTAAAGAGAGAAATTAGAGAGATGATGAAGGAGGGGAGAAGAAAGGCAGGTGAAGATATATATATATATATATATATAAAACGCTACAAGAGCCGAAAAAATAGAAAGAGAGACATTATAATATTTATAAGTTAAAAAAAAAAAAATTAAAGAAGAAAATCAAGGAAATGACATTTTCGTTGAATTATATATTGTCATGGAATGACCTAAAATGGACAGGGTTTTGTTTTATTTGTGTAGTTGATTACAGAAATTCAAAATTCGAATCAATTTACGAATGTTACTTTTGCTGTTTTTTTGGTTAAATTGACATGTTTCTGTATTCATCGAATCGCGTAATTGTGCCTACCATCGTGAGTATTGATGATTAGAAGAAGAAGAAAGAAGAAAAAAGGCGAAAAAAATATTGAAAGTGAATATTAAAATTAAATAAAAGAATAAAATCAATATGACAAATTTTAAAACTTAAATGACTAAAATATATTATCCTTAATCTAAACGACGTGCTGGTATCAGCTTTGCTGACTTGTAACATTGGGCTCGTGACAGGGCCCATTATCTCACGTGGCCATTTGTTTATGATTGGCTGAGAGGAGATTACAATAGATTTTACGAATCGGTAATCGGTTGCTTACGTGGCACTGGGTCCGTTTACCACGTGAAGTAGGACACACCTACATAGTTAAAAAAAAAAAAACTATAGTAGTACTATATGATCATTATTGTTTTTTTTTTCTTTTCTGTATGATCATTATTGTTTTTTTTCTCTTTTCTGATCATTATTGTTAGCATCTTTTAATATTGCTGTTATTAATTTTTTATATTATGGTTTCGAATGCTGACGGAACCACACGGTGCGGTGCGGTTCCAATAGTAACGAAAACATCTGCATATACATATGTATGTATATATTTTCGTTACTATTAGAACCGCACCGCACTTTTTCTGCAGTTGTTCTGCACGTTACCATTCGGAGCTTATATCAATTTCGTAGTGTTTATGTCACCTAATTCCACTTACCATCAATTGATCTGTTTATACCGTAATATACAAAATATATGAATGTATTCCCTTATTACATGCCTTCAAAAATAAACAAATCTCGAATGATGTTTAAATTAAAAAAACGTCATTAAGAGATTATGATCGAATAGTTTATATCTACGTATAATGAATCGAATCGTATAAAAATGAAAATTACCCCTAACATCTATAAATAAATTTCTTTCTCAAACATGTAGTTCCCTTGCATTAGTATTCTACTCTTCTTTACATCACCAATCTGAACAAGTAAATCAAAACCAGCCAAGAAGTGTTCAACGAAATTTTGATATACTTATTTTGTAAGGTAGGAACGAGTTCGATGTACTTTGGAGTTTCCCCACATCTTAGGAAGGCTTTTGTTGGATTCTCGAGGGACCACCACGTTTGGTAACTATATATGTCGAAGAGGTCCTTCTTAGAAACTCATTAGCTGGTACAAAGTTTACATCATCAAAAGCACATATAATCACTTATACAACAATGTCGAAAATACAAACACTTCTCACAAACTCATCCATCAGCTGGTACCAGTTTCACCATATCTTTTGAATGTGAAAAAATTGCTACAGTTTAAAATATTTGTTATAGAGTGATTTCTCTCTAACTCAGTCTTGGCTCTACTCATCTAAATAGTAATCCATTAAATCTAAATATTAACGCACAAATACTTAAGAAAACCAAAAAGATAAAAAAAACTTGTGAAAATGTTTTTTCCCAACACCAAAATTAGTTAAATTCGAAACAAAATATTCACGTTCGACGGGAAAAGAAACATTCCAAACTCGCGTTGTTAATATTTTCACCTTTACTTATATATATTAGTCAAGGCCCAATAAAGCCCATATAAACCGCCGACCAAAGCGCTAACCGTCGATTAGTATTATGATAACAACAAGTATTCATCTAACGATTTAGAAAAATACACGTCAGCGATCTGTGCCATGTTTCCAGATCCAATTATAATCATTCCACGAAACGTATAAATTCAAAACCGAAACCCTTAAAAAATCATCATCATCGCTCATACAATTCATTGCTCAATCTGGTCGATTTAATGGCGCCGAAGGCAGAGAAGAAACCGGCAGAGAAAGCACCACTAAAGGCGGAGAAGAAGATCGCGAAGGAAGGAACAAGCGAGATAAAGAAGAAGAAGAAGACGAAGAAGAGCACAGAGACGTATAAGATCTACATTTTCAAGGTATTGAAACAGGTTCATCCAGATATTGGAATCTCTGGTAAAGCAATGGGGATCATGAACAGTTTCATCAACGACATCTTCGAGAAACTCGCTCAGGAATCGTCCCGTCTCGCTCGCTACAATAAGAAACCTACGATCACGTCCCGTGAAATCCAAACCGCCGTGAGACTCGTTTTGCCTGGTGAATTGGCTAAGCACGCCGTCTCTGAAGGAACCAAAGCCGTTACCAAATTTACAAGCTCTTGATTATTAGATCTTTTTATTGCTTTTTTTTTTTTTTTTTTGTCTTTGATCAAATCTTATCATATGATATGATGTAATACCTGAATAATACATTCTTCTTTTTAATTAATGCTTCAATAATTCTGATTCTAGAGACCAATTTCAGTGCAATTCGTTGTAAGATCAGAATATGTATATGAAACGTAGCATTTTATTATTATTAAATTCACAGCGGCAATCAGATTTTTTTCTGAACATGGCACATTGTATACAACATGGTGCACAAAAGTTAGAGATGTTCTGTCTTTACAGAGAGGTAGAGAGAAACACTAGAGAGTCGGAGGAAGAGGAAGAGCTATGCCTTTTTAGGGGATTTGGTAGCCTTTGATAGTGACTTGGGCGTTTTTGTAGTTGAAGCTGCTTTCTCAGACTTCTTTGGGAGGAGAATTGGGTTTATGTTAGGTAAGACTCCACCGTGTGCGATGGTTACGCCTTTGAGTAGCGTCCCTAGCTCCTCGTCGTTCCTCACTGCTAATAGAACATGGCGTGGTATGATACGGTTCTTTTTGTTATCTCTTGCAGCGTTACCCGCTAGCTCAAGAACCTAGATTGAGAGAACAGATTTATAAATGATCAAACTTGGATACTAAAAGATACTTATAGGTTTTGTGACATTCGTGGTAAAGATTAGTCTGCAAGATTTTGAACATCCTAGTTATTCAGAGAGCATGTTGGTTCAAAAGATGAGACCACATCCAAAAGATGGGTTCCAGTCTTCAAGACATGTGTTGAAAAGAGTGATATACTGTATCTGAAACATGCACATCAATCCAAGTTTTTTCAGATATTTGCAATGTAACGCATCGATTCTCAGAACTGTGTTACATGATTCTCATATTAGCATTGTACTTTAAACTCTTGCTGCAAACCATACCTATCTAAAGATTATGGGATTTACAAGGCAACAAGTTGAACGTAACTGAAACCATGTCTTAAGGTTAACTCAGGAATCGTTTTCTATTTGTGTCCCGAGAAAATCTGCAAAGACGTAATTTACCCTAAAATTCAGACGACGATCAGATCCTAAATTAAAACTAGATGGTCAACGAAACATTAGTAGCTAATTAATAACATAATAAAAACCACAAGAATTCCGAGTAATAATCGAAGAAAATTTGATAGTTCCAACGGAATCAAAAGCTGGTCTGGATCAGAAAAATTGAGTACCTCAGCTGCAAGATACTCGAGGACGGCAGCGAGATAGACCGGAGCTCCGGTTCCAATACGTTTCGAATAGCGACCTTTCCTAAGATACCGAGCGATTCTACCGACAGGAAACTGTAGACCGGATTTAACCGACCGAGAAACTGGTTTCTTGCCTTCGAAATTTCGAATTTGATTTTGATTTTGATCAGACCGGAATATGCAACACAGAGGAGAAGCAGTTTTGGCGTAAGATAGCGGAAGAGGTTTTGTTGGTTGGTTTTGTCAGTTGACGAATGTTAGCTTTCTGACTGAAAACGAATCAACGGCTATGATCTGCTTTTTGCCAATTTTGGATTCAATATCTTATATATTTCTATAAATTTTTATATTTTGGATCAAATATTTCTATATTTTTTTTTTAAACTGACCTCCAAAGATTTAAATTAAGAATTTCGGAGATATTCTAAACAAGATACCACCACTATTTTTTTGTAGTGCTGTATAAGAATAAAAAAATTAATAGAAATAAAATTTAGGATGAGTGATTCACTACTTTTTACAACTTAATATATATTCACTACCTTAATTCCATATTAAATCTTCTCTAATTATAATATTTTTCTTTAGAAATATACATATTGTGAAATCACCATATTTGTGTTTCATTTAAATTCTATCTTATCAACTAGGAAATTCAGACACAGAAAATTAAATACATGTTTCTATTCGTGTCGTATGGCTCTAATAACAACATTAAATTTATAAATTCCAACGAGACTGACATTTCCTCACATGGGGGGAGAAATGTTTGTCCTCTATACAAGAAACGTAAAAGAAAATACAATAATTTGGGTTCTTAATTTAATGTTGTAAAAGCTTATCGGAAGTTTTTAATATCTGTCAGAACTACAATATATATACATATATTCTCATCAAATGCAATGAACTTTTTTCTTTCCACTAAGTGCAATGAACCGTGATGGTTATTGGAGAAGTTTAAATTTAATTGCAATTACCGTTTTCAACAGTATGAAATTGCAGAAGTAAGACTATTCAAATACAGTTATTTATGGTTAATTTAATTCTCATTTCTGTATCTCCCACACTACATGGCTCATGTATCAATCAGTATAACTTATATACCTAAAAGGCTAAAACAAATTATCTTAATACAGTTTTATGGTCAATCTTAATTGTAGGTTTACCTAACAAAAGCCAAAAGGTAGATGTGTAGGTAACTGTGTATATGTACCCTCTTAAAAAAAAGGTACTATACATAACTTTAGATCTGAACCATTTGACCATGGACAGAACATTTACTGAACCATTTGACCATGCACAGAACTTATACTGAATATCTATGCAAATATTGAAGATATTACTGAAAAGCCCTAGATAATGTAGAGGTATATGTGTTGCTACTTTTTTCTAGATAAATTTGGTAGTGTTGCTACTTTGGAAAGAGTTTACAGAATTAGCTTTTACGAAAATATTAATCACATAATTTAATAGATTTTTTTTTTAAAAAAGTGAAACGTATAGTGGGACGAAATATAGTCCAAAAAAAAAAAAAAGGATGTAAATGGCTTCAATCTTTTTGTCTGATTGATAAATATTCAAGCGGTACATCTGGTAAGAGATCTCAAATCAAACTTATTAATTATCACGAAATCTACACTAGATTGTACTAAATGATCATTATTTTACTACAAGATTCATTCAGTAAAACATAAAATCTATGCTAATTTCTTCAAAATAAGGAATCATTTGACATGTGTCAAAAAAGAGAGAGAATCATATGAAATTCAAATTCATGTTTAAATTATTATTTTTCATGTTATTGTTAGTAAAAAATCATGAATATTTACATTCTTTTACTATACTAGAAATTACCAATATACATGCTCTCAATTCGGATAATCAGAGTCTACCTAACCCACTTGTTTTCACCGTCTTTTATATAAACAGTCTCTCTCTCTCCCCCGATCTCATCACTCTTATTACACCACCAATCTCTCTCTCTCTTTCTCTTCCCAATCTGTTTTGTCTGAATCTGTAGCTAACCATGTCGGAGAGACCAAGCCGTCACCAGAGAAGACCTTCTCAGAGCTTCCCGATCTCCCTTGATGATCTCTCCGATATCTCTCTCGCAACTAATCCTCCTTCCTCCGTTCCTACTCAGCCACCGCGCCACCAGATCCCTCCGCCGTCTCCCGCCGCTCCTCCGGCAAACCATATCAACAATGTTAGCAAGGATCACAAAGGGAACGCTTCTTCTAATTGATTTCGCTTTTTCCTTTGTTTTTTATTTATGTTTAATCCTTTTAATTATCGCATAAGCCTTTCTTCTTCTTCTTCCTCTGTTTTTTTTTTCTTTTGCGCTTAATAATCAGATTTTGTATGATAATGAATCAATGTAATTTCGTATTTCGGGTTTATGGTGATATTAAATGAAGAATACAGGGGAAACCTTATCATATTTAATCTTATAACCAAAAATATGGATCAAACGATTTCTTGATTGTGAAGAAAAAATTACTAAGCCAAAACTGTAACTAAGAATTCCATTTTCATGTAACGCTTAAGAAATTACACTATCGTAAAACTATTTCTTAGTACTATTATGTTATGGTTGACGTTGACCGGGAGGTCCGTGGGTCTTCTATATCGAAAGATGAAAAGGCTTTGAAGTACTAAAACAATGATATTAAAATATAAATCGACGCAAACATCAATAAGATTGATAACGTTTTTTTTCTATGGATATTTAAAATTTACTCAAGAGTCAAAATATGCTTGTTTCTAATGTGTAAAATGATGATCTTCTTCTTTTTTATCCTCTGTTTTTAGATGTTTTTTTCGAAAATTCAGTTGCATATTTCCAAATTATTGTAATGATTGATTCAACTATTTTGTCAACATTAAATTTTAAACTGATAATATAATATTTGACCAATATTAATATTCAAAGTTATACCTTTAATAGTTAACTGTCAGAAAAAATGCGTTGAGAAAAAGAAAAAAAAAAACAACATGATAATTGATGTCTCCATTGAGCACGCATATCCATATATATCACTTTTATTTTGTCTTTTGAACATTTTGTGTGTGTGTGTATATGTATGAGGTTACTACATGTGACCGAAGTCGCATCTTCATGGAACCTAATATTTATCCATTTAAATGCCAAACGAGAATAGTACAAAATATAGTTTAGAATTATTTAATTAACCGAAGTATATTAGGGACCAAGTGCAAAGCGTATACGTAAAAAAACTAATCTTACTAGATAGAACAAAATTCCCAATGCGCAAAATGTCTTTACATTTTTGTTTCTCTATTTCTTCATGGCCTTGTAAACAAACACTGACCAGAAACGTGAAATTTGACGACTTTTGTTTAGTTTATTGTTCAATGTATGTTTATATATTTAAATACAAAATATATAAATATGATTAGTTGACAACTCTTTCAAATTTTATAAATGTGAACTGATTTTCAAATATAGCTTAGTTGAGAGATGTCGTTAGATGGAGTATTTACTATACAATTATATCAAAATATATAATAAAACTTTTGCGTAAACTAAAACGATGACACTGAAATAAAATGATTGAGTTCATGTGGCCAGTGGTATTGGTCGCTAAAAAGATTGATCATGTTGCCAGAAATATAAGTGTTGATGGTTTTGTAATAATCGAAATTCCAAAAAAAAAAAAAAAAAATTATTAAGAAATTCCAAATTCATTTGTCTCAATAATAAAGAATGTTGTTACTTTTCAATATATTCAATAATAAAGAATGTAGTTTACTTTTCAATATATTCTCCATATTAGACGGAAAAGTGGATAAAGTGGATCCAATTTTAGCGGGAGAAGACGAGCTTAATGTGACGGACAAGATTCCGTCGGTGTTCCCAAAGGCAAGTTAAACATATAAAACTGTGAAAAAGTAATAATTTTGTAAGAAGGGAGAGAAACAGAACACTATTCAACATCTTTTTTTTTTTTTTTTTGGAGCAAACCTTTCATTAATAAACGTAAAAAAAATCAACTTCTTCTTTCTAACATCAAATATATATTATCGCCATCTATTCATCAAATGTTTTGTCTGTATCCAAAGAGTTCGTTTTTACCCGGAAAATATGTTATAATTGGATAAATACTGTTATTAAGATTTACTTTAAATTACTGAAAAAAAACACTGTAGTAATTTTTTTTTTTTTCGAAAACTGTAGTAATAATTTTCTATTTTTCAATTTGCCTTGATTGGGTCATTTCTTCTCAAGTTTTGCTAGATCTGGGATCTTTTTAAATTGTTAGACTGGCTTGATCTTTGGCTTTGGACTGTTCGGAGGTTTGCTGTGTTAGTTTAGCTCCTTTTCTCTGAGCTTTGTGGCTTTGGTATGAGTCGGAAGACAAAAGAAAAAGTGAAAAGACCAATTACCAAAGCCACAAACTCAATAAACTAACTTAGGGTTGTTACATAGCAAGCATTTAGATTGATATTAAGACACTGAAAAATAAACATACAATCTCCTATTTTATCCTATGAGACTTATACGAACTTTGGTGCTATCGTTGTGTTACCACCGAAATAAAATATGATAAGGCAATAACTCAATAAGTATGGAAACGTGCGACCACGTGGTGAATCACGTTGTAATGGGCCCGGCCCAACATAATACCGTTATACGGTTTTAGCGTGTCGTTAAAAAGCACATAATTTTTCTTTTTAAAACTCAAAAGAGGAAATTCATGACCAGAATATTTTAGTTCGTCTCGTTTGAGTTGGTTTCATTATAAACCGGTGTAAACCGATACCAAAATTGCACCGACCGAGGCAAATTGAACCCAATCAGCCCATCTGATTTCACCAAATCTTCTTTCTCGTCTTGTCTCTTTGTTGCTACTTAACTGAAGTTAAGATGTAGTGAACGGTTCAACTACTGTACGTGTATATTCTTAAGGTTTCTAAATATCTCTCTCTACTTGCATTATGTGTCAAAACTCTGTTTCTTGACATCACATGGAAACTATTTAAGGCATTGGTGATGGACAACTAGACACTCATCATCACTTTATACTCTTTAACTATGACACAATATATTGCCGAACATAGCCTAATCTCTGTCTTAAACTCCCAAATCTCAAAAAATTCTCTCCTTTAAAAACGTGTTGGAGTAGTTGTACAGCGAAGAGTATGGCGGATCGCTGCAGGTTAGAGAAAGTGAGCATCCATGGAATAACCAAGTGATGAACAACCCTTATTTATTGTCCATACTATGTAAAGATCGACTCTGTTACATAATCAGTCGATATAATACTTTGACATATACCATATGATAGGGTGGAACGAAACAGGGTACTTCCCATCCTAAACTCTACCTTTTCTTCACTCTTAGGTAACAACAAGAACATCTTAGTTAACTAAGTGGTGTCATCAAAACCCAAGTAGTTCTTTTTAGAAACTGAGTTGATTAGCTTAACGCTGAAATCCCAGAGTTTCTGTGCCAAAGTCTCATCTCTAGCAAGTTTGCTTGGAGTGACTTCGTTGCAATCTGCAAAGTACTTTCCTGTTACTCCCTTCACACTTGGATGCAGAGCAACATAACATGTTGTAGCTGCTCCCTGTCAACATAACATCAAGTATCACAATGTTGTTCTCATATTCGTCTTTATTTTGTAGATGTTTAGTATCATAGTCATAGAATTAGATCTTGAATTTGGCTTAGTCCAAGGATTCTACTAGTATAGTATTAGTACCTGAGGTATATTTTTCCACAAGTAGAAGCTGAAGAACTTCAAGAACCCTGTTAAAAAGAGAGTTTGTATAATAGAAACAAAAAAAGGAATAATTTGAATAAAAATAGAGAAAGATAAAAATAGGAAATCTTACTCATTAAAAGAGCAGTGTGTTGGAAGAGATTGGTGAGAATGAGACCAGGGTGAACTGAATTTGCTGTTATGTTTACTCCCTCTTCCTACCAAACAGTGTACCCAAAAGATTTTGAGGTTTTATTTTCTTAAGTGTTTATACATTTGTGATAGTACTAACACTTCAATATATGTGTCAGTGTGTGTGAAGGCAACCTGAAGTTGACGGGAGAGCTCGTTCGCGTGCAATATATTGGCTAGTTTTGATTGTCCGTAAGCTCGTTTATCCGAGTAACTGAGAGGAATATAAAAAGAAGGTTATAAGATGCGATGTGAAAGATAACATCGAGATTAATCTAAAGTTCCAAACAAGTCAACAACTATCTATAGAATTTACCTGCAAATGTCATTGATGCTGTCGAACTGGATTCCTTCTTGGTAAGTATAGATATGAGCTACAGATGATACATTTAAAATCCTTCCTTCAACACCACTGGTTCTAGCTGTGCTCTTCATTGTGTCTAGGAGCAAGTTTGTCAACAGAAAATGACCTATATAGTATAATTCATCAACAATTAATATTTCAATTTTCTTATTTATTTATTTCTGAAACTAAGTTTCTCAACTTGTACTTAAATATTTAACTTACCAATGTGATTTGTAGCAAACTGCAATTCGATTCCATCTTCTGAGAGTTGATATGGACAGAACATTACTCCTGCATTGTTTCTGCAAACACCGTTTTTGTGCAATTTATATCGATAGGAGAACTCTGATAAAGTTTAATAAGGAGTTTTTTTCTTTCACAGATAAAACTTATAAGTGAAAACCAAAAAAAAACAGAAAACATTTTTTCTTGCTATAAGTAGTTAATGTATCTACCAAATCTAGTCATACGTGTGTATGGGTTCACTCCGTGATTTTGGGATTAATAATGGTCCTCAATGGTAGGTACCACAATGATATATATAGGCACATTGATAACATTATTAGCAGTAAAATGTTGGGGTGTAAATATATAGTCTTTTTCATAGCATTAAACATCAAACAAGAAAAAAAACTAAATAAATAATTATTATTGGTTACCGTTATTATTTTTAACTAACGTAATTAATGCAATAAAAGGAATGTTAGCAAAAACAGTGATAAGTTAATGCTGTTAATTTGAAAAGTGATCCAAACGCTAAAATTGGCGGTTCAAACGCTAAAATTGGCGGTTCAAACGCTCTAAACTGAGTGAGAGGGAGAGAGAGTGTACATGAGGAGATTGAGAGGGAGATGGAGGGCATGAAATTCACGAACAAAGGCTTTGATGGATTTGAAGGAAGATAGATCTAAGTGGAGAAGAGTTACACGTGCGTTTGCGTTTTGTCTGAGCAACTCAGTTTTGGCGTTTTCTGCAGCTCCCATGTTTCGGGCACCAATTACCACATGAGCACCTCTCTTCGACAGTACCCTTATTGTCTCCATCCCTATACCTCCTGTTCCTCCTATTGATGTAATCAAAATCTAATTGGTTATAACAATTTCGCAGAATCACGATTGAATCAATGTTAGCAATGAATATATATAGGATTCCATGACGCTATTGCTTAAAAACTTTATGTTTCTTAAATTGCCCTTTATTAAAATCCAACTACGCTTTAATCATCAAGAAGGCATATAATATCCGCGACGACATATAGAAATTTGTATCTAGTAAAAATGATGTCATTGACAATCATCAGTATGAAAATTACATATAATTTAGGAGCATTTACGTGAATCATGCAAGCATATATATGTGTATCACTGCATGTATGTGTATATATGCACCTGTGATGATTGCAGTGAGATGAGTTGCATCAATCCCTTGAGTAACCTCTTCAGCTGTTGAAGCTGAACCAAACCCACTTGGTCCTCTTCTCCCTGTGATTAGTGAATATAATCCCATTTTCTTACTTGTTTGACGTATCTATTTTATGATATTTAGAGATCTTCCCCTCAATAACCAATGTGGAAGAGAGAGAGAGAGAGAGAGAGAGACCAAAGAAGAAGAAGATAAGTTTAGGAGAATAAAATGGTACTATGAGAGAATCATATTTATAAGTGGCAAAGAGTTTCATTAATGCGTTTTGGTACCTTCTAGTTTTATCGAGATTATTATGTGAATCGATCTATGAATACTAAATACACATCACACCTTTCCACACCGATGTTGAATATTATACAATTTTTTATTTTTTTTGTGTCGATCGATGGTGCATGCAGTCTAAATCAAATTAAGAATATGTTCACATTTCTCTATCGAGAGAGAGAAAAACTTGCTTTTGTCAATTTAGCATGTCTATTCCTCAATAAGTTGCGATTAACTTCTAAACTTTTAGTCATTGTCCTCTAGCAAACCCTGCAATTGGGTTCTAAATTGCCCACAACGTACGGCAATTGTTTTCTCTCTTAATATTCAAAAAGATATTTTACCATATAAGTTTTCCGAATCTATTGTTAATACAATTTGTAGTATTTTCTATCAGACAAATTACACCACGTATTTTAGCTTAGAGCACTTCCATCAATAGATTTTTAGTGAGTTTCTCACTGTTAAAAAGTTGAAAAATAATAGAAAGAAAAAAGATAGAATGAGATAAGTTTCTCATTTAATAGACTCTTAAACTACATGGTTCACTTTAATTATATAACAAAAATTTATTAAATTATTAATATTATTTGGTTAGGAGACATTTTTTTAGAGATTCATTGATGCATATACTCTTAATTCCGGTAGTATTTCTTTTAGTTTCTCTTTACAAAAAAAATAAAATTGAATTGTCGTGTGAAAAAATTAACATTACCTAAGTAAAAGTAACATTTTGGGATTGATGATTAATCCCTATTTAAAAAAACTAAAAGAAAAAGAATTAGAGGGTATTAAGGTGACTTAATAGTTGAATAGCTCAATGTTGAATAGGGTTGAGCAGATTATTAATGAAGGTTTGGTGAGAAGCAGTTGGTTACTACACTACTTTCTTCACATGTTTCCAGTGAGTGTGTTACCACTTACCCAAATCCTTCCTACTCTTAGCTAAATTCATTTTCATCAGACCGTGACGCATTACCATTTCATTAACATAAGTAGAATCATTTCAAATTGAGCACAATTAATAATGCAAGATCAACACCAATTCTTTCGAACAAACCAAAACTACCTACATTGCTTAAATCAATCAAACTAAGTACATTGGATTTCGAGATGGTTCAACCAAGTTGTTTGTTTTAAGTTTCTTAGTAGACTATATAAGTTTTTTTAACTTAACAAGGTGTCCTACATAATGGAGAATCACAAGAGCAAAAATCTTATAAAGAAAATCATTGAAGTTTATGTAGGACTTGAGTTCCAACAGTTTACAGGGCCTACTTTACTTGAGACACACGAGTCATTTGAAAAGTTTTTGTTTAGGCAAATTAAGTATACAGAATGTATTTATTATTTCATAGCCCGTGCTTATAGATGTTCCTTTCACTTCCCGTTTCCAAGTTCAGAGAACCCAACTACGAGATTTTTATATTTTTTTATGCCTTCCAAAATTGAATGCAGAGAGCCTGATAATGACATTGTTAGGTGGTAGATTTACACAAAGGTACACACACCACCACTATCGAGATTAATGAAATATTTATTATTCCAATATAGCTAATTCTATATTTCAAAGTGATCAAACTATCGTGTGATGTAAAACCGATGGTTGAACAACTTTTAATGGACCTAATGGTAGTTGTGGGTACTTTTTTTTTTTTTTTTCAAAGTTGAAGTTAATTTAGTAATAAATATATGGGGTATGATATTATTCAAAAATCAGGATTCAACCTGCTAAGAACAAAATTAATACTGAATGAAACAGGTTCACCACACGTGTCATGCAAAATTGTAGTCCCCAAGAGCCGGTTAACTACAATTATAATAGGACGGACCAACCTACATTTATAATTGCTTCCGTAAAAATAAAAATAAAAAACAAAAAGAAAAAAACAGAAGTGATTATATTGCTAGACCTATACCTATAAAGATAAATCGAATTATTATGAATAGAATAATAAGGGCATTTATTTTCTACCGATCTATTCATATTTTCACCGGTGCGAGGGCCGAGGGACGAGGGACATATTATATCATACTCCTTATTTTAATTTCTTTCAGTATGGGGAAGTGTTGTAACCATGTGAGACCGCTAACGATATTTTGACTATTTATTTCGTAGTTTAATAAAACTAATAATATTATTGACAAAAAATGGGCAACCAATAATATTATCATGTAACGGTTATTATTCCATTGATAAAATCTATTTATATATTTTAGTGGTTCGTACAAACGATCTTGATGTAGCATCATTGAGTTCAAATCCGTATATTAGTTAATAAATATGATAATTTTTCTAGACTCTAGAATTCCACATAAAATCTTGTTTGCCATATTGAATTAACAAAAAAATAAAATTGACATACACTAATATTAAATATTAATACGTAAATATAGTAATAGTGCCCATACAGGTAAAGCGCGTGCTTCACATGTACTTGTCCACGTCTTATTACATTTTGACAATATTAGAAAGTGGATAATGAGGATGGGCCAGTGGATGGATATTTATGATTCAAAGAAAGGCCCATTGAGATGTGAATGAATGGTCTCTTTCGCGAAAAGTGACCGTGGCGGTTGTCGTAATTCTCCCCAAGATTATAACGGTACAAGGCTACTAACCCATATTACTATACTGTGTAAATCCATATAAGATTTGAAAATTTTTATGGAATTTGAAATCAATACATATAAATTTTGAAATAACATGTTTTAACTACGGATTTGAATCTTTTTATTTTTCACTTTCAAATCTATTCAAATCTATTAAAAATATAACGTGGATTTTGAAATCCAACAATAAATCATTAAACGAATAACACATTATTTTAATTAGTATTTACAAATGATAGAACCAATAACACACGAATTAATTTTTTTTTTTAAATCAATGATTGAATAACACATGATTTTACTTGGATTTTCAAATTCATTAAAATTCTTGAACCAATAAACCCCCCTAAATGATTTTATATGATATACATAATAACTTTATTTAAATAAACCATTTAATAACTGATATATATTAATATATTAATGTAAAGAGAAGATTGAACTATTTATTATGTGCAATGTATCAGAATGTGAAGAAGCCAGATTAATATATTAAAATTCGTTTCATTCTGAAATAAGATGTATTCACTAATGTTGTGTGAAACATTCAACAAGGCAAGTACTGTTTCATGAGAGTAGAGCAAAAAATACGTTTTATTTTTGGATATGCAGAGCAAAAATACATGAGTGGTCCTTATTTTGTAAAGTGACTTTTTACATCTATGATGATCACACATAGATCCTGGCATTAAAGCAACGGTGCTAGAATCACATAGCAATGTAAAGATAATGTTTTTGGAATGTGGTCCTATATATCTCGACTAAATACGAATAAAGCATGACTTATAAAACAACAATGACACATAAGTTTAGTTATCAGTTGGGATGATATTGGTGGGTTTTGTTGTCATTGTTGAGATACCGCTCCTTTAATTTTGGCCCATTTTTGAGGCCGTAGATATTTTTGATTACAATTGGCCCATTAAGAATCCAAGGTTCTATTTGTAAGGAAATAGATTTTAGGGAAACAAACAATATTACTAAATTTCGGGGCAATTATTGTAAATCTACCGAGAAGATATTATTACAGTTTCTCTGTCTCTCTGTCTCTCTCTGAGTGTTTGTTTTCATCTTCATCTCTCACTGCAGCAAAACCCTAGCTGCTCATCTCGATATCGGAACCAGAGAAAAAATCCGGCGAAGATGTCAGGTGGCTTGGATATGTCACTCGAAGACATCATCAAATCTAATCGAAAACCTACTGGATCTCGTGGCCGAAGAGGCGTTGGTGGTTATAGTAGCGGTGGTCGCGGAGGATTCGGCGGTTCCGGCTCCGGTTCCAATTCCGGTCCGTCTCGTCGATTTGCTAACCGCGTAGGAAACAGAACGGCGCCGTATTCAAGGGTCAGCCATTGATTTTATATCCATTAACCTTCTTCCTTCCAGAATCAGAGATTTCGTTAGGGTTTTTAATAAAAAAAATTCAAAAAAGTTGAGATCTGTTTTCGTTTCTTCTTTGACGAACAAAACAGCCGATACAACAACAAGCTCAAAACGCCATGTGGCAAAACGATGTTTTCGCGACGGATGCGAGTGTGGCTGCGGCTTTTGGGCATCAGCCTGCTGTTGTTGGTGGTGGCTCTTCTATTGAGACTGGAACTAAGCTCTACATTTCCAACTTGGATTATGGTGTCTCAAACGAAGATATCAAGGTTTTTGCCTCAATTTTCATTTCATTCTCTGTTCTTGAGAAGATTATAATAGTTTTGGCCTTAATTAAGAGAACTTTTGTAATCTTGAGCTGTATTTGTTTGTAGGAGCTCTTCTCAGAGGTTGGTGACCTTAAGCGATATGGGATTCACTATGATAGGAGTGGAAGATCGAAGGTAGTTGATATTTAGCTTTCTTCTGCTTTAGGGGTTTGCTATCAATTGGCCTTTTTCCTGATCAATTGAAAAAAACGATGATTTCAGGGTACTGCTGAAGTTGTTTTTTCGCGTCGCGGTGATGCCTTGGCAGCTGTCAAGCGTTACAATAATGTTCAATTGGATGGAAAGCTGATGAAAATAGAGATTGTTGGAACTAATCTTTCAGCTCCAACTCTTCCCCTTATTGCTCCAGCTCAGATTCCTTTTCCTACAAATGGGATACTTGGGAACTTTAATGAGAACTTCAATGGGAATTTCAACGGAAATTTCAGGTTGGTGATGTTTGCAGTTTGGTTTTTTCTTGGTTTAATATAATGTCTTTCAATCTTGATGAAATGCTTTTTTGGTTAGACTGGAGTCAGCTAAGTGTATTCTGATAGGTTGATTACATGAACCCTTTTTCTCTTATTAACTATTTTGGATATGAAACAGAGGAAGGGGAAGAGGGGGTTTTATGGGGCGGCCTCGTGGTGGTTCTGGCGGTGGTAATTTCCGAGGTGGTAGGGGAGCTAGAGGACGTGGTGGTCGTGGCAGTGGAAGAGGACGTGATGAAAATGTATCTGCAGAGGATCTTGATGCTGAACTGGACAAGTACCACAAAGAGGCAATGGAAACAAGTTAAAAAAGGGGAGACTAGATCTATTGCATGTCTACATGTATTCCTTCCTTTATTGCACGATATGCTTTTGTATTAGTATGATCTTTAGATTGTTGTCAATGGGTCTGACATCTTCGGGTTTTAGCTATATTTTCTTCTTTCTCTTTGTGAGCTTTTTAAGATTTTGCAGTTGAGTTCAGAGAAACAGCATTGTGTGTACCGTGGAACTCAAAACTCTTCTAAAGTGTTTCTTCAAAACACAATTCCAACTACTGGTCTTGCTAGTGTTTTAAGCAGATGATGAAGCTGAGAGAGTTTGGTGGCAGAGCACCGTAATTTCAAGTAACTATCTGCCGCTTTTTTTGGAGGTAATATTTCTGTATATCAGTGCTCTTTGTTGTTCAGTAAGAGTAAGAATCAAGTGCGTATGAATGAAATATAATTGGATGAGACAGAAACGGTGCCATATTATTCTTTCCTTTTTCACTCATTTGGCGAATTTAACAATTCTTTGTTCTGCTTAGCTACGAAATTTAAATGGATTTGGTGCATTAATGTGGGTTGGTTGTTGGTATTTTTTGGGCAACCTGTGAGATCTTCAGATATTTGGGTTGGAACAATCGACAATGTAGTGTGGAGTGGTGTGAAATGAAGATTAATCTCATATATATTACTAAGCTACAAATCAGAGACCATATTACTAAGCTACAAATCATATATATTACTTAAGAGAGTTTTAGGATCCAACAAAATGAGTACAGGGTCAGAGACCATAACCCTAGTTATTAATTACCAAAAGCATATTTGATTTTCAACTTGGCTTTCGAGAATCCGATCCTTTTCCTATCAAGAAGACAGACAAAAAATTGTATTATAGTGAAGCCTCATTTCATCAAAAACAGCTCTAAAGAACGAACCTTTAGATGGAGCGGAGTTAGTCTCATGACCATCCTTAACGTCGACAAGGTTCCGAGCCTGTAAAACCAGACAATGTTAAGGCTCTGTACCCATGGTTGGTGTAGCGTTCAAGAATCAAATCACAAACCATATCATAAACTGGTATTTGGTTGCGCCAAAATTCTAGTGATGACACAAGCACCCTTCCTGCAAAACATCAAACAAAAACCTTATAACTAAATGCTTTCAACAGAGCCCTTTGGAAGTGAAGAAGTTCTACTCTCTATTAACCTGATCTTGACCGTTTCTGTCCCAGTGAATCAGTAGACACCGCATTGGTATTCTGCTTCTTCACTTTGTTATCCGGTGTTACCTTTGAAGTACATAACAACAAGAGCATCAACTAGTATTAACCAACACCATGAATATCATACAATCATTGGTTACAAGGTATCACTATATTTCATATTTGAATTGATGATTCCCAGAATATGAAATGTGACAAAAGAGGAAATGGTTACCTCCACATCAAAGTCAATCTTCCTCTGTGTGTTTCCCCATGACAAGTTTTCTTCACTTTCCCATGAAAAGTTATCCTCAGCTGCATGCCAGTCTCTTTTAAGGGTCTTTTCACTTTTCTTTGATTTTCCTTTCTTTCCAGGCTTGCTACTATTATTCAAGTCTTTTGACAGAGAATGCAGAGATGTCTTTGTTTCTTTCACTCTACCTTTTCGCTGTTCTGAAGTCAGTGATTCTTTAGTAGCCTTCTTACTTGTTAATTTTTCAGCGCCATCTGTACCAGAATGCCTTTTACCACATCCATCTACTGGTGATATCACTTCATCATTGATAGCCACACATTCATCTTTTTCTACGTCATCGCTCTTAGCATTATTCAATCCTTCCTTACCACGATCTCTATCATTGGTAGTCGGATTCTGGGGTTTCCTTTTGTTCTCAGAACAATTTCTAGGTTCTACTACATTGCCGTCATTTTTGAGGGTTTTGCGACTTTTCTTTGATATTCCTTTCTTTCCAGATTTGCTACTCCTATCTAAGTCTTTAAACAGGGAATATGGAGGTGCCATTGTTACCTTAAGTTCACTTTTTTGCTGTTCTGAAGTCAGTGATTCCCCAGTAGCACTTGTACTTGTTACTTTATCAACATTATCTGCACTGGTATGCTTTCTACCACATTCATCCGCTGGTTCCACTTCATTATCGATAGCCTCACACTCATCTTTTTCTACGTCATTGCTCTGAGCCTTATTCAAACCTTCCTTACCATGATCTCCATCATTAGTACTTGGATTTTGGAGTTTACTCACCGAGAGCTTCTTTTTTTTTTCTGCACTTTTGACTTTGGTTCCAGAATAACTCATGGGCTCTACCACATTGTCGTCACTTTTAAGGGTCTTCTCACTTTTCTTTGATTTTCCTTTCTTGTGAGGTTTGCTACTCTTGAGTAAGTCTTTAAGCAGGGAATGTGGAGATGCTGTTGTTACCTTAAGTTCACCTTTTGGCTGTTCTGAAGTCAGTGATTCTCCAGTAGTACTCGTACTTGTTACTCTATCAACATTATCTGTAGCAGTATGGTTTCTACCATATCCATCAGCTGGCGATATCACTCCATTATGGATAGCTTCACATTCATCTATTTCTACATCACCGCTCTTCGCCTTATCCAGACCTTCACTACCATGATCTCCATCATTAGTAGTCATATTCTGGAGTTTACTCCCATGGAGTTTCCATTCATTGTCTTCATTATTGATAGCCTCGCATTCATCTTTTTCTACATAACCGCTCTTACCCTTATGCAAACCTTCACTACCATGATCCCCATCATTAGTAGAATTGTGAACTTTACTCGATTCAAGTATCCTTTCGTCCTCTGCACTTTTTCCACCAGATTTTGTTTGCAGATGAAGAGACTTTCTCCTCGCAGTTTTTTTATCTCTTGCTCTAGAACCATCTCTCGTATTATTAACCTCTGCCGTATTCGTGTCGGGCACAGTGCTTTCATCTCTTTCCTCGGCTTGACCATCCACTAGATTCTCTTTATTGTTCTTACATGGTGATAAAATGGGATAAGAAGCTGCAAATCAATCACAAAAGAACAATATATTAAACACGGATGCATCAGTAAAAACACACACATTAGCAATTGTCAACTCCTAACCTTTAGCAATTGTCGAAGGGACTGTATTGGTATCAGTGCCTCCAAAGAAATTGTAGCAAATTCGTTCCCAGCAAGGAGGAAACCCAAAGATGAATTCACGGGAAATCTATTCCCAAGAACAGACCACAGAACAAAAGAGAAAGAACAAATCAAAGTCAGTCAAAGCATAGTTGTTATCTTCTTCCTTAGGTCTTTAATAGCTCAAGTATCAACAAGTAAGCAATCTTTAGAATACCTCAGGGGTAAATCCATTTTTAACAAGACGTTCCTTGTTAAGAAATCCTCGGAGAGTGATATAGATTCCATCAGATGCTAAGAGTGTGAAAACATCTAAAGCTTTGATGATTGGAGAAGATGTAAACACACGCATTGCTCGTGTCCTATTAAGGCATAAATCGAAATTTTCAAAAACTAATTTCAGAAATTTATAGACAAAACCCGAAAAGTCCGATGTCTCTTACTCAATGGAATCTTCGATTCCAGCAACACCAAATCGTTTGCTTTCGAATTCCTTTGGGCATTTTACCAACCACCAATCTCTCAGGACCACCTTTTACATATACCCAGATGAAAAAGTAAGGTTTTTAGGACACTGATTGAATCAAACACGAGGAAATGAAGTAAAAAGCTCACACACCGTTTTCTGGAAAGACGACTTTGAACCATCGTCGTCGAGATTTGGTTCCCGATGCTCAGCCATGGAGCTGGATGCTTTCTCAACTGAGAAACAATTCGAACCCTAGGAGATTCTCGAGAAGAGATTTGTGAGATTAAATGCACAAATTGGAAAAGTTTAGGGTTTTAACTGTTTGGACTTTGGAACATGGGGATGAAAATTGCTTTGGCGGGGAAAATGTGATCCGGTTTAGATAACCGATTTAGTTTAATGCTTGTGTGTGTTTTTGGTTATCGTTTTCTGGTTTTTAGATTCTCCGGCTTTAAATATGTATCTCTGTTTGGTTTGGTCCGATTCTAATTTTATATACTAGTGAACATAAATCCATAACCAATTTAAGAAATTTGTACAACTCTTAAAACACTAGGCAAGTAAACAAAAATATTAGATAGATCTCCAACGTACTCACAAACAGTTTCAGAAGAAGACAATACTCAAAAGACTTGGAAACTTCTGAAGCTATAGAGATTCATGAGTCGCCTGTCATAGTTATAATTATGTAGTAAACAGTCGTTTTGTTTCAGTAAACGTCTGGAGGCAGATTCCCTGAGAAAGAACTTTGTTGTTGTTGTTGTGACCTTTGAAGATGGAGTTTCATGGCGTAGTTGCTTAGCTGATCAATGATTTCCACAAACAAAAAACGAAGGATAATCAGTTAACCGCCAATTGATTGATTGATCGACAAGATTGATGTTTCGAGAATTTCTAGTAAGCAAGTTAGTTACCTCTAGCTTATGAACCTGTTCTTGGTATTGCCCAACCACGCCTTTCAAATGCTGTACTTCTTTGGCCTTCTCTTCGTTTTCAGAGCTACGCTGGTGTTGATTTGCAATGACCCGCTTCAAGATTTGGTTATCATGGATCAAACTCTGTAGAGTCTCCTTTAATGATGCATATTCAAGCTACAAAAGAGTGAGAGCTCTATTCTGTTATCATCTAGGCCCAAGAAAAACTGAGCATTACTAAATGTCATATTAAGTTTATACCTTCTTTGAGGCATTGGTGTTATGCTTAATGATTCTCTCTAAAGCTTCTAAGATAACCACAACACGTCGCCTCATATCATCAATGTTTTTCGCCTTTGACATCTCGGATACAAGTCTATCTACCCATTTAGCTCCATCAATCATATCCTCATCCCTCCAACTTTCCACAGATCCATCAAAGGAATCAGCTTCTGTTCTATCCAAGTCGCCATTGAACGAAACTGTGCTTAAACTCTCTTTTGCCTCTTCAAACACATTGTTCTTGTTGCTCAGAACCTCTCTGACAAACTAATTCAAAATCCCACCAAAAACAAAGACTACATAAGCAACAAACTCCAAAAAAAATTTTATAGCAAAACAAAATCAGTTCCCAGATTCCATAGCACACAGTAACAAATACAAATGTTTCATCAAGTGCCTCTGCAATGTAGGGCTTTGATTATCATAATCCGTTATCTTTGATAGTTGAAGACGAATCAATCAATGCCTCAATGGATATACACAACTGTACTTCTATCATCACTATACACACCAATCAACATAATACACCTCTTTCATACAAGATGGATGTAATGATGAACAGTTAGTATACGAAAAGAGCAATTAGTAGCAATATTCATCGGTAAAAATGGAAACTTTATCACGCTATATATTTAACGAACCTCAGGATCTATGGTAGGGAACATATGGATCAAAGATGCAACCGGGTCATCGGATCCAGACCCGGTTTCAGAAGGAGGGATCGGCGATCCAAAGCTTGACCATTTGGATCTCTTATTCGTCGGGGAAGATGAAGACCCGAAGAAATCGTCGTACCCGACCCGTTTACCGCAAACTCCTGTAGACATTTGTAACGCAGAGCAATTATCCTAAACCCCCCCCCCCCCAAAAGGATTTGATTTTTTAAGAACAGAGGAAAACCCCTGAATCTGAAGTTCGATCTGGGATAATTATTGTTAAATTTTTTTGTTCAAATCGATTAGTGAACTTGTGTGATTTTGAAAGGGAGAGGATTTGCTAAGGGTTTTAATCTGGGGTTGATTGAACAGACAAGGGTGTAGACGTTCCGTGATACGGTAATTATATGAAACTCTTTCCCAACCATTGTTCAATTATTACAGAGGAGGAAGAAGATGACCTCAAATACTTGACAATAATTCTATTATTCGATGCTTATGTCACCAATGTGGCTGTAGTTTAGTGGTAAGAATTCCACGTTGTGGCCGTGGAGACCTGGGCTCGAATCCCAGCAGCCACACTTTTTTTTTTTTTTTCCTTTTCACATTACGAAGTAAAAACGACGTCATTTATAACTTACCAAACGACATCGTCTTGAGTCAACCTCCTGCATAATCAGTCTCTTCGATCTGCTTTGTAGAGTCGAGAGAGAAAGAAGAATCGGATCGAAGAAGCAAGTCTATTGTTTGAGCTCTCGAAGGTATAAAATTCAGAGATTTAGTTTGGTTTGATGGTCTTGTCCTCAAATATTTCATTTTCAGATAATGTTGGTGATTTTTTGTGGATCTTAGGCTTGAATCTATTTCCTAGGATAAATCACGTAGAGATCTGATGACACTCTTTCTTTGGTAACTGCTGAGAGGTTCAATCAATGTCGTTTTTTGGGCATTCCATTGTTGATGTCTTTGATTATTCAGATCCTTTCTCATGCGTGGATTTTGAATTCTCGGTCTCGTGTTGTCAAAAACAGATCAAGTTTTTTAAATGCTCAATCTTGATTTTGTTACAGAAGCTAGTTGTGGATATAATCTGACGTATGACCCCAATTTTGTAAGCTATTTGCCTGTCTGGTAGTCTTGGAGATAGAAAAGAATGTTAAAAAGTGATTTCTACAAGTTTTGTCTAATTCTGATACCATGCTTCTCATATTGTTCTTTACTGTGGTGTTACAGATGTTTGACGACCAAGACCTTGGCTTCTTTGCCAATTTTCTGGGGATTTTCATCTTCATTTTGGTCATTGCATACCATTTCGTGGTGACAGAACCAAAATTCGAATGAAACTGAGGTTTCATCTTTGTTGGTTTCTACAAAACACTTATAAGTTATAAATGTGACGGAATCAACATGTCTTTAGAATTCCATAGGGCGTGATGTTTTGCCACTAGATGACTAATCAATGTATTTCGACAATGTGGTTTTGTATGGATAAAGAGTTATTTCGTAGCGCTTCCATCATGCAAGCTTTGTGTTTAGAGCATATAGCATACATGAGTGAATATCGTATACTCCGGTTTTCTCAATTGTTCAGGTTGTCTCTCTGGCTTCGTTACTTGTATCACTGTCTTGACTGGTTCTTGAGATCGGGTATTTGAGAAAACAGACTTAGCTTGTTAACACTAACAGTCTAAAATGAGTTTCTCCATATAATCGTGGTTTACTACAGGTTTACTTGTTTCACGTTAGCTTAATGTGCATGAGTGTCATCACCTATCTTTCTCTATTATAGCTCTGTAGTCTTGTTAGATAGTTAGTTCTATAGCCCTTTTTTTGTAGTCTTGCTAGAGAGTTAGTGGAGATTTTACCTCTTCAAAATATGCTTGAACGCTTTCCGGTTATGTCCAATTTGTTGTAGCTCCTTGTAAGTAGAACTTAGGATAGGTTTTGGGAGTCATCGCGAAGAGAGTGAGAAAGAGGAGTCATCTTTGAGAAAGAACCCTAAAGCAAAGCTTGTTGTAGTGTGGCATAAGAAGATTGTAGGCTCTGTCTCGGCTACTGTAACAAAACTCTCGATAGCTCTGAGTTTTGTTCACAACAGAGAACCAGGGATTGGGTGATTGTCCTTGCCTCGTTGGAGACTGGACCCAACAACACGACTATAAAGCCACAACAATGCCTATGCCTGTTTTGAACCGTCCATTTCATTTATCCGGTCAATTTGTTCAATCTCGGATTGTTTATAACTCAATCAGATTATGTTTTACCAATTTATCTATGAAACTTAAATTATACTCCCATTAAAAAGTATATGAAAGTGTAAAAAATATTCGGAATAAAGGTATTGATTTTGGAATATTAACAATTTTTAAAATATAAGAACAAAGGTTTTGATTTTTTGTCAAGGAAAAGGAATAGGAAATGATCTAAACAAAAAGAAAAAGGAAAAATATCTCACCGAACTCTCCTAATTAACATCTTCAAATAAGGAAAATTATGATCCGCATATTTAGGAAGATCAATGTATAAACCAACTTGCACGTGGAAGAGAGAGAATATACGCTCCCCACAACTTGCATTCATGGTACCTCACAAACCAATCCAAAGCCTACGATATGCCAACGTGTACAAATTAGGGTTTTACCTCACAGCCATCGAACATTCTCGAAACTTTTTAAACAGCCTGGCGCCTTAGATCTAAACTCTCTATTACCAATTTTTGACCGTCCGATCAAACTCGAGCTTCAACCCAAAACTCTATATAAACAAATCTCTTCTACATTGTTGCTTACGAAAAACAAACCCTAGCCGCCCTATTGCCTTCTTCGTTCTCTTATTTTTTAAGTCTCTCTTCTTAGATCTCTTGTAGTTTTAAATCTTCCGATAAAAATGTCGGGTAAAGGTGAAGGTCCAGCGATCGGTATTGATCTTGGTACGACGTACTCTTGCGTCGGAGTATGGCAACACGACCGTGTTGAGATCATTGCTAATGATCAAGGAAACAGAACCACGCCGTCTTACGTTGCTTTCACTGACTCCGAGAGGTTGATCGGTGATGCCGCTAAGAACCAGGTCGCCATGAACCCGGTTAACACCGTTTTCGGTACGTATCTCGTTCACTCAGCTATGATACTCGAAATTTAGATCTCGTTCTTCGTATAGTTAGATCTATATTCGGTTTGTAGTTAGATCTACGATCTGGAAGACAATGGAATATGTTGGATTTAGGGTTTCTTCAGTGGATCTGACTGGGTATGAGTTTTTCTTCGCATGGATCCTATTTATATTGCTTGAGCTTATGCTATAGCTATTGATTTTTATATCTGTTAGGCTTATTAGATCTTAATTCGTTGCATATTGATTATGTTTCAGATATTTATTGCTTGGTAAATGATTTGTCTGTTTACTTATTTCGATTTATTTTTTTATGTTGCAGATGCGAAGAGGTTGATCGGTCGTCGTTTCAGCGACAGCTCTGTTCAAAGTGACATGAAATTGTGGCCATTCAAGATTCTTCCAGGACCTGCCGACAAGCCAATGATTTACGTCAACTACAAGGGTGAAGAGAAACAGTTCGCTGCTGAGGAGATCTCTTCCATGGTTCTTATTAAGATGCGTGAGATTGCTGAGGCTTACCTCGGTGTCTCAATTAAGAACGCCGTCGTCACCGTTCCTGCTTACTTCAACGACTCTCAACGTCAGGCCACAAAGGATGCTGGAGTTATCGCTGGTTTGAACGTTATGAGAATCATCAATGAGCCGACAGCTGCTGCTATTGCCTACGGTCTCGACAAAAAGGCAACCAGCGTCGGAGAGAAGAACGTGTTGATCTTTGATCTTGGAGGTGGTACTTTTGATGTTTCCCTTCTTACCATTGAAGAAGGTATTTTTGAGGTTAAGGCAACCGCTGGAGACACCCATCTTGGTGGTGAAGATTTTGACAACAGAATGGTTAACCACTTCGTTCAAGAGTTCAAGAGGAAGAGCAAGAAGGACATCACTGGAAACCCAAGAGCTCTTAGGAGGTTGAGAACTGCCTGTGAGAGAGCGAAGAGGACTCTTTCCTCTACCGCTCAGACCACCATTGAGATTGATTCTCTCTACGAGGGTATTGACTTCTACTCCACCATCACCCGTGCTAGATTTGAGGAGCTCAACATGGATCTGTTCAGGAAGTGTATGGAGCCAGTTGAGAAGTGTCTCCGTGATGCTAAGATGGACAAGAGCACTGTCCACGATGTTGTCCTTGTTGGTGGTTCCACCCGTATTCCTAAGGTTCAGCAATTGCTTCAGGACTTTTTCAACGGCAAAGAGCTTTGCAAGTCTATCAACCCTGATGAGGCTGTTGCTTACGGTGCTGCCGTCCAGGGAGCTATTCTCAGCGGTGAAGGAAACGAGAAGGTCCAAGATCTTTTATTGCTCGATGTCACTCCTCTCTCCCTTGGTCTGGAAACTGCCGGTGGTGTCATGACCACATTGATCCCGAGAAACACGACCATTCCAACCAAGAAGGAACAGGTCTTCTCAACCTACTCCGACAACCAACCTGGTGTGTTGATCCAGGTGTACGAGGGTGAGAGAGCCAGAACCAAGGACAACAACCTTCTCGGTAAGTTCGAGCTCTCTGGAATCCCTCCGGCTCCTCGTGGTGTCCCTCAGATCACTGTCTGCTTCGACATTGATGCCAACGGTATCCTTAACGTCTCTGCCGAGGACAAGACCACCGGACAGAAGAACAAGATTACCATCACCAATGACAAGGGTCGTCTCTCCAAGGACGAGATTGAGAAGATGGTTCAAGAGGCAGAGAAGTACAAGTCTGAGGATGAGGAGCACAAGAAGAAGGTTGAAGCCAAGAACGCTCTTGAGAACTACGCTTACAACATGAGGAACACAATCCAAGACGAGAAGATTGGTGAGAAGCTACCCGCAGCAGACAAAAAGAAGATCGAGGACTCGATTGAGCAGGCGATTCAGTGGCTCGAGGGTAACCAGTTGGCAGAGGCTGATGAGTTCGAAGACAAGATGAAGGAGTTGGAGAGCATCTGCAACCCAATCATCGCCAAGATGTACCAAGGAGCTGGTGGTGAAGCCGGTCCAGGTGCCGCTGGAATGGACGATGATGCTCCTCCTGCTTCAGGCGGTGCTGGCCCTAAGATCGAGGAGGTCGACTAATCTGTTGGATCTTGACCTCTCTCTTTCTCTTATCTCTCTTATCTTTATTTTGGATCGTTAAAGACTTTTTATGTTGGGCTTTGTTAATGGAGCCCATTTTGCGGTTTTATTTGGTTATTACTTTTTTGAACAACGGCTGGTTTGCCCAGCTATGATTACGGAAGTTTCCTTCTCTCCTCGTTTAGTTTATTTTATTTTATTGGAATATATATTGCCCTCCAATTCTTCAACGCAATATTGGAAACGGAAGGATGCCTTTACCTAATAATTGCCCAAAGAATACTTGTATCTCATCTAAGTAAAAAAAAGGATTTATACTTTGATGATTTTACGAACAAAATAAAATAATTACTTTTGAATTGAGGTTAAAAAAGAGCACCTACGAATATGACTTTTAATAAAATGCATGAAGAACTGAAGATATTTGTAATTACTAATTGCAATTTTCTAATTTGTTTTAATTTCATATTTGGAATTACAAAACTGAATCCGAATACTTCATATTTTGCAACTGATACACAAACGCAATTTAAATTTCTGAATTCCATAAAGAAAATATCATGAAATCTTCTGATTTATAATTATAAGTATCTCTAAATGTTTGCATCTCAAATAAGGATCGGTTACAACTTACAACTAATATGATGTCCATATCAGTGTGTTAAAATTGTATAGAAGCTATTGGATATAATGTAAAGCAACAGTAAGGTAGCGTAAGAGTTACAAACTTATGTGTGTGAAGGATTCAGCACGGGTTGAACTCCATATTTTGTGCACTGTAAAAATTCTATACTTCCTCTATTTTAGATTAAATTTTTACATTAATTTTGTTCTAAAATATATATAGTTCAATTAAATTTTGTAATGAAATATCCAATTTAACAAGAAATAATTGGAAAGTAATCTATCTTTGCCCAATCAGTAAAAGAAAGCCTCACCGTGGCCCATAGCCAATGACCGCCTTGAAAATCTGATAATAAGGCCACTACTCTTACGTGGCAATTAATAAGCCGACCACACATATGAACGTTAGAGCAGTTTTCCAAGACTCCAGATACGTTTTCCTTTTTCCCGGAACAAATTTGCCTTCAGAATTGGAAAAAGGTATCCCTCACTTAACAACCGTCGGATCAATCTCAAACCTAATCTAACGGTCAAGAGCACATTACCGGAACATTCTGGAAACATAAGTCTCCACCTTATAAATACCAAGACTTACGACAATCTTTCTTCACAAACTAAAAACCTAAAGCTCTGAAGCTTTCTCAGAAACCTTTCGTCTCTGCTTATTAGCTACTAAAAGCTTTTTTTTCTCTCTGTTATTGTGATAACAATAATGTCTGGTAAAGGAGAAGGCCCTGCGATCGGAATCGATCTTGGTACTACTTACTCTTGTGTTGGAGTATGGCAACACGACCGAGTTGAGATCATTGCTAATGATCAAGGTAACCGAACCACGCCTTCTTACGTTGCTTTCACCGACTCCGAGAGGTTGATCGGTGATGCTGCTAAGAACCAGGTCGCCATGAACCCGGTTAACACTGTTTTTGGTATGTAAACTTATCTTATTATACTCAAATTCTCAGGTTGTTTCGTATTTGAGTTAAGTTACGAAATTTAAAGGGTTTATAGGATATGATGATTTGTTCTGGAATGCTCACTATTCATCGTTTTGATTTTGATTTCTTGCATGTTCTTTTACTTGATTAGATGTTCATATCGCAAGTTTTAGATGTCCGTTTATTGATTCTGTTTTGTTCAATTGCTACAAGTGTGTTGACTGAACTCGGTTTCTTTTGCTAATTGTGACAGATGCAAAGAGGTTGATTGGTCGTAGATTCAGTGACACATCTGTCCAAAGCGACATGAAGTTGTGGCCTTTCAAGATCATCCCTGGACCTGCTGACAAACCAATGATTGTAGTCAACTACAAGGGAGAAGAGAAACAATTCGCTGCTGAGGAGATCTCTTCCATGGTTCTCATTAAGATGCGTGAGATTGGTGAAGCTTACCTTGGCACTTCGATCAAGAACGCTGTGGTCACTGTTCCTGCTTATTGCTTATGGTCTTGACAAGAAAGCAACCAGTGTTGGAGAAAAGAATGTTCTGATCTTTGATCTTGGTGGTGGTACTTTTGATGTTTCTCTTCTTACAATTGAAGAAGGTATCTTTGAGGTCAAGGCAACAGCTGGAGATACTCATCTTGGTGGTGAAGATTTTGATAACAGAATGGTAAACCACTTTGTTCAAGAGTTTAAGAGGAAGAACAAGAAGGACATTAGCGGTAACCCGAGAGCTCTTAGGAGGTTGAGAACGGCTTGCGAGAGAGCAAAGAGAACTCTTTCTTCCACCGCACAAACGACCATCGAGATTGACTCTCTGTTCGAAGGGATTGACTTCTATGCTCCAATTACCCGTGCTAGATTCGAAGAGCTTAACATGGATCTCTTTAGGAAGTGTATGGAGCCAGTTGAGAAGTGTCTCCGTGATGCTAAGATGGACAAGAGCTCAGTCCATGATGTTGTTCTTGTCGGTGGTTCTACGCGTATCCCCAAAGTTCAACAGCTTCTCCAAGATTTCTTCAATGGCAAAGAGCTCTGCAAGTCTATTAACCCTGACGAGGCCGTTGCATATGGTGCAGCTGTTCAGGCTGCAATTCTAAGCGGTGAAGGAAATGAAAAGGTTCAAGACCTTCTCTTGCTTGATGTCACACCTCTCTCACTCGGTCTTGAAACAGCTGGTGGTGTCATGACCACTTTGATCCAAAGGAATACAACAATTCCGACCAAGAAAGAACAGGTCTTCTCCACTTATTCAGACAACCAGCCCGGAGTGTTGATCCAAGTCTACGAAGGTGAGAGAGCTAGAACCAAAGACAACAACCTACTCGGTAAATTCGAGCTTTCTGGAATTCCTCCAGCTCCACGCGGTGTCCCTCAGATCACTGTCTGCTTTGATATTGACGCCAACGGTATCCTCAATGTCTCTGCCGAAGACAAGACAACTGGACAAAAGAACAAGATCACAATCACTAATGACAAGGGTCGTTTGTCCAAAGACGAGATTGAGAAGATGGTGCAAGAAGCTGAGAAGTACAAGTCTGAGGATGAGGAGCACAAGAAGAAGGTCGAGGCCAAGAACGCTCTTGAGAACTACGCTTACAACATGAGGAACACCATCCGTGATGAGAAGATTGGTGAGAAGCTTCCGGCTGCAGACAAGAAGAAGATTGAGGACTCGATTGAGGAAGCAATCCAATGGCTTGATGGTAACCAATTGGCTGAAGCTGACGAGTTTGAAGACAAAATGAAGGAGTTGGAGAGCGTTTGTAACCCGATCATCGCTAAGATGTATCAAGGAGGAGCTGATGGTCGTGGAGCTGCTGGAATGGAAGACGATGAAGCTCCTCCTGCCTCAGGTGGTGCTGGCCCCAAGATCGAGGAAGTCGACTAAGTTGTCTCTTAGTTATTGTTTTTTATATGAACTATGTCAATTTAGTGTTGGTTTTATGTTTTACCCTTTTTTTTTGTTGAGCCAAGTGATTTCTCTTTGTTATTTGGTGATCCTTGCTTTTAAAAATGCTTAGTGGTTACTCAGTAGAAAGCTTTCTCATGAAAAATTCTCTTGTTGAACTTACACAATGTGTGTCAATCATCACAAGGCTACGAAAAAATGGGATTGAATACGAGAGAGACATAACGATAAAATTAGTCTTTGGTTTTTTAAAATTTTTTTTTGGCAACAACTATAAATTGAATAATATAAGACCACAACATTATTGTACATGGGAAACAAAATCCCTTGTATACTTATGAAAATAGTGTTTATTAATCAAATAAAATTATGGTAAAAATACAACTTGCTCTGAAGAATAAATAGATATTGCAACCGAAGACAAAAAATTAAAGTGTAAAAAGTTTTACTTTAAAAACAGCACTTCTGCTTCTGCTTTTGGCTTTTGTTATTGCTTATTTTCCCATTGTACAAACACATAAAACATGGTTGCATCTTTCATCCGAGGTGGTGTGACCGTAGGCAAACTCTAACCTCGTGTTCTTCCTCCACTCTCAATTTTGGAACCACAATCTCTAAAACTGGTCCAGTCCCATCAAAATATGCTTCGATGTTTGCTTCTTCCGGAATCCGATTTGGCAATTGAATCTCCCTCATGAATTCCCCCGGAGGACAATGCTCAGCCGTCTGATCAACCAGCTTGAAAGTCCGGTCCCGTCTCTTCACATACGAAGCCCTCGAAGTGCTCAATCCCGTGACCTTTACGATTCCATTTGTGATATTGTTCCTCCATGAAACCTTCACGGTATTCAAATCCACAAATGGTAGAGTTATTACGACCAGATAAGCTTCTTCGTCCTCGTACACCGATTTGGCTGCAGTTACGGGTCCGCAGATATTCTTCATCACTCCAGCGAAGTCGTTTACCCAACTGGGCGGGTCCTTGGCATGATGGGTCTCGATGTTGTTAACAGTCAAACAACATTCTTCTTCGCTGCTTCCCGGAGATAAAAACTCTTTTCTCTTCTTGTTGTTGTTGCCTCCACCTCCTGGAGATTGATCCGACGAGTCCCCATTGCTACTGAAAGACGCATTACTTGTCAAATGTAAGCCCGAGCCATTGAGAATCTTCTTGGTGTTATTTGGTGCCGGTTTTGAAACATGAGGTGGTCTCTCAAGCTCGATATCCGTGTTGGGAAGATTTCTCCATGAACCGAAATCACTAGCATCAGGAGGGATAGTGAACTTCAAATCTCGGCCCGTCAGCTCCATCCATCTCTTCTTATCTTCTTCACTGACACACAACAAACTCGGCGAAGGCACAAACTCGATCCCATGAAGACATTGAGGATTAGAGAGTCCCCTGTAGTGCTTCCTCTGCATTCTGTGAGACCGAACAAACCCTTTCTCCGCGCTAAAGGGAAACGGACGCTCGCCTTGACGAGAATGCCCATTCATATAGCTTCTCAACTGCATTTTCCCCAGCGCATTCTCGGGTTTATCCTTAAAAGCCCACATATACATGTTCTCCATATCATGCTGAACAAGAAAAACATCTAGCTTGAGATCAGATTTATCAAACCCAGTAAAACATCCTCCTCCTCCTACCCCACCACCATTTTCCCTAATGACCTTAGACTTCGATTTCTCGTTCAACGCGGGTCTGAAGTAGAAGCTGAAGAAAAACCAAGCTCCCCACATGCTATCACCTCGTTTCAAGCATTTCTTAGCGACTTTACTTGGAACCACATTGAGAAATGTCTCGGTCTCATAGACATGAGAGCTAAGACCAACATCCAAAATGTTATCACATGAATCCAATTTCCATGAAGGAGAGCTTCGTCCTACAGACAAAGGCAGATTGATGTCTGGTGGATTGTAAAGTGTGATTTGCCTATTAACATTGTTCATCTCCAGATCCAGTTCTTCATGAGATGAACCACTAGAATCCATAGATAAGAGCGTAGAAGGATGATGATTCTCCATTGACAAAACAGTAAGAATTGAACCTCTCATTTCACAAAAAAAAACTTCACCTTCACTTCTTCTCCATTCTTAAATCTATAAGCTTTTCTTCAATCCTCCGCAAGATCTCCCAAATCCCAGATCTCCCAATTAACCCACATCGATTAAGTTCCAAAATCTCAGTTCTCAGGAACAACAAAAAGAAAAGAAACCTCTTTCAATCTCAAGAAAGGAGAGAGATGAAGAGATTTAAAAGTGGAAGACTGCTAGAGAAACACAATATCCAACCCTAACCCTAGAATTTCCCGAAACCCCCCAAACAGCGGCGGGAAACTCCGACTCAGACCCATCCGAGAAATATACATATCGAAATTAAAAATCTTCCCTTTTTGCAATTACATTCAAAGTATCAGAACCCAAAAAAAAGGAACAAACGTTTAAGAAGAAGAAGCTCTAAGAATCTGAACCCAGAAAATACCTTTTGAGATAAGCAACATTGAATCGAGACGAAGAGATTGACGGATTCAATAGTAGACAACACAACAAAAGCTCCACCATTTTTCCACAATATAATCAACAAAATCCAATCTTTACTTGCTCAAAGACTAAACAAAATTTTGTGTGTTATGTGAAAGCTTTCTCTTTTGGAAACGGTGGGAATGAGAGGTGTTTATGTAAGAAGAAGATTTGGTTAAGGGAAGGTTCGTGGGTGAGTGAATGAATGAGAGAGAGAAAGAGCTTAAGAGACCGAGCCTGAACTAGATACCACCTGATCCCCACTCTCTCTCTCTCTATATATATCTCTATCTAATTATTATTTTTATTTGTAGGTTCATCTAGTAATGTATAATTAAATAAATGTTTCCTTTTTCTTTTCTTCTCTCTTACAATTTTTATGCGTGCTTATCGTGGTGTTACATGTGCTTATCAACTCAACAATCTGTATCAATTAAACCTGTTCGCCAATTTTTTATTTATATAATTAATTAAAAGCTTTTTATCATTCAATTGGTAATAAATAATTGAGGGAACACAAACTCTTTTTTTTTTTCGATACTCGTTTGTTAACTTTTCTATCTTTTAAGTATTTATTTATTATTTTTATCTTACTGGTCAATCTCCATGTAATAAACCGAATTTCGAATCTATGGATCAAGCAACAACTATTAGATACAAAAAAAAAAAAAAAAATAGATATCTTAGGTAAGCAATTATAATTATGATGTGACTTGTTCAATGTGGGTCATTGAATTTTATATGAGTTTTAGTTAGCAATGTATTTAGTATGACTTTTTTATATATCGTATGTAAAAAAAGGTGTATGCGTTTGTATGTATCGCATATGTAGCAATGTCTTGTTAACACTTACAAATAAAACAAAATCCTTAAATCTCACTTGTAGTTTTGTTTTTCTATTCGTCGGTTATATCGAAAGGATTCGAGATTAATGTGACAATCACTCCAGTTTTTTTTTTGTGTGCTAGGGATTGTTGAAAAAAAAATGTTGTAGTCTAAGTGGAGACATTGTTGCTGATTAGTCGAGTGATATGATTACTAGTTATAAAATATTATTTAATCAATTGTAGTGACAAATTGAATTATTGTGCCCCCAATGAGTGTAACAAATTAATTATTTTATACTATATAATTAATTATCCACTAGAATAGGATTATGCGTCATCATCAGTGTTAGTATCCAACGGCTTCCTAATTTAATTAATTAATCCAGCTTTGTTGACTAGCTAAGTGCATTATAAAATCACAAAACAACCGAAAATCAAAGGGTTTGAGGATAACTACGATGTTAACATATTATTTTTTCTAAAAAAATAATATATTAATGCCTTTTGAGTCAATTTATGAGTATCATGTAGCGTGTTGATGTATTTCACCATGTCAGTTCATAATTCAAAATACGAAAGTAAATGCTACAAATTGACTATGATATGTATGTTTTTGCTAGTATATATGCATCAATGCGTTGTTATCCAGGTTTAAATCCATGCAATACATGTTATATATAACACGTAGTATAATATTTGTTCAAATCGCTCAAGTAGATGAACACTTTCTTTTGAATTTGTTAACAGTTCAATTTTTTAAAAAATTGGTGGAATTTTTGAATTGTGTTTCATTTAAAATGGTGAAATGTTAGATGAATGCATAATTTGGCTATATTTTATTACTCTAATTATATTTGCACCTCTTTATTTTATAAAACTTAGATAATATCCCTAATTTTGATTAAAATAGGCTACTTTCTTAACTCCATTGTTTATACTCGACACATTGCATCTAATAAAGCTATTGGAGTACAGATGTTTAAGGAAGAAGATTACTGGACTAATTATGCAAATCATATTATACGGTAATATAATTTTGTTTATCGCATGTTCGGGTTCTCAAGGGACACCTTGAACACTATAGAATACTATATTAGATATGACCGGAAGTTGACAAAAAAAAAATAGAGTAACTAAAAAAAAAAATTAATGAACCCAAAAAGAGAAGAAAGAATCAAACATGACTTTAAAAACTCAATAATTGAGATCTGAGAGGACATTGAAGATGACCCCCAAAAGATATTGAGAGTTGCCACCTCTCATCTCCAAAACAACGACAGATGAACAAACAGCAAACAAATATTTAAATAAATCACACAATAATGGCTTAAAATATATTTATATCTGCGAGTCTGACAACACACAGTAACATGAAAGTAAACAAATTAAATTTAAAGATATATTGTTATAACAATTCGAATAACAATTTAACCCAAATTATTCATAAAATAGTTTCCAGTATGTGTTAACATGCAGATTTAACCGACCATTCATATGAATAGTATGGTCTCTGCGCAAATGCACGACAATGACATACAAAAATCCAAAAATGGTCCTAATTTCTTCATAACTATTTATCTCAATATTTTCATCTAAAATAAAGAAATAATTCGACTGACTAGTTTCTTTCTATACAATGCAATGCAACTATCTCACACGTTCAAGCACTAACGTGTGAACTATATCTATATGCATCTGGGGGAAAAGAAATAAAAAGTATGTGACAAATTAGATATGAAGTTTATTTTTATAGTTACAAGTTGATGATACGGACCATGTCTTATAAGACGAAAAAAATCATAACTTTATAAGCGATAACGTAGTCTATTAATAATTTAAATGCAAACGTACCAAACATTTTTCAAGATTCAGTGAACTTAATATATATATATATATATATATATATATATATATATATATATATATAACAGTTGGATCGAATACAGACACAACTGTCAACGTATTAGACAAAAAAATTTAATTGTTTATTTGGTTACGTTATCGATTTATCAAAGAGTTAGCTATACGTGTTAGGTTTTGAAGTATGTAAGCCCAATGGGCTTGAAGTTACAAAGAGTCACGAAGGCCCATTTCGATCCCCACGAAAGAGTAAAAACGACGCCGTTGGTTGGGATGGAACACAGAGAGTGCGTGTGTTTGTTTTTGTTGAGGCTTATGGCTTTGATGATGGGCTATGGTGAATTCTGTGTGCTGTTTTCTATTGCATCAGTTGTTTATAGCGGGAACTCAGTAATTTCATCACCGAGTTCTTGTTGTTCGCATCTGTTTAATAAAGAGTAAAACTTAATAAAACCCTAGAAATCTCCTTCTCCTTTTTTTTTTTTTTTTCCGCCATTGGAGGATCACTGGGTTCGTCTTTTGATCCTGATTCCGTCTTTTGAACAGATTTGACCTTTGGCTTTAATTCTCTGCGTACAACTAGGGTTCGCTAGATCTCATCTAACTGGTTGATGCCCATTTCATTATTTTGTTTCTGATTGTTGGATTGTTTCTTGTATTGTGAAAATTGAAATGGGAGCTGTACAGATTATTAACGATTTAGGGTTTTCAAGATTTTGTGCTCGTTGTATCTTCGATTTCAGTCAACGATTGATTTGAGTTCAAAGAACAACTAAAAGCTTTGCTTATTAAATTTAATCTGCTGACTTGTTTAATTGTAAAATGTCTGCAGAAGGAGAACGTTTTTGTATGAGTATGGAGATGGATTTGTTTGCCACTCCAGAGAAGCAGAGACAACATCCTTCAGTGAGCTTGGAGAAAACTCCTGTGAGAAGGAAGTTAATTGTTGATGATGATTCTGAAATTGGGTCAGTCTAGATATTGTTGATTATTGTATTCACCCGCATGTCTGTGGTTTTTGAGTTTGAGCTAAAATGTCTTTTATTGGATCTGTCTTGTGGTCTAAAAAGATCAGAGAAGAAAGGGCAATCAAGAACTGCTGGAGGCGGTCTTCGCCAATTCAGCGTTATGGGTCAGTTTATTTGTCTCTTTCCTTTACTGCAAAACCACCTTAAGTTGAAAGTATTGTATTATTGGTTTTGACCAACTTCACTTTCATGAGGATTTTCTCAGTTTGTCAAAAGTTGGAAGCCAAGAAGATAACTACATACAAAGAGGTAAAACTCTTCTCCATTAGAGAATTTGCGATGTAAACAATGAGTTGTTTATCTAGGTCAAAGATTTGTTGTGGTCTTGAAGTTTTCAATTTAATATGCATTACAGTTGAGCTTTATATGAACAAGGACTCATTACAAGCCTTGCCTTATATAGCGGCATTGTATGAGAAAATGTGAAAACCTATGTTTGAGACTGTGGCTCTTGTGATTTCAGGTTGCGGACGAGATCATTTCAGATTTTGCCACAATTAAGCAAAATGCAGAGAAGCCTTTGAATGAAAATGAGGTATAGCGAGATGGCAAGCTGATATAATCTGTCTAAGTTATTGAAAAAAAAAAAAGGTTATAACAAGATTCTCTTATGTTCAATTAGTATAATGAGAAGAACATAAGGCGGAGAGTCTATGATGCACTCAATGTGTTCATGGCGTTGGATATTATCGCAAGGGATAAAAAGGAAATCCGGTGGAAAGGACTTCCTGTTACCTGCAAAAAGGATGTGGAAGAAGTCAAGGTTCAGCTTCCAAGCTTGCCCTTGCGATTTTCTTCTGTTTTATTGCTCTCTTGATCGTATTCTTTACTATTCTTTTTGGATATCGGATACTCGTATGGGCAGATGGATCGAAATAAAGTTATGAATAGTGTGCAAAAGAAGGCTGCTTTTCTTAAAGAGTTGAGAGAAAAGGTGATTCCTTTTGATTTTTTATGTTGATGAAAATCTAAATGCAAGACTCTTACAATTCAAGATCTTGTTATGCATTGTTAGAGAGATGAGAAAAATTATTGATTTTGCAGGTGTTCTAGAATTTAGTAGTAACCTTGTATCTACTTGAATCATTTTCTGTTGTCTTATTGAAATGATTATGGTCTTTCTACGTTTTGTTTATATGTTGTCATCTTCAGGTCTCAAGTCTTGAGAGTCTTATGTCGAGAAATCAGGAGATGGTTGTGAAGACTCAAGGCCCAGCAGAAGGATTTACTTTACCATTCATTCTACTTGAGGTACTTCGAATCCCTTGTCTTCCTTAGTTTCTTTTTCATGTTTCCGATATCCTTATATGTCTCCATCTCAAACTTCATCTGTAGACAAATCCTCATGCAGTAGTGGAAATCGAGATTTCTGAAGATATGCAACTAGTACACCTCGACTTCAATAGGTAGTAAACAACATTTTTTTTATCAAAATCAAAATCAGTTTTGTTATGTCTTAAATCCGGGATTGAAATCTTCTCTTTTTTCTCCCCCCTTGGCTTTACTGTGAGCAGCACGCCTTTCTCAGTGCATGACGATGCTTACATATTGAAACTGATGCAAGAACAGAAGCAAGAACAAAACAGAGTTTCTTCTTCTTCATCTACACATCACCAATCTCAACATAGCTCTGCTCATTCTTCCTCCAGTTCTTGCATTGCTTCTGGAACCTCAGGCCCGGTTTGCTGGAACTCGGGATCCATTGATACTCGCTGACCAAGAAAACCGAGATTCGATTCCCAAATTCTCCAAGAAGAAGAAGAAGAGCAAGTGATGATCTAATTGGTATACTAAAAAAATTATACATCTGATTAGTGTTCAACTGGGAGAGACTGTAAAATGAAAATTCATAGGCCAACAAATGTTTGTTTATCCAAATTTCCTTTTTATTGGAACTTCATGTAATATTTCACCAGAAACCGATTCGGTTTACTTTTATCTGAGATTATTGATATAAACCAAACCTAGCTGAACTGAACCGATTGGCTATATGGTGTAGGTGTACAGTATGTAAAAATTAAACAATTTAGTTTCCGGTTACCGATATTAGAGAAGACGGTTAGTTAGATTGAGTGTACGCCTAATAAGTCAATTGTTGTGTTTGGATTTATATCTTACTAATTCTTTGTTTAGGAAATGCACCCGTTTTGAGATGTACGATATTATCCGATCCGAGATGGAATTGAGGTACTCTCTATTCTTTTCCTTCCATCCATAAGTTTAACTTCAGTTTACCAAGAGTAAATCACAATTACATTACTTTTTCAGTTTAAAAATTTTGAGTTTTATATTCTACATTTTGCAGTTTGAATGTTATTGTCACACACACTCCCATTAGGTCATTAGGTCATTTGGTCATCGTAACTGAGAAATACAAAACATGTGTTCTTCAATGGGATCATGACATGTCATATGAGCTTATCACACGGTAAACCTAGTGTAATATATGTTCTACTAATTTTGTCTGGTTATTGATTCTCAGCAACATTATATTCACATAGGCTGAGTTTTTTCTTAGATGTTATACGACCATTAAAGGGTCTGGTAGCAAAATGCACCGGTCTTAAAAAGCGCGTGGTATGTCATGAGAATTCAAAGTACATGCAGAAAAACATTTTATTTTATTTTTGGGGAAAATAAGAGACACTGCGGCGGTTCGAGGGAAATAAAAGCAAAATTGGTTAGGGACACTTGGAAGGAATGTTGGACTGTTTTTTTTTTATTAATATACATTTTAAAAATATTATTTTCATTGCCGTCAAAATACATAAATATTATTTTCATCAACTCATTCTCAAATATTTTAAACCATAATCATCTAATATTATTTAGTAGTTAGTGTTGGCCCATTTAGTCCAACCTCCTCCCTCTTTAGTGATTACTGATTAATTAAGATAAATGTTTAATAACTTGATTAATTAAAGTTGAGGTGTATAGAGGTACTAAAATTCAACAGATAAATGTGCCAACTTTTCTCTTCCATATATAAGAAACACAAATTAATGCATAATTTAGCTGTGAAAATAATGATTTTAGCTCATGTAATCCATAAAAGCACTAGGTATCAGCTCTAGCTAATTGTCTTATATAAGAACTAAGATATTACAATTGCAGTTTTTTCTTGAATACTAACAAACACCTGGACCCAACCCTAACGTTTATCATCTTTTATTTTGTATTTGATATTTGCATGGTAATAAAATGTTTCTAAAATTTTATGACATACATCAACATTTTCGTTATTAGTGGTGTCTTTTTATGTACACAAAATTAAAATTAAAATAAAATTGTTATGAATTTTACCGACTTTAATTTTTGAAACACACAACCAGTCAAGCTTAGTACTTTTTCCAGTATGTATATAATAAGCTCACACAGTACAGAAGTAGCAGTGTTGCCAGAAAGAGAGAATCAGAAAGAAACTTATGAGTTAAGCAATTGAACACACTCACTCTCCTCCACCTTCCCAAAACCCTAAGCAAATATGTATATAATATATAAAACAAAAAGAGCCTCGCAATGACACTGTGGACACACTCAAATCTTATTTTATTCATCTATATATAATTAATATACTATTCAAACATATTCCATATATATATATGTGGGTATGTATATATATGAATAAAGGTTCTTCCTTTACCTTTGCCTTCTCTCTCTATCTTTCTCTAAGCTCTCATCTCCTCTTCTTTTCTCTCTCTAAAGCTCTTCCCTTTGTTTTTATTGATGTAATACTCCACTTCTTCATGTAAGCCTTCACCCAAAAAAAAAACTTTTAATATCTTTATTTGCTCAGAAACAAAACAAAACAAAAAAAATTAAAGAGAAGATATCATCAAAGAAGAAAGATCAAAGATGGTTTTTTCTTCATTTCCTACCTATTCCGATTCATCAAACTGGCAACAACAAGTAAGTTCATGATCCGATTTTTTCTTCTTTTTTTTTAATGAGTTTTGTTGGGTTTCATGCTTTTATAATTTATGAATACTCAAGAATCATTTATTCTTAATTAACATAAAAAGAGGATTAAACAAACAAGAAAAGAGGGTAATAATATTCTTGTTCCTTTTGTCACTTTTAATCTTTGTATATCTGTGGTTGAATTTGAATATACTAACAAAATTAATTCTTTCTTCCTTCTTTATTGATTTTTCACAAATTCTAATTACTTTTTTTGTGTTGTCTTTGAATCTTTCTTCCTCTCTTTAGCATCAACCTATCACAACCACCGTTGGATTCACGGGAAACAACATCAACCAGCAGTTTCTCCCTCACCATCCCCTCCCACCGCAACCACAACAAACGCCTCCACAGCTTCACCACAACAACGGTAACGGTGGAGCCGGTGGTCCTGGTGGGTTAATCCGGCCAGGTTCGATGGCGGAAAGGGCAAGGCTAGCCAACATACCACTGCCTGAAACAGCCTTGAAGTGTCCAAGATGTGACTCAACCAACACCAAATTCTGTTACTTCAACAACTACAGTCTCACTCAACCTCGCCACTTCTGCAAATCATGCCGTCGTTACTGGACACGTGGCGGTGCTCTAAGGAGCGTGCCCGTCGGTGGCGGTTGCCGTAGAAACAAAAGAACCAAAAACAACAGCGGTGGAGGTGGCGGTAGCAGCAGTAGCGGTAATAGCAAGTCACAAGACAGCGCCACAAGCAACGACCAATACCACCACCGAGCCATGGCTCACAACCAGATGGGACCACCGTCTTCGTCATCGTCTCTGAGCTCGTTGCTGTCTTCTTACAACGCAGGATTAATCCCCGGACATGATCACAACAACAACAACAACATACTTGGACTTGGATCATCTTTGCCTCCTCTCAAGCTCATGCCTCCGTTAGACTTCACTGACAACTTCACCTTACAATACGGTGCCGGTTCGGCTCCTTCTTATCATATAGGCGGTGGAAGCAGCGGAGGAGCGGCGGCTCTTTTGACCAGTTTTGACCAGTGGAGATTCCCGGCAACAAACCAACTTCCTTTAGGTGGTTTAGACCCGTTTGATCATCAACATCAAATGGAGCAGCAGAATCCGGGTTACGGATTAGTTACCGGGTCGGGTCAGTACCGACCTATCCATAACCTTATTTCCTCTTCTTCTTCTTCTGCTTCATCAGCTATGGTTACAGCCACCGCCTCACAATTAGCTTCAGTGAAAATGGAAGATAGTAACAGTCAACTCAACTTATCTAGACAGCTTTTTGGAAACGAACAACAGCTCTGGAATATTCATGGCGCGGCTGCAGCATCCACCGCAGCCGCAACAACTAGTTCGTGGAGTGACGTCTCTAATAATTTCAGTTCTTCTTCTACTAGCAATATATAATCATCTCTCTAAGGAATCTAATGTGATGATGAAGATGATGCTTTTATTAATTTCTTATTGGGTGTAGTATGATCTTATGTACTTGGTTTGAAGTTACTACATCAGTCAATCGACTAGGTTTTTGTTTTTTTTGTTTTTTTCTATTACATTTTCGTAACTAGTTTTGGGTTTTTTTTGTCCCTTTTTTTGGATTATCTTGGTTGGTGTTATTAGGTTTAAAATTAGGGCTTTTTATTCTATTGCAGATTTTGTTTTTCATGTTTTAGTATAACGATATATCATACTCCATGCGTGTAGTATATTCTATTTATATATTCTTACTTATTTAAAACAATGAATGACGTTATAATAGCAAAGTATATATTGAATAAGGTTATACATGTCTTCTTGATGCTTTTTTTTTTGTTTCGAAATCTCAAACTAACTTAGATTGCAGCACATAGAACAAAGTATTTTTGTCGCAATAGATATAACCATGCATGCATGATCCATATCACTAGCTACGAGAAGGCTTAACATCAAGAATGCATATTTTGTTGTTGTTGTTGGAATGGAGTCAGAATATTTGTTATGTATAACCATGAAAAAGTATGACAAATTTTTGTTAGTTAATTAGAACGTGTCGAAACTAAAATGGAATTTTAAGTTGGTGTACTTAAATTTCTGTCGCAAAATTGATCTATTGGAATTTACGATAAAAAAAAAATACATTACGTGTTTACGTTAAATTTAGTTACAAGAATATTGAGAAGTTATTACTTACTCGCATTAAGAATCGATCGATTGTAGTACAGGCCTGTAAGTATTTTATATTTCCTTTTAAGCCATATAATATGAAGTTAGATGTCATTACCAAGTAGTGTGGAGAGCTTTTGAGTCTAATTTCTTATAAGCAAATTAAAAGACTATTATAGTATATCTTTACGAGTTTTGAAATCGGTCCAAACTCATAGTTTTCTGATTATTCCATTTTTAAAATTATAGAGTCTTTTACGGAATACTTTAATTAGTCTTTTTGATGATTTTGATGTAAAGCAAAGAAGAATCTATTTGAGACTTTATCTACAAGCTAGCTATTTGAACATCTAACCAAACTACGTATACTCGAACTCGTAGGTTTTTTGAACTAAATTTTCAATTTAACACAACTAATGAGTGTTTTCTATTTTGTTCCACATCATGAGCTTAATCATCAAATATGAGTTTGTAACAATTAGTACATTCATATATATATATATATATATATATATATATATATATGACATATATAACAGAGTGTTTTTTATAACATGTAATGATTTATATATCTACTGAAATTATATCGAACAATTTTTGGTGCTAAATTAAATAGGAAAAAGTCTATATATGTGATAGTGATTAATTTTATAATGCATCAGTAATAGTGATTATATATAATGATATACAAGTGCTAGAAGACTGGAAGTAATTAAGGGACAATGATTTCGTTATACCCTGCAAAAGAACGTTCTTTGTGATTCCCGAGAAGTATATTGTCTTATTGTCTTGTTGCCTAATTCATTTTGTTTATATTCATTATATTTATATCGTAAACTTTAAATTATTTGAAACTAGTAAAGATAATATTTATTTTCTAGTGCGTGTATGTACAAATAAATATATGTATACGTATCTAAAGTGGAAATCAACCCGCTAAAAATATCAGTAGATTAATTTTGCGCAATGCATGCATGATCGTCGATTGCATATCGGTTTCGAAAACGACAAAACAAGATTAGTCGACCAAAAAAACAGCTTATATAGAGGATAACGATGATGAATTATTATAACGTGCCTCAAAATATTTAACGATTGTTATTTTTATTTTTGGATTGTTATTACTTAATAGTTTAGTGATACAGGTTAAACTAATACGGAATAAAAGTATTGGTAAACACATAGATACACACCTAGACAAATGATTTTATTTTTTTAATTTGTTATCAACAGTCATTTTAGAGGAATGGTTTTTTACCAGCTAGATGACAAATCTTGGGAGTTTTAATGATAGAAGTCATTGGATAACATCAATAAGTGTGCTTCCTCTATTCCAGAATAATAAATGTTTTGGATAAAAGCAAAAGATAAAAATAATAAATTTATTAATAAAAAAATTATAGAATTTAAATAGTCATAAATTATTAAATTAATTAAATTATGTATAGAGTTTTTTTCTAAAATATTTATTATTTTGGAACAGAGAAAGAATATTAAAAGCTATTTTTTGTAGCCAGTAGAATCATAATTAGAAACTTACAAAATTATATATAACCTATAAACTCAAGTGAATCTAAATGAATTAGTTGTTAAAAAAAAAGAACCTAAACAATAACTAACTTGAATTGTTTTACGATATCCTTATCAACTTTATCACAGCATAATCAACTTTAATATTGTCTGAATTGAGTTTAGGTTTAATGTTGATGAAAATTTGAATACAATATTGAGTGTAATTAGGTAGTGTGAACTATGCTGCCAAAAAAAAAAATAAACCCACAACATAAAGATTGATTTTGTAGATTTTCTTTTTGTCTCATAAAAATTGATTTCATATGTTTTAAGCCTAACTAAAATAAAAAAAATAGTTTTTAAAAAATTATTAGTAAAAAACTAAACATTATATTAAAATATTTTTAATATGTGTGAAAATTTAGAAAATTAATTTTGGTGGAACGAAAAGAGTAAGACTGAAATCTAAGGAAGTAATGACGACCGAATCAATGTCGGAACAATGAGCAAGAAAAACGACGCGCCTTGGGAGAGAGCAAGAGGCTCGTGACCGTCACGGACCACTAGGCGACAAAAGCAACGGTGCGTCAGGGAGGTGGGAGCCACGCCCAGGAACCGAGAGATTCGATCTTGAAATTACACGAGTTTCGATGCACGCGCATGAGAATTCGAGCCCAAACATATTCACTACACAATCCCAAACTCTGTACTTCTCTCATTTTTCCTTACATGTGACTGACAACCAAACTCTCTGTTTTTACACATCACCAAAATCCAAATATATATGTCGTACTTGTTAAAATTTGGGATTTTATTGTTTATTTTTGAACAATAGTTTATCATTTTACAATATCTAGAATCTTTTTAAAATTGCAAGTCCATTGACTTTTTTTTTCAGAAAATAGTGTATTCGCAAGGAAGGGTATATATACCTCGTTTTTAAATTCAACAAGTTCTAAGTACAGCCAATCAGAGGATAAGAAAACGAATGGTTAGTGTTATTTCCGTTTATCTTGTATTAATTGAAAAATATTTTATTCGTATCGAAGTCTTAGATTCGGTCATAGGTTATGACTCAATAGTCATAGCATAGGTAGTAAAATTTGGTACAAACCGGTCCTTCAAGGCGGACCAGCGAATCTGAATAATGTTTTTCCAAATTGGGATATTATAGGTGAATATTTGTTGAGGATAAAAAAAAAATTGCATATTAACGTCACGTGGAAAAAGATGATTCACAAATATATGCGAGTCTTACAAGTTTAAAAGTTGTTTGGTGATAATATGACCATAAGAACAATATATGTATAGTTTGACAAAAAAAAAAAAGAGCAATATATGTATAATATTTAACAATAAGAGTTACTTGTTACTATAAATCTAGAGTATGGAACCTTCTTGGCTCAAAAATCCAAGCCGGATCTATACATATAAGGACAAAACATACACATGAATGTATAACAGCAATGCTATACGCGTAATATATATATGTACTTATATAATTTGGGTAAATAATATGTTTATAGTATAATATAGCTAGTCTTATATTTATGCACTCGCAAATGTAATGAATGCAAAAAGATGCCTCCATGTATAGTTTTCTGCGAAGATCATTCTCTCTTTACAGTAACTTTCGCAGCTTTTACTTTTCTATGACTACTTCCTTCGCTTGACTGATCTCGTTTACTCATTAATAGTGTAACAGTGTTGTAGTGCTCGATCTAGTACTTGGATTTAAGACTCCAATTGGTAATATAAGAACATACTGAAGTCTGTGGAAGAATAATTGTTGTAGGAACGGAATGATATCATTGAAATATATTATTTTCTTCCATTCTCAAATTTTGTAATATATTGTAAGATTGCTATTCTGCGTATTAGTAGTAGTAATGTAGTATCGACATGATTCAGATATTCAATTATATGAATATATATAGACTATGATCTATCAATAGTACAGCACGTGTGATGGATATTTAGTTGTCCTATGAAATTTTCTAACTAAGATGAAAATTCTCTAGCTAGCTAGCTAGTCTCTGCAAATTTCATTTATAAAATTCCCCCATTATAAATTTTGGCCAACCCAAAAAAAAAAAAAAAACAATGAGGGTCCCGCAATTTGGGACCTTTTTGATATGGCTAAGTAAAATTGTCGACGATTTCCTTAACAACGTTATGCAACTCCTACGCCTACACTTATCATTATCATTGACAATCTCCCGCTAATTAGGTCCTATAGTTTTTTTTTGCATCTAATATTATTGATATAAACAACTAGTAACAAATATAGTTAATTACATTACTATTCTTGTGTTCACATTCTAATAAAATTATTAGATGGTACCTTCCATTTCGTCAGTACTAATTAATATCAATCAATAAAAAAATTCTTTCCAAAATATAGCTTCAAGGCAACTCACATCACATGTCTAAACTTCAAAGTATGAAGTTTGCAAGCCCTATTGTTATGCCAGCCTAAATTTTCGTAGACTCAAACCAATATTATTGTGGACAGTTTGAGATCAAATTATCGGAATATAAGATTCTCATGGATTTTAAATTTAGGATGTAAATGAATAATCAATTTATCTCAGATATTTTTTACTGGTAAAAGAAGTTTTCTTTTCTTTTGTTCACTTGTCTCGATCGTTGCCCACAATCAAGGCGGGGCCTTAGGTTATTTCACCACATTTACGTTTATTTTCTCATATATCTGACGTCACAATGGATTTACATGTGTTATGTGATTGGTACATGCACCAATCATTTTCAAATTTGTACAACAATTTGATTTCCTTTAATAACACAAGCCATGCACCTCAAGTTGCTTTCCTTTTTAACTTGACCAATAACTAAGAACCACATTTTACACACGTATGTGTACCAACACATATCCATAAACGTTCATATGTTTTTTTTTGTTGCAAGGATAATTTCGTCCTGACTTATATTAGTCTACATTTAACTTTTTACCCATAAATATATATATTTTTTTAAAAGATCGGCCATGGTGGCCGATAATAGATGATTGTGACGGATGATGATGACTGCCCATAAAAAGTTGCTTGGTTCTTAAGAAAATACACGGAGGCCTAACAAATCATCACATAACAATATATATATCATATTAACATAACTTTGAGGACCGTTTTTGCTTAGCTCACAACTTATAAAGACCACCAACATTTCCAACTTTCAAGCACATCAACATCGATTGAGCAAATCATCATTGTAACGAATATTTGAAATCCCTAAGTAGGCCCAATTACGAAAGACTAACGACTGGGGGTCAAGGAAATTTCGTTTCTAAACCAGATTTGACCAGACATAGCCACACCCGGTTATTCAGAAGACAAGTGCCTCCATAACGGTTTCGTTTCAACATTTAATCATCTTTGCTACAAAATATCCAAAGAAACATTAAGGCAAAATATCTAAAAACAAAAACTGGTTTTTGGAAGAAACAGAACGTTGAACCCGAGAGTCATTGCATCACTTCTTCTTCTCGGATACAGCACCACCACCACCAGACCTGCAAAAAACAAAACCAAGCCGAATCAGCAAGTAAAACAACATTTCATAATGATGGAGCAAAAGTCTTTAGTTAGATGCATAATTAATGATCGTTTGATAAACGATGAAGAGGAGAAGAAGATTAGACCTCATCTTGCGGAGAACACTAGACATCTCCTCTCTCTTTCGCTTGGCTCTCTTGTGAGTTCCCAACTTTCTCTTGGCAACTTTGAGAGCTCTCTTGTCTTTACCGACTTTCAAAAGCTCAGTGATCCTCTTCTCATAAGGAGCAAAACCCGCAACTTCCCTGATGAGACTCCTAATAAAGAGAGTTCTTTTGCTTGTTTTCTGTTTGCAAAAATCAATCATATCAGAAAAACCCTCAAAAGAAAATGACAACAACACTTAAATTGAGACAAATAACCACAAAATAAACAAAACAAATGGAAATAGTGTAACATAGGCAAATGAGATTTTCAACAAGGCTACTAAGAATCAAAAACCCGATAACAGCAATACTATGATAATGAAGACAATCAATTTCAATAATTTGTAGAAAGCAACGATTCCATTGTTTTGTTTTCCTATCAGACTCAATAGATAGAATGAATAAAGCAGGGAACTTTAAGTTGTACTCAAAAATTGTTTTCTTCTAAAGGTCATGATCTGGAGCTATTCTACAATGTACCTTAAAATCTAACCAACCACAGAAGTGAAGCAAAACTGACCATAAAAATAAGGAATCAAATAACAAACTAAGTAGAAGAAACCAAAGAGCTTACCCCTTTTCTGTTGTTAGGGCGAGGAGGTTGCTCTCGCTTCGTAACAACGTGTCCTTTGTTTAGCCCCACGAATAAGCCAGTCGCCACCATTTTCTTACCTAATTCAATTCTATAAAATTAAAATAAGAAGAAATCTCAGATCTACTTGTATGCGACTAAAATCATAAGCTATGTTCTACTATCATTAGCTCAATTCCATAATCGATTCTAAGGACGAACGATTCAATTACTCAAATAGCGATGTAGCACTAGTAGTAACTCGTGAAGATTTGTCGATTCCACAACTTTCACACTAACCGAGAGAGAGTAAATATGAGATCAGGAAAGCGGAAGATCTGATCACTCACCTGAATTTGAATCTCTGAGTGCGCCGCGAATGGAGTCGAAGAAGATTGTGAGAGAGCGAGAGGAAACGAATTTATAGTCTTCTCAAAATAAAATGGGTTATTAGGGTTTAGCAATTTTGAAGAAGCTTGGTCCTCCATTTTTTAATTTTCCAATTATACCCTTGAGTCCCTGACCATTGTGAGATCATCACTAAGCTATAATGCTGATGGCCCAACGATTGATGGACTTTTCAATGAATGGGCTTCTTTTTATACAATTAACTGTTTTTCGTTTATTTTTGGGCCTTTCAGATACTAAATTTACTTTATAATTTAGTGTCTTTCCTTTTTATATACTACATTTAATTGTATAAAAATACAGTGAATAGAGAATGAATCTAATATGAACTACAAAGAACATAAAATCAAAAACTGAAAAACGTAAACGTAAGCTATCATAAAAATAGAAACTGTTATATATATAATATCAACTCCCCTACTCAAGTATTCATATATCACATGCATATTGATGCAACTCATGCAAGGAAAAATGATTTTAAACTCTGATTGTTTTAAAAAAAAAAATTGAAACTCAAATACAAAATTTAACGAGCGAGCATTGCTATTAATTGTCGGGCATTCACATAGTCGGTGTGGACCGTGTGGTTGATCCAACGGCTCGTCTCTCCACCATGAGGAAATGTCCGAGAGACTGCACATTGTTACGGCCATCATTGTCTTCGTTTATAATCCTGTTACGGGAAATGATAGTGGCATTTGTGCTTAGTTTTGAACAGATTGAGAATATCCACGGCTTGTAATTAGTTTTGAGATTCTTCTGGTGTTGATGGTTTCTAGCAGCTGTTTGATCAATCCTTGTTCTGTTTGATCTTCTCGATAGTTCAAGAAAGCTTGATATCCCGATTAGATTTCCTAGTGTGTAGCTTCCTCTATCACGAAAAAATGATCCCATCGACTGAAAAATAAGAGATGTGTGTAAGATGCTATACTTAGCGTATAGATTCCAAAGCTAAAAAGTTAAATTGATACAAGTACAACATAGTGGTTGCGATGTTTGCTTTCATCGAAGAGGTCGACATTTTTATTATGATGGTGAATGGTGACCAAAAACAGATAACTATGTATAAACTAATATCTGATTTCATACAATTTTATAGATTCGGGAGTGCATGTATGTTCGGTCATTATGTTGCTACAATGAACAAAACAAAAATCATCATTGGATTGTCTTGCAAATAATGTTTTTTTCTTTCATGTAATGGTTTATTATATGTGTTGTGAAATAATAAAATTCTATAAGCTAAAAAATAATTTGAGTAAAATGGCGAAATCATTAGACATAAGAAAACATATATAACTTATTTGCTAAAACACAATGACGGAACCTCTTACATTTAAAATTATAAAATTGGCTGAATGACAGAAAGCTGAACACAAACCGCAAATTTTCAAATTTACGTGAGTGACAAAAAAATTGTGTGAGTTCTCAACGGATTATCGCCTTATCGGTAAGGTTTTCAATGATTTCACTTTTCAATACGGTGTGGTCATCAAAAGACAAAAGATGTCAATATATTCAAGAAATTGCTTTGGGTTATTATTATTTTATATAGCTTTATTTTAAGAATTAACAATTTCCGACAAACGTGCTCTTTTCAGACAAAACCATCACAGCTTTAAAGTGCATACAATTGGTTCACGTTCGCCCTGAAGTCATATCAACCAACAAAAACAATAGTACTATTTTTGTAATTTATTTTGATAAAATGAAAGAGAATGTGAATTCAATAGATCCAAACTAGTAGTCAAAGGATGATCATTATTTTCCTTCTAAATTTCCTCGAGGAGAAAAAAGAACCGTAGACAGTTTCAAAGCGGCTCATCAATTGATATGCAACAAAATATAATCAATATATTAAAATAGTTCATTGATATTCTATCCAGGTATGGGAACAAAATATGAAATTTTGGAGGATATGTAGCGATTCAACCAAGAAAAGAATCTGCCAACCCATGAAAATATAGTTTACTATATTATATTGTCTATATATATGATATAGGTGTATGCAACTATGCATATATTTTTGGTATAAGTAGAGAAGTGTATATATCTGACCTGGGAATCAAGGTCGGATGAAGAGTGAGAGGAGGGAGAAGGAGAGAGAAGAGAGCTGAAGGAGATGGAACCAGCAGAGACTTGCTCATGATGATGACGATGATGATGATGATGATGAGTTCCTATTGTGAGTCCTCCGATTCTTGCATTTACTGGTCTCAGACCCAATGGCCATCCTTCCTCCTATATATAATCACATCCATTAGTCATGGATGGTAGTGTATATATACACATCTATATGCGCACATATATGCTTGTGTATATAATGCTTTTGTGTTGAAAGAGAAGATTAGGAGTATACCTGGTGAGCCATAGGAGTTTGAGAGAGAGAGAGGGAGAGATTTGGTTGAATAATAACCTATGGAACAATAGACGAAGCTAATTAAGAAAAAAAAAAGATGGTTATATAATTTGTAGAGAGAGAGAGAGAACAAATGAATGAATGATTATTTTATTTGGCAATTAATCAAAAATCAAAGATATTAAAAATTAAAAGGATATGGTTTCGTCCAGGTTCGAACTGGAGACCTTCAGTGTGTTAGACTGACGTGATAACCAACTACACCACGAGACCATTTTGAATATCAGGCACACTTATATTATATTTAATGATAATAAAACATAAAGTTTTGTCATCCACGGTGGCTCCAATATATTAAAGCAAATTGTCGTGGTTGATAATGTTGCATGATAATTATCTTACTTCTAGTTTTACATTGAATAAAATAAAGTTAATGAATTTGAAAAAATGAAAAGAAAATTGCATACACAAATTAGAGTACCGTTACCGTTAGAAGCTCGAAATTGAGAAAAGGAGAAAAGAAACTGGTATGGACAAAAGACCATATGCTTCGTCCAGTGTACCTCGAGAGACAAAACACTTTATCCCTTTTGGACCATTCACATCATACTGTTTCGTAGCTTTTTATTTCTTTCTTTAAAAATATAGGTTCACCAATATACAATTAAAATAAAATGTTCAAAAGCTATCAATTGATTCTAAACTCAGGTCAGGTGTAACGGTTTTACATTCTTCTAGGTTCTAATTTAAAACTAAGGATGTCTGTAAGCAAAGCCTATGCTAGCATGAGCTCGTACGGACATGATATGTTTAAGGAATAAATAAAAATCAACAACTCGAACAGATTTTTATTCTCATTTAATACATTTTTATGCTACAATTGTCTCGAATGATTTAAAGTTCATGTACAAACTCTAAATATATTGGAGTTTAGATGTTGAGAGTACGTATAATATTTGGATTCATCTTCATGCGGTAAAGAGACTCTTGCATCAGAATTTAGAATCTCTATATATCAAGTTTAATTCTTCTCCTGTGACTATACAGTATACAAATTAAACTATGCATGAATACGTGAGAGCTATACAAAATACACCGTATAATATACATATATATATGTACAAGAACTGAGCACGGTTGTGTCAAAACAGAGAGCCTTGACGGCCGACTCTGCGGGGCAATCCAAAATTTTGGTAAGCTCGAATTTGTCCCTTGATCGTGGCTGTAACGATTACCATTCCCCAAGCTGTTGGCTGAATCGTATGTGTCCCATGACTGCCACTACTATCAAACCAAGACCAAGAAGAAATCCGAGAGGAGAATGATATAGAAGGTGAATCCCCATGCTTTAATGACTCTCCTGTGTTGTTCTCTGATTCGTTTTGTGGAATCTGCGTCATGGGATCGTCTTCTTGATGTTGTTCTGTTGCTCCATCTGTGGTGCCGTCCTTGTTTTTCTTAGGTAACGGTGGGAGGCCTGATTTTTTACTTGTGGTGGCGTTTTCTGAGGTAGTAGTAGTTGAAGTTTTCTTCGTGTTTCTTTTCGATTGGGATTGTGCGGATGGTGGTTCACCTTTTACAACGCCATTCCACGGGATTGCCACTGAAACATCTTTGCATGGGAAGGTTTCGTAAGAAGTACACATGGTGACGGTTTTTCTGCCGGTGATTCCTAGTCGTGGCTCCTCGTGTTTCCACACGTAAACCTGTGAGTCTTCGCTTGCGCAGACAATGTGCTTAGCATCTACTGTGTAAGATGCCGTCATTTGGCTGTTAATGTTTTTGAAGCCTGGTTTATGGATTAATACGAAATTTAAAAACTTAAATTTGTAAAATTGAACGAAGAAACAAAATGGAGTTGATTTAATTACATACCTCTGAATTTTTGAACAAGTTCAGTACCGTCAAGAATTCGAATGCGTGAATCAGCAGAAGTTACAAGCACTTCTGATGGATTAATAGGCGAAAACTGTTATATGCAAACTCAATGGTAAGTAACCTCTAGAGGTAAAAGAAAACAACAATGTAAACGTTTTAAAATAAGAGTGGAACCTGGAAAGCTGTGATCTTTTTAGCTTGAGCTTTCTTTTTGTTTTGCAGATCAATATGGTTCGTTTGATCCAACTTGCAATCTGATCAATCATTAGAGATAACGGTTTTACACACTTCATGAAGAATTTAATTTTAATAGATATTGTTTACAAAATGATAATTCTTTAGCAAATATACCCTCTGCACTGTAAAGCCGACAATTCCCATTGATTGAACCAACAAATGCAGCCTACCAAAGAGCATAGAGATATCAATACGAGCTTTTTAATGCAAGTATATGCCGGTGACAATTCAAGAGAATTATGTACCTGACCATCAGGAGTATAACAAACCGCGGTAACCATTTCCTTTAGATCATTCCATTCAACTACTTGACGGTTTGATATGTTCCATATACGGATCTTGGCATCAAGGGAGCCACTGATGAAGTAATCTTCATCCAGTGGATTGAATTGTACACAAGTAACTAAAAACCATAGACGAAGACATGAATCTCCAAAAACCATATGAAATTTAGGAAATATGAGTACTGAAATATATTTCCTTCTTACCATAGTCATTGTGGGCAAATAGTTTTAGACAGCTTTGAGTTTCAATATCCCACAACCGCACAGTTTTGTCCATGGAAGATGATAGCAATAGCTGCAAATTGCGAAAGCAATTGTTAACTTTGTCAATAGGCATCAATGGCTGCATTCATCAATATTGGCACGAAAGGGGCATAAAGTAACCTGTGACCGAGACCAGGATAAGTCCAGAACATCATCCAAGTGACCAGTGAAAGAGCAAACTGGTTTATCTGACAATGAGAACACAGTTTCAGGTGCATGGACATAATCTGGTATCTGATTTCCTTTTCTACTAGTTGAAGTTTTCCCTTTCTTCTTCTTATCCGGTGGCACTTCCGCAGCATCACCATCCATCGACGGTTTATCCATGGAACCAGACATTGAAGGATGAATCGGTGTCAAGCTTCCTTCATTCATTGACATGATCTCACATTCTTGAACCTCCCACACATGGATTGCACAATCCTCCCCTGCACTTGCTAATAAATGTGCGTCTGGACTAAATTTCATAGTCCAAATACCTCCTTGATGAGCTTGAATCTCTTGACACAAATGCAAAGCACTTAAATCTTTATGAGACTTCCCTGAATGCCTCACTTTCACCCATTGATTCGTTTGCTCATTGTTCTTCTCCACTACTTTTGGACTACTTGTACCACTACCATTTGAATCCTTCTCTTTCTCTGAAATCTTAGATGAGCTCATAGAATGAGCAACGTCCTTTATGTTCTTTAACAAAGCAGCTCCTCTCTTCTTACTTACTCTCAAACTCTTTGACACATACGAATTAAATTTCCTAAAATCAAGTGAAGAATTTGCATTCTCTCGTCGCATAAGATCCTTAACAACTGATGAATATCCAACGCTTTTCTCAAATTCTTCCATTGTTAATTGCTTACCAGTTTGCAAATCGCTAAGCCGATTCCACATTCCATTCTCACCATACTCCTTCACGATGAACTCTTTCCCAGTATCAAGATTCTTAATCAAGAAAAAAGCACTGAAACGAGTATTGGAAACTACCGAAGAGAGCAACACGCCACTACGTTGGCCTTGAGACTGATGACCGTTTGGTGCGTTTGCCGGTGACGATTGCGTTTGGGTGAAGTACGGACAAATCCTCGCACACGGAGCTCCAATCGCAGACGCGGTTCTAGTCAATCGCGATTTCGACGTTTTCCCTAACATATCTTCTTTCCTCTTTTTCTCAGCAGAAGACGCTTCGATATCAGAATCAGATCTCGACCGTACAAGCAAAACCGACATCGATGGAGATCGATGAACTCGTTGATCCACCGGAGAATTCTGACCTAACTCCTCCACCTTCGATTTCGCAACGCGAGCACCTGAGCACTCAGCTGCCGCCGCCATAGGTTCACTCACGCGCTGGATCGAGATAGTTCCGAGCATATTCTTCTTAGATTCAATTCCCATTCCATTAAGAAGCCGACGACGACGCTCCGTGATAGATCCCGGCGCCGACATCCAAATATCATAATCCGGCGCAGGAGCAGCGCGAGAGGAGGAAGATACGTTAGAGGAAAATGAGATCCGGCAATCATCAAACTCACCTTCTTCCTCATCTGAAGATGATGCTAAATCCAAAGGCACAACGGCGGAGATACGATTAGAGCTATCGAAAAAGTGATCGTCGTCGTCTTCAACCTCGCCTAACCCCGCCCAATTCATCGTCATCGTCTTCTTCCGTTCCAATTTACCGTTTTCGCTGCTTCGATTCGCCATTACTGTTCATAGGTTTTAGAAACTTTCAGATTTTGTTTATTTTTCCTCGATAAAATTCAAATTGTCTCTCTTTTTTTTTTTTTTTTTTTTGGATTTCATACTTTTTTTCTCGTTGTTGTGTGATTTTTGTTTTGGAGGGAGAGTAGTGGAAAAGAGAGAAACAAGGGATCCCTGCCATTCTAAATTGCGGATACATACAAATCACATGATCTGACGGTTTCTAACTCGCCACGTGTTCCTTTTGCATCCCATGATCTGACGGTAATATAACTCGTCACGTGTCAAACCCAAGTGGATCAAATTCCAATATATATATTAACCCAAAAATCAAGTAGGCCAATAAAACAGAATATATTATTATATGAATTCTGAACACAATTAACAAAATTAATTAAAGAGTATATTAATAGATTCGTATTAAAAAGTGAAGTTTACCAATAACAAAATTAACAAAATCATTTTATGTATATAATCATTATTGATAACCTTAAATTAGCGTAAACTAGAAAGGGGACAAAAAGTAGAGAAAACCAGAAAGAAAAAAACATAAATCAAAACTAAGAAGGTGTTATTCAGTCATGAATTTAGTAGAATTGATATACAATTTCAATCTATTGTTATTCAATTAATGATTCTAAATCATGTTTTAAAATTTGGATCTAATATTTGTAAATCAAGTTTAAGAGATTTTCAAATTTGGTATTATTAAACTAGATTTCAAATATTCATTAAAATCCAGTATTACTCAAAACTAAATGATTTTAAAAAAAATATTCTATATTAATTCATTTGAAATGAAATCTTTTGGAATTTTATAAGTAAATTATTAAAAGCAGAATTAAGGTATATTACACATATTTTTAAATCCACATAAATAGATTCTTAAAAAGATATCAAATTTCAATTCTTACAGATTTTAATAAATTAAAGAATTAACTTTAACTCCATGGTTGAATAACACCCCCTAATATTTAAAATCTTTTGTTATTATAAATACTCAAGTTTTGAGTCTCATTCCAAATAGATAGGATAACAAAAAATACGAAAAAGGCGAAAAAAGACCAAAAGTACTACTAGATTTTTTTTCAAAATATTGATCCATGGATTTCATTCTCAAAATCTTTGCACTTATAATCTCATTCTCTTTAGTTCAATCCTGAGAGACTAAAAAAATTTGGAAATCTGTTAAGGTAAATTGAGACATATATATATATATATATATATATATGAATAATAAGAAATATAATTATTATTATTATTTACATAAATTATAATATATATATATATATATATACATTATTTGCATAGTTAAATGAGAAGATGATATACGATTGTGTGGACATTTACAAACAACCTTCGTTAGCTCATCCACTACTCCAAAATCACAAACTTCAGGTATTTTTGTTCATCAAACTTTTTCATACAAATTATATTTATGTTAACCTCTTACAATTTTATATATGTCCTAGTTGACATATAAATTAAATTTTCTAATTTGAATGATTTAAATTTTCGTTCTGATAATTATCACTTTTTTAAACTATCTTTCTCAAATCAATTGTATTGTATTTAAATTTTTGAATTTTGAAAATATTTTAAATTTTACTAAAGATTTATTACAAAAAATTAACTATGATGTTCTTCTCAAATTTGTCATCAATATCATAGTGTAATTTTCATTACAAAAAATAAATATAAACATATGGAATTTTTTCTTGAATTCTTGGAATATCGATCAAAAAATTAATTACGAATTTGATGGTAAATATCACGTTTGTTCCAAACAAAATTTTGTTGTAGCTTTTATAAATCTAATATGATTTAATCTCTTACATCACTTATATATGGTATGACAATATGACTAATTTAGATGGAACCATCTTTTCTAATCCCTAAATCAAAAAAATCAAGTTAAGGGAAAAATATTTAGAAAAATCATCGAGTGTCCAAATGGAACAGTTCCTATATTGAGGAACACAAAAGAGTATGTTACAAAAGCTCAATATTTTGCTGAAAAACATTTCAATCCGTTCACGACTGAAAGTCATGGAACACATGTAAGCACTCAATTATATCCTCATCATTCAAATTTGCTATGTTTATGTATATTACACATATTTATGCCTATTAACAAGTTTGGAGTTTGGAGTTTGAAGTTTGCCGGAGTTAGATTGCAAGGTCAAACTCCATACCATGGTATGACATCGTGGATAAGTACACGACTTAAACATTAGTCGGGGCCAAGTTTCATATGCTAACATATATGTTGGCAGTCCAGTAAACAACATAGATAATTTTATTCAAACCGGTTGGATAGTAAGTAAATATATATATATTTTTTTGATATAATTGTTTTTAGTAAATAACATGATTTTAAGAATGAGACGTTTGAAATTGACTCATAGATAAATCCAAATTTATTTGGCGATGGACGCACATGGGGTTATGGATTTTGGAAGGTAAATCTATTGATACAATCACTCTTTACCACCTTAATACAAACCAAATTTCAAAATCTACTCGAAAGCACCTAGTATTGGTATCAATATGAAATCTCTTAATATATAAATATGAATTAATTAATGATATATAGGGTGCCAATGGAACAGGGTGTTATAATACAACAGGTAATTTTTGTTCGCTTTAAACTATAGATTTTCATTTGATCTTTTAACTTAAAATAAAAAATAAATTTTTTTTGAGAACGTTTGTATTATTATATTAGTATGGTAAGTAGTTCATTTTCACATTATAACTTCAAAATGCTTTTCTAGCTAGTAGATATTAATTTACCAATCAAATTAGAAAATAAAGATTTAGAAAACAATGCACAAGTGATAAGCACACTTTCTTAGACCACCATTATCGTTGTCTCTTAGACAGTTTCTTATATTTATTTATTAATTTATTTAATCTGGAGAGAGTAAAATAGTTAAGAACGTCTCTTAAATAAAAGACGTAAGAAACGGTTCTTAACCCATTTTAATATTTAAAAAATGGTTAAGAAACCCAAATGAGTTTCTGGGTTAATCATGCTCTTAGATACTAGATACTTTTTGTCAGTTTTTTTAATCAATATGTTGCAAATTAAATTAACTGAAATGTGAGACAGTAATATATAAAACAGATTTATATAAATATATATATTAAAAATTATATATTAAAGAGAAACTAAATAAAATTTGATTCAATCAATTATTTGTTTCGGAATAAAAGAAAATCGTCATGATATTTTTATTCTGTATGTACAATAAGATTTTGTATTTCAAAACCGGCTTTGTATGTTCTAAGTAGTGAGTGTGACTGAGTTGAAAAGATCGTAAAACAGGAGCGGTTTAAAGAAAAAAATAACACAATTCATTTTTCTCATATAACAACAAAAACCAAAATAAACTTAAAAACAAAAATTGTACTATTGACACGTAGGTTTTTGTATGAGTGTCAAGTAAAAAGAGTGATTTTCTCTTACTTATGTTTTATTAGATACTATAATATGTTGGAAACTTTGACCATTTTGCCTGGATTAAGAGCTAACAAAAGAGATCATTATTTACATATTTAATTTGTGTTAATATATTATTATTGCGGTTAGCTCCGTTACAGAAATAGTTTAATATCAGTATATCACACATGAAAGTAGAAGAATAAATGTATCTAATTGATTGTGCGAATTTGTGGAATTTAATTAACGATATTCTTCTTGGTAGATGTGCATTTTAACCCGGTATACATCACAATGGCACACACATGAATAAAAGTAGTACTACTATTAAATATTGATTCATTCATCGATCATAACAAGGTGTACCCAACGAAGGAAGCATGATCCATTACGAAGGATGTTTGCTTCCACTGGAAAAATCTTTAGTTTATCTTTTCTTGTCAAATATTATTTAGGTTTGTCAAATCTTTAGTTTATTTTATCACTGATCAGGTATATATTGTTACTTCTATATGATATAATTATGTGATATGGGGAAAACGAGCCTTTAAGACGACGTTCTTGATATGTTTCTCTTTTCAAAGAAAAATAAGTGTCAAAAAGAAATATTTGAAACTGGCAAATTGAAAATTACATGATTCAAACTAAATTTATACTCAAGTTATTTGGGCAGCCCCATTGTCGTATATGAACGTGTTTATAATCTAAGATAATAATTTATGTAGAAAACAAATCATTTATTCAAAGCTATCTCGTGTTTACACATAAATACTTTTGGATTTATCATTTATATTTCTTTATTTAAAATTTAAACTTATTTTTATACACGCAAATGAATTTCGTAGTAAATTACAAAATAAATTTTACATTTGATAATCTGCCCTCCTATTTATGCTAATTACAAACCAATTTTTTCCTCTCCAAAAATAAATTAGAACATATCAAAATAAAATAACATAAATTAATAATATATAGTATGCAATATCGAAAACAAAAATCTAACATATCAAAATCAAAAATATTAATACATACTACTATGCGTATGCGTTGGAACATAAGTTAATGTTGAAATTGAAAAGAAGAAATTAAAAATGTGAGCTTTGACTTTGTTTCAGTTGTATTAATCCACATTAAATGATACATAATTTTCTTATTGTTATTAGCTAATTAATTATACAGAAAATGAAAAACAAAAAAAAAAATGAAGAAAAAATCAAAAGGATCAATTACCACCACACAGTCATGAATTAGAAATGGACGATCACTACCAATAAGGGGAGGCAATAATCTTCTTATTGTTTCCGTGACTTCTTGATCCTACGGTCCAAATCCTCGAAGAACATCTCGATCTCACGGCTCAGATCAATCGGTATACGGTTAACAACATTAACCGGCGTTAATTTTCGTTTCGTCCCAGAAGACCGGTTCGGTTTTGGTTTTCTCGGAGCCGGTGGGCATAACGTATACTTCACCTCCGGAATCTTGTGATCGGACGATGTTGGAGTCTTGCACCCATCTTCTTCGTTGACCGTTGGATCTTCATGATCAGGGAGATCTAATTCGGGTCGGGTCGGCAGTCGGATCTTCTCGACGTCTTCTTCTTGGATCTCCTTGACGCAGCAGATCTCTGCCATTATTAGACAAGTTTTAGAGAGAGAGAGAGAGAGAAGAGAGAGAGAGAGAGAGAGAAGAGAGAGAGAAGAGAGAGAGATTACGTGCGTTGGATCCGAAGCTTGAAAGCCTCCATTTCAACTAACTAGTGATCTGTCTCCCAAGTGGCGGGATTACAAAAAATAAGTTAATTTATTTGATTTGGTTTATTATATGCTCATTATATACTTACATGCATATGTAAAATTTTGGAGTAAGCTAGAAAAATAAACTGTCTAATGAAAAAATCAAATATAAATTTTAACCCTATTTTCAATGCCTTAATTTCTAAACACCTAAAAGTATTAAGATTTAGCACTACCACAATTTACAATATGCATGCATGCATGAATATAACAAAAGAAATCAGGAGTTATGGATCCTTGCGCTCCATAAACTCACTAGACAAGAGGAGAAACTATATATATTGAACTCTTATATTCATATATTGAAGTTTTTAAAGCTCTACTAAAAGTATTTGCAAAAAGCAGTTTTTGTTTTTTTGATAATAGAAAGCAATATTGTTTAGTTGACAAAATAAAAAACTAAAATACTTTTACTTTCATGAAAATGCAATTGTTAATTTATTAGTTGTTTCGATGATTTGATTAGTCTTCTTGACTTTAAGAATAACGATATTGATGATGAAAAAAAAAACATTCCGTTTTCTTTACTACTTGAACATTTGCATTCCTATAATTGTAAATTATGGATTTTTTAATTAAATGGAAATGAGCAAAGATCGATAAAAAACGAAAAGGTAAAAAATTTGTCTACAAACTTTGATGCAAATCAGACGCACGTGTCTTTGCTTTGCATGAGGACCTCGCGATATATTTTTGAAACTTCTATGATTTTGTTTTTTTCATACAATGTCGTATACGATAATTTTTCCCCAGTATCGTCAAAACATAATTTTCTCAGATGCTTCCTTTATCGTGCACGCAAGTAATGAATCACCAACTAATAATTGACTTCGCACTAATTATTTTTGTTGATACTTGTCATTGTTCCTTTCCTTATCAGTCACGAATAAATAATCTCTTTTATTTCCTATATTTTTTTTCGGAAAAATTGCTGTTAAACCCTCTTGCGCAGATTAGTGTTTTACTCTTAAGTAAAACTTTTTATGAAGTTATTTATTTTTTTGGATTTAAAGGGTAAACTGAATCAATGATTATAACTTTTACAAACTTTAAGGATACAAATATAATCTAAACTCAATTTTAAATTTACGTACAACAAAAATATGAAGAGATGGTATTTCTTGTTGTGTATTTTTAAGGAACATCTACACTTTCGATTATTTCTATAAATTTAAATATGAATAATAATGTTTTCAAGCTAAACCTTTACTTGTATCGAAATATTTTACTGTACTATTTTAACTTCAACTTCTTCAGTGATTTATGATAGAAAACAAATTATAAGATTACAATTAAATTTTTAAATGCAGCAATAATTCGGGGTATGATATATAATGACTACTTAGAAATCATATAACCCTAACATTGTGAGAGATCTCCAAATTTCAGGCGCAATCTTTCATGTTCGAAACCCATAACCATCCACGCTGTTCTAAAATGTGTTTTTCTTTCATTTTATTATTTGTTTTTTCCATCATGACTGTTATTGTTTTACCTGTTATTATTATTATAAACATTTGAAAATATTGCCTTTCTATAAATTAGTCTATGCATGAGTAATGATCCTCGTGGAAAATTATAACTTTGGATTCCTCGGCCGTAAAATGTGAACCACTTTTATTATATTTGGTAAACTTGACATACCTCTCTAAACGACGACCACTAGAACCACCCTCCAATTAACAAGTTGTGGAATTATAAAGATGTAAAAGTATGATATTAAAATACGGGATTAAGTATGGATTAAGTGAGTAAATTAAAAGAGTTGGCAAAGGATAAATGAAAAATTGGCGACTGGGCATGTGGTGCGATGACTACGCACATGGTTGATCATCATGTCCTCCATCTTTCACGTTTTGTTATTTACCTTTTTAGCTTAATAAATTTTAGTATATTATTGGGTCAAAAAAAAATTAGGAGAAAAAATCTTAATTCAAGTACAAAATTTAATAATTCATAAATGTATATAGTACTATTAAAGGTCATGAGAGAAAGTTGAAACATGATCAAATAACATGTTTTCGCATTGACCATTTTAATAGTCTGAAAAATTAACAAGATCGTACAATCGAAATTCAACAAACTCTTACAAAGCATACACTAATTAACAAGTAAGACTTTCTATGCTATATTATATGCAAGCTTATAACCAAAAGGTAAAAAGAGATGCTATAATTAAGCCTTATTATTAATTCTAAACAAATAAATCTTGGTAAATTCCAAAATGTTTGTATCATTAAGAAAGTTTTAATCAGGTTTTCCTTAATTGATTCCACTGATTAAAAATTATATTAATACATATATTTTATTCCTAGTTACAAAGACCCAGCTCTATTGTTAACGTCATCAAGTACATTATATATATAATTCAAAGAGTGGTTTCTCTCTTTTTATATAGCAAAGGTGGTGTGCTTTTTACACATGGAGAGATAAGAAAATGAGTTACTTTATGACATCAACCGATGCTGCTTAGACATATTTGAATCAAATCCCACATGCAAAGTTTGGGACCATTTCTTTTGCTTGGTTTTTACCCACTCTATCTAATGATCATCATCAGTAACAACTATTATTCACCTCCCTAAATTACTTGGTGGTCCCTCTAATTAATCACTATTAGTAAGATAACGAAGATATTACGATATGAACCATCGTATTTTCAGAATCAACGATTATGATTTTATGCAATTTTTGTAGTGTTATTTAGTTCTCCATTTATATACAAACGAGAAAGCAGCTTACTTATATATGGAGTTTACCTCAAAAAGTACTAGTAATATAAACGAAAGTCAAAACATATAGTATACTAATTGGAGTAGTAAACTAGATAAAGGTTGGGATCGGGGTCCAGAGATTCTAATTGAATGCTTTCATTATCTTAAAAGCTTTATTTGTGATTCCCACATCTTTTAATAAAAATCGCTTTGCAGTGTATATTCCTAAGGACACGAGACAGCTTTGTTGTCTATTTGTGTAGGACATGCTTAGTCTTGTTCCTCTAATAATTAAAAGGACCATTTTCAAAAAGAAAACAATATATATCTAGAAAATTTCATGGAAGCTACATTATTCACATGAGTTATGGAATTTTGTATCGTAAGTCATACTCATAGATGCATTTTTGGTTTAATATTATGGGTTTATTAGAGTATTTTCAACTACGCTCCAAATCTTACACCAAACTTTATTTTGCAGTAAAATCTTTTTTAATTTCACTCTATTTTTAACACTAAAATGGTATAAACTCATTTTTACTCCAAATATGGAGTAATCTCATTTTCTACTATATTTTGGTGTTGGATTTTTTTTTATTTATAAACTAATCTTTAAAATTTTAAGTTATTTGATTTTAACAGTTCTAATAACTTATTTGACAAACAAAATATCAAAATCTTATAATATTTTTTAAATCAAAAATATTATGACATAAAATAAAATCATAAAAACTGATAATAAATTTTAAAAACATAAAAACTGACATTAAAAATACATAACATAAATTAAAAATAACAATAATAGTAATTTAATGAGTTAATAATTTAAATCTAATTTGTTTTGATATTTTAATGTGGTGTAATGTGTCTTTTAATATAGTGGTTAATTTTAAGTATTATTATAAGTTCTGAAAGTTTTTTTTTTAAAGGGTTAATTTATAAATTTTATAAATAAATGTATTATTAGTAATTAGTAACAAAATATAAAATTAAAATATAATTAAAATATTCTATTTGAAGTAAAAATGGTGTAAAATATTGGAGAGAAATTTTGAAGTTAATTCATTTTAGAGTGAAAAATGATGTAATACATTGGAGATGCTCTTAGCTACAAAGAGTTTCATGATTTCATCTCAATTTGATTAGGTTAAATTTGTTGACTAAAACATAAAACAACTCGATAACTAAATATTAATATTTAATATAAGAAGTGAAATTTTGTCGAACCTAACAAATTAATAAGTCAGTTAACTAAAAAAATGGTGGAATATGACAAAATGTGAAACAAATAATAATATGGTGATAATTTTAGAAATCCTTTTTCGTTATAAGAACTCATTCGGAGTCATATCGACATCAGCTCAGCTGGGCATTATTGACAAAAAAAGAAAGACAAACACAGCTGTGCAGTGCTTATCAATTATAATTTAGTGATAATTGATCTACTTATTAGCATGACGAGTGATACTGACAAAAATAATAATATGCGAAATAAATCATGAAAACGTTAGTTATGAATCTCCTCCATTTAATTCTCACTACAAAAACTTTGGGTCTAATAATGTTTTTATGAAAACATTGAGGTCCAACAGAAATATTTACTTTTTCTAGTGTGAGAATTATAAATATATCTAAATACAGGGCTTTCTCGTTATATCTGACTTGGGCTTTAGTAAAAGCCCAATCTTGAAATGTTGACTTCGATTTGACTCCTCTCGAATTTTGCTTCGATGAAATCTCACCGTCTTCTTCAGCTCACTCAATTTTTCCGGGAAAATTCGATTTCGATTGTGTTATTCGTTAGGGCACGAAAACCCATGACTGATCCGCGAATGTAAATCAGGTGATTTGAATCTGATTGATTCCTTTTCTGGGAATTAGAGGAAAAGATGGGGAAGTTAGCCGTTGCAGCTATCACGAGCTTGTTGGTGATTCCAATGTCGATCATCGTCAATCATATTGTTCCTGAACCCTACATGGTAGATGTCCCATTTTAAAACTTGGGTTCTTCAATTTAATCTGTGAAGCACTCTCTATCTCTCTGACTTGTGTTGATTACCGCATCTGTTGAATTTTGCAGGACGAGATATTCCATGTGCCTCAAGCCCAGCAGTACTGTAATGGGAATTTTAGGAGCTGGGATCCAATGATCACAACCCCACCTGGATTGTAATACTCTCTTCTTGAACCATCCCTTCTTACGTAGATTCTCATGTAGTTACCTTTAGAGTCTGGATTTTTCTGTGTGTTATTTTGTTGTTATGCTTCTTTAAGCTGTTACTTTTTCATGTTACTCATACTGAGAACATTTAGAGATTGATTAAGAGTTTGGAATTTTGAAAGGTGACAATTTAACATGTTTGAATCTTTTGAATTGAAAATGTTGATGCATATGCAATTCTTGCAGGTACTATCTTTCACTAGCACATGCTGCTACTTTGTTTCCAGGAATGTTTTTGATGAAAAATACTACTCAGTCCTTTTCAAAAGCTTGTTCTACGTCTGTCCTACGGTCTACAAATGCTGTTTTTGCAGTACTGTGTGGAGTTCTAGTGTATGAGCTAATCAGATTCCTGGGGCCAAATCTCAGTGATAGGAAAGCAACTTTCATCGCGGTAGTCATGTCGCTTTACCCTCTCCATTGGTTCTTCACTTTCCTCTACTATACAGATGTTGCATCTCTAACCGCAGTTCTTGCCATGTACCTCGCTTGTTTGAAGAAAAGATATATACTTAGTGCATTGGTATGTAGTTTGAAGCAAATTAGTTTTGATTCTGTTAGATCTTAGAATTCCTATTATGTAGGCAAATTTATTTTGGTTTTGTTCTTGCAGTTTGGCACTTTAGCAGTTTTTATCCGACAAACAAATGTGGTCTGGATGATTTTCGTTGCTTGCTCAGGTGTTATAGACTTCACTCTTGACTCGCCGAGGCAAAAAGAGAAAGGAAAAGTAAATCAAGAATTGGATCAGTCCAGCGATATGAAAGGAGTGACTCTGAGATCAAATCTTAGAAAAAGAAAATCTGATAGTAGCTCAGATACTTCAGACCGTTTTAACCACGATAAAACTGTTTCTTTAACAGAGGATACTTCAGGTAAGCTTCTTTACATGTTTTGCCTACAGTTTGGAAAATTTATTGCTAAGCTAAATGTTCCTCATCTCTTACAAAATCTAAGGTTGAAAATGCAGGCCTACTCTATGATACTTATGCTGTAATCTTGACATCTTGGAATATGAAATGGAGGCTTTTGGTCAAATTTAGCCCTTTTATCATCGTTGTGGTGGTGTTTGGTATTTTTATCCTCTGGAATGGGGGTATAGTCCTCGGTATGTCAATTCAGTTTACATATTTCCTCGTCAATTAGGAATTGGTTCTGTATTTCGTTGAAATGGAAATTTATGAGTCTCTTTACTGATCCATCACCTCAAATTCACAGGTGCGAAAGAGGCTCATGTAGTTTCACTGCACTTTGCGCAGATAATGTATTTTAGTCTCGTCTCTGCTCTTTTCACTGCTCCCCTACACTTCTCAGTAGTTCAACTGAAAAATCTGTTTCAAAAGCTCCTTAGAAATTGGCCCTTAAGCCTGCTACTTAGTCTTGCAGCTCTAATAGCCGGATTTGCCTCTGTACACTTTTTCAGGTTCGGTTTCTTGACACCTCTCAAAACGCCTTAAGCACTTGTACTACAAACTCTCATTCTCTTATTTGTAGCTTGGCTCATCCATATCTTCTCGCTGATAATCGCCATTATCCCTTCTATCTATGGAGAAAGATTATCAACTTTCATTGGTCAATGAAGTACCTGCTAGTCCCAGTTTATGTCTATTCCTGGTTCTCAATCCTAACTTTATTAGGTATGTTAAAACCGTTTCTTGTAGTATAATTCTTTACTTTTCCCCTATTTTTTGCATTGTGAACCTGACTTATTCTTCCTCAATCCGATAGCGAAAACTCGAAGGAAGATCTGGGTATTGGTCTATTTCTTAAGTACGTGCGCTGTTCTTGCTCCTACGCCATTGATCGAGTTCAGATATTACACAATTCCGTTTTACCTCTTCATGCTTCACGCTTGTGTCAGAAGCAGCAGCTTCGCCACTTGGCTTGTCATCGGAACTATTTTTGTCTCTGTAAATGTGTTTACGATGGCAATGTTCTTGTTTAGACCGTTTAAGTGGAGCCATGAGGATGGTGTCCAGAGGTTTATATGGTAGGGACACAAATTTATGCTCTTTTGATGTAACTGTTAGGCCTCAGAAACTGGTGTGTTCATGATATTTTCTGTTGTTATAAAAACATTAGTATCTGGTTATAGGTTTTTCGGTTCTTCATACTATAGCCACATGGCAAAAACAACATATGTAACAGTAAAGTATGTAATAGTCATCGAATTAGGAAATGTAATATGGAAAGTGGTTGGTTTGTGTGAGATTTAAGGTGAATATCCAATGTGGAAGAGAATTTCCAAAGTCATGGGAACGAGTCTTTTGAGATCTGTTAGAAATAGTACTTTACAGCGGAACGTTAGGAATTTGTTTCAGTCCTAATGTTTTAGTAGTTTTACCAAACTTAGAAAAACAGGAGAAGATATTTTGAAATTAAGTAATTTAACCCTGTTCAGATTTCATTATTATTAAAGCAAATAAATTTAAGACAGTTTTTACAGGCTTTTGAATTGTCCAAAACGCGTATTTCGACTTTTTCAGACTAAAACAAGAATTTACAGGCTTTTGAATTTTGATTATGAATCTTTAAATTAAAGTTTCTGCGGAATATATAAATAGAATATTAGACTTTTGATATGGGAAAGTATTCCAATTTATGTTCGATGTATAAAATATTGACATTAAAATCTTCTACATTTTAACGTGTTAGAAACTAATAAATGGATTTGATATATACAAATACAAGGAGTAAAACTCCATATAACCCAAAAAGCCAAAGGTATAAAAAAAATATATATATATGCCAGTTTGGTGTATTTTCACTAACCTATATAGGTAACATAGATACAACAGATGAAAAAATTATGAGAATAAAATCTTTAAATCGGAAAAAATCAAGCCGAGTTATTGTAATTAGTTCTTCAAAAGATTCAAATTCATGAAAAAAAACAATAATATTCACATTGATGATCTCCATATTCTTCCTTCAAGTGATATCACTATCACAGAGACATCATCGTGATACCTCCGACGATCCCCTTGCGGTATCTCCAATAATTCATGAAAATCCATACCTAAAATGAAACAAAAATAAACAAAGATAAGAATTCAACAATATTCAGATCGTTTGGCCTTTTTTATTAGGGCAAATTATTTTTTATTTTCTTACCAAACTTGTTGGCAGCACGAAGGAGGACTTCTTGGATTAAGTGTTGAGCTGGATCGCCTTCAGGAAAAGCAGAGATGAAAGATTCAACCTCGAAAATGGCTTCTTGGTTAGAGAAATATTCATACAATCCATCAGAAGAGAGGATTAAGAATTTGTCACGTGACGTTAGCTTGTGGTGACACAGTGATGGAGAACATGTGATGTATGGCGATGTCCCAATGTAATCTATCCTGAACATCTCTAAAAGTGCATCGTTCCATTTAGGCTGCGGGAAAAGAATATAAGTACAATTAGATTAGACTAAGTTTTGGTAGACATGAGTAACATGGGATCTACGTTGATAAATAGTATGAGTAAACTCTTAACGTTTAACAGTTCGTTAAATGTTTATTGATTTTGAGTTGAAAACACGTGAAATTTATCGTTTACAATCTTGAATGATTCTATTACCTGTTTGAGAAATCCAGCTCCAAATGCACGAGTGACCTTAAGATAACCTTTGACTCTATCATTCTCTACTGCACAATCATCTTCAGGATGTTCCCTCTTGATTCTTCTCACTTCCTGTCCTCATAAAACAAAACGCATCAATTCGTCATTTCAATTAACACAAAACTTTGTGATTCTTTGTTTACCTCTTCAATTCTTGTGCTATGTTCCATGTTAAGCTGTAGAGGAACTAAAGTATTACGCATAGCTCCATTGATCAAAATTTCTCGATCTTCCAATGAACTATCTTCCTTAATTCTCTCCAACTCCTTTTGCCTTTTTCTCCCGGTCGCTAAATTAGGTTTCCGGCCTAAAACCGCTCGACTATCCCCGACATTCATCACATACACATCTTCTCCTTTCATCAATGTCACGAGAACACAAGATCCCATCAATGCCAGTTCTGGATTCTCTTTGACCATTTGATCAGCTAGCTCTAGATACGCCTCTTCCGTTTTCCTCAGCGCTTGTAAAAGAGCTTTAAGAACATCTTTATGGTTTGTTGTCGTCGAATTTGATCCTTTCTGATCACATTTGGTCTTCTTGTTTGACTTATTCTCCCATTCACATCTCCATTTCACACTCTTCTCTTGGTTTCTTGCACCGGAAGCAACTGCATCATCACTGTTCACCACAGGACAATTCTCTTTGCCCGAATCGGAATCTTCCTCATCGGAACATTTTCCCATCTGGGTCTCGTCGTTCCAAAGTAACCCATTAAGCTCCTTTCGCACGGCGGTGTATAAATTGTTGAGGAGATAATCCGGCGCATCTGGACCACTGAATCCGTCATAGATTCCGACAAAAAGCCATCCGTTGTCTTCAGAGACGACCACGTGTACACGATCCTCCCCTGCTTTCCCCTGAGCCCATTGAACATCCAAAACAGAGTCAATACTCTGTTTTTCTTCTTCTTCTATACCTTCTCCTTCAATATCAGATTTAGGGTTTTCGTGGCTTCTTGAGGAATTGATCACATGTTCATGATGATGATGATCAGACTCTGATGAATCAGAACCGTTGATTGGCTCGATCACACTCTTCTTCAAGCGAGGTTTATTGTTGGAGATTAGATTCGTGAATAGTGTTTTGAATGTGAGAAAATTCTTCTTCGATTTGTGTTTTTTCGTTGAAGCTTTTCTTCTCATCTTCTTCGTTCTCTCTTTCTCCGTCTTCTTAGTCGACTCGATCGGACCCGAATACAACCCGCTTTCAAGCGGACCCGATAAGAATCGTCGCTCAAACGGAGCTGACCCGTTACCCGATTCGTTTACAATCGGACCCGATTGCCACGTGGTGCCACGCGGCACAGGTTGGAGAGGGAGAGAGGCGAAATTACCGGAGCTCTCGAATGCGGAGGCGGAGACGGCGGAGCTGAACTGACAATCGGAATCCGAAGATAAAGCTCCGGAGAGTGCCGTTGAAGGATTTGCGCTGACCGATGCGCCGGAGATTGAACGGAAGGTAGTGGTAGTTTCAGGAATAGGTTCTGATCGGTGAGGAATCTCCGGCGAAGGTAATACTACACCGGTGAGATCCGGTCGTATGTAGCAGAAAGAGTGGCCAAGTCCGTCGTGAACAAGAGATACGTCGTATCGCCGGGAATATTCTCCGGCGACAGTTCCTGTACAGCAACCGGTTAAAGTAGTGACTCCATTCCCCATTTGTTAAAGAGAATTGAGAGATTACAAAGCTGAAACGATGTCGTTTTCTCTAGCCACTTGAATTGGCGTCGTTCATATAAAGGAGATGATGTGAATGAGTTTGGTTCAATTTATGTTTGAAGTTGGAACCAAATGAAGAAGAAGAGACAGAGTTACATAGATGAGACATGAGAGAGAGAGAGAGAGAGATAGAGAAAGAGAAGAGTTGACTTTGAGAAGTTTATTCTTTAGATTGGTTTATTTTTATTCTAATGGTTAGTGGAATTAGTAAAATTATACAACTTACTTGTGGCCAAAAGCTTTTTCTACTAATTTAATACCAATCAAATAGATTAGTTTGATTTTAGTTCAGATTTTATTTTATGTTTGATACGTCTTTATTTTATTTTTCAGTTTTGGTTCAGAATTCCTTCTTTTTTTTTAATCCAAATTAAAAATATTTAATTTTCTGATTGGAACACTTATTTTTTTAATAAAACCCAAGATAATTCAAAGCCTGTTAACATTCTGATTCGGGAATGCTCTATCTGATTTGGTTTGACTTAACCAACGTGCAATATTAAAGAAATATAAATAGATGAGAATATATAAATGCTTTTTTCTATTTTAAAAAGATGTTTTTTGTACGAAGGAGTTGACTTTTAAGGAAGAGTGTGGTGGTTTTGTAAGAGATTAGGAAAGAAAGTTATTAAAGTATTAGTGGCAAAAAGTCAAATGACTTGATAATGGGTTGAATCAAATACTTTAGAAAATACGTTACAGGTTTATCATTACGTGGTAAACAAAAAAAAACTCCAAATTTTATGAAATCCAAGTTTTACTTTCTGTCTGAATACTGTAAATGAACCTGAGCTTTTATTTAAAGTTTTTTAAAGCTAGTCTTTAATAAGGTTTTTTCCCTTAAAGAAAAAAAAGAGAAGTATACCACATTTTTTCTACTACGTATATTGAAGACACCCACACAATTTGCGACAAATATTATTTACGTTCGTTTATGAGTCAAACTATAAATAATACGAATGAAGATTTGGTTGTAGTCTTGTAGAAGACATAATAAGAATTAAGAAGAACCTCCAAAAGCTATTTTGAGTTTAAATTGTTCGACTCGACTCGACTTGCCTTTACGGGCACTGCAGTAAGCTATGCAAATATCAGTTGCTATTGAAAAGGGCCACAAATCCTAGTGGGCTGTATAGAGTGATTGATGGGCCATATTTATTTCTGTTGGGAGTTTTATTCCTTTTTCTTCTTTAATTCGTGAAAACGGCAAATTCTCAAAGTTAATGTAACGCACGCACGTAAGCTTCAGCTCTCTCTCTCTCTTTCTCCTTCCATGTCTCTCCCGCCATGGACCGATAAGATGATGCTCCTCCCACACAATTCCACAAGGTACGTTTTCTGCATAAATTTAGTTTGGTTTAATCTTCGTAAATCGTAACGCCTTGAAAGCCAGATATATATATTCCATGGTTTTTGAATGACGTAATCTGATCAGATTTCGATTCAGACAAGAGACAAGAGATCATGATTTTTGTGTAAAGTTGTCTTCGATTTTGAAATTTAGATATATGAACTGGCCAATTCACAATATGGGTTATGTATGCTATAAACGTTGATCCACAGGTCAAAACAAATTTATTGCCCTAAATATTTTGTTCTGTTTATCTTACAATGTTCTCAATCTGCTTCTTCTTCCATACCCCATGATATTATGTGTGTTATATCGCTTATGTTTTATTTTCAGGTTTGATTAACTCATAGCTTGAGTAGTACAATTAAGTCACCAATGGGGAAGAACTTGCGGCACAAAGTTACTTGCTCCCCAATCCAAAACCACCCTGGATTCATGTGGGGACTATTTGACATTCTCAAACACAACCATTGGCGTTACATCAAGAAACGCCTTCCTCACAAAAGACCCGTTTGTAGAAGAACTGCTCCTGGTAATAAGATAACTTGGTTCTCCACTTTTAGATTTGTCTTTTTCTTGATTTCTTGCGCTCTCCTGCCTTAGTTTGGTGTCTTCTAAAGTTGTGAAATTTTAAAAGAGAATACACTTCATAATCTTCAAATGTTTTGGTTAGGTTGGATTTGCTTGAAGCCAAGTTACTTATAGATAAGTTTTAGCCATGGCTCTGTTTGATGTTCTCAGCTCCTTATATTCATAGATTTTTGTTATCTCCTGAGCATGATATATGAGGATTCTACAACTGTTTATATCTGTAACAATTTCCATGCTTTCCATTTTCTTGCCTTTAGGAACCAAAAACGAAGTAAACAGCACAATACCATCGCCAGATGGTATTCCCCTATCCCAGAAGAAGGTGGAAGATAAAACCAATGTAGTAAGTTGATGCAAACTGATGTGTTAGCTGCTAAGTATAAAAGTTACTTAAAATCATAACTGGCAGATTCTTATTATCTCTCTCACACCCATCTGTTTTTATTTCCTTCAGGAATCTGGGCAAAGAGCAAAGAAGCCTAGTTCTGCAGTAAAGTCCAAAGAGTCTAACTCAGGGGAGAAAATAAAAAAGAAGCATAATTCAGAGGAGAAGTGCAAGAAACTTAATTCAGAAGAGAGGTCGAGGAAAACACATTCAGAAATCAAAAGGTCTGTGAAAGCTTTGATTAAGGCACTTGTAATAGAGGACAAGTCTAAGAGGAAAGGTCGTCATCACCGAAGCTCTACTTATCCTGTCCAGTCAAATCCAAAGGAGAAGGAGTCATTGAGTGAGGTTGAATCTTCAGATAAGAATTCCTCAAACAGCGATGATCGTAACCGAGTCTTTAACAAGACGGTTGGCATTTCACCTGCTATTGGCTCGTTGAACCCGCTTTATCTCATGTCTGAGGAATCAAGCAACAGTGACAGTGAAGAGCTTAGGCTTGAGAACATTCCAGTTGATGACACTGATGGAAGTAAATCAGATTTTGATGAAAAAGAGTCCAAGAAAAAGGAGAAGAGCGACGATGAGGAAGCTTGGTTTGATCCAAAGATGAGACACAACAAGGACTTCTCTGAGAATGAGGATGATACATCGCCTAGACGGTCAAAAGCTTGCCTTGATGCTCTCAATTTGATACACATGAATAGAAACTTCTTGTTGAAAGTATTGCAGGATCCGGGGTCTCCTCTGGCCCGGCATTTTCAGAGCCAACAAGCTTTTAGCTCCAAAACAATGACTAAAGCCGGATCCTTTCCTATTCATGGTAGCAACAGAGAGGATCATAATAATGGGTTTGACTTGGTGGGAGATATTGATAAAAAACCAACATCTCCTTCCATAGCTGCAGAACACAGAGCTGATGGGATTCAGAAGATGAATGAAACAATGTCGAAATTGGTTGATGAAGATTCATCTGGCTCTGGTTATGCAAGAAATCGAGGAAAGAACCAAGTGGTGATCAAACGTTTCAAGGACCTAAGACAGAAGATAAAGCACGTGATTAACGAGAACAAGAACGAGAAACATCGTATCACTATGGATGCTGTTTTAGACAAAGTACCTCGTAAGTATGGTTTTTCGAAAGATTTGAGACAAGACATTTTTGCTCACTTGAAAGGAAACTCTGCAACTAAGAACAAGAACAAAGCAGAAGGCGAGAAACTGAAGCAAATAAGAAGAACTTCGTCGTTGTGTGGATCACTCGACAGATACCTTCAGCTCTATGAATGTAGCTTCCAAAGAGAAGCGAAGAACAGTAACAATCCCGATAAATCATCAAAGATGGAGTTTGAGGAATCAGCTTTGCCTTCTAAGAGAGTTCCTAAATTCTTGGGAAGGATACTTTCGTTACCTGAAATGAAATCTTATGCTTTGAAGATTGATGACCTTCCTGTCCAAACAATCGAGGAAGAACAAGATGGCTTGGACAACAATTCAGAGACCTCAGAAGATCATTCTGAGTCTTCAGAACACGAAAAGCTTGAACAAACAGTGAAAGAAGACAGAGAAATGTCTACGCTTGACGCTGAACCTGAAACAAGATCCTTAAAAGAATCATCTGAAGAAAGCCCTGATAATGTTTCTACAGTTGATTTTGATGACATCTCTCGAGGTATGTATATATATATATATCTTTGACATTTAGTCATGACTCCATATCAAAGTTTTCGATCAAAATGACAAACATTTTTTTTCTTTTGCTCGGGTGTGTACAGAGCAAGATCCAGATACAGAGACTGTCTCGACAAGAAGCAAACAATTAGACGAAGTACTCAACATAGATGCACAAGATAAATTGAAATTCAACTATGTAAGAGACATTCTCGAGATCTCTGGTTTCAACGCACCTGAATCTCTCTCAATGTGGCAATTAGATTACCAGCCGCTAGATCCATTAGTCTACGAAGAAGTGACAACCACAACAGGATGTATGTTCCAGGATCCAGAATGTTCAAGAAACGAAGAAGAAGGTGGTAACTGCAACCACTTGCTTCTCTTCGATCTAATCAACGAGGTACTAATCGAAATATACGAAAGGTCTTACCATTATTGTCCCAAACCATTATCATCCCTATGTAAGATACATCCAATGCCGGTGGGGTATAGCGTTTTGAAGGAGGTTTGGGTTAGAATAAGTTGTTACTTGCGGTACAAGCCACACGATGAACACCAATCGTATGATAAAATTATGAGTAGGGATTTGTCGAGAGACGATGGATGGATGGATTTGCAGTTCGAGAGTGAATGTGTTGGGATTGAAGTTGAAGATTTGATCTTCGACGAGCTTCTAGAAGAATTTCTTGTATCGGGTTAAGAGGTATTCAAGAACTCGAATTATTTCTTCATATTCCTCCTTTTTTGGGTTCTTTTGTGTTTTTTGCTTGGAGTTTAAGGTACATAAAAGAGAAGGATGGTGTTTGTCAGTGATAAAATTGTGTGTAAAAGAGTTTTTAGAGAAAATCATGTGTTAACATGAGTGAGGATAAAAAAAATTGGAATATAAATATTTTTGATAACGATAATTTTGCAGGTTAGGTTTATGTATCCAAACCCTAATCCAAACATGTAATGTGCAATATTCTGATATGAATAAAGCGTTTGTTCAAATTGTAACCAATAGCCCGTCTAGCTCAGTTGGTAGAGCGCAAGGCTCTTAACCTTGTGGTCGTGGGTTCGAGCCCCACGGTGGGCGTTAAGTTTTATGCAATTTTGGAATTTGTATCTTTAAAGGAAACAATAGTGATATAATATATAACTATGACAATTGCTCATTTTAATTCTTGGCAATTCTGCAACTACATTAATCAATATAGTTTTCTTCACGTAAGTCCTTTATCAAGAGAAAAGAAAACACAATTTTTTCATATAGACACTCTTTTGCTTTTTAGAGAACTAGACTTATCGACACTGCATGATTCCCATATGGATGGTTCTCGTATTTTTAACATTACTTTTTCTTATAGATCGAATTGTTGGAAACGTATGAAAAAAAGAGAGATTAGATTCGAATACCCACATACAACGGACACGGTCGATAATGGACCCACTTTTCTATTGAGAGCCCATCTCAAGTTGAATCATCTTTTTGTGTACTCTCACTTCACCTTTTGACAAAAGTCATTGAAGCCAAACTTTTGAACACTACTTTATATTGGATAAACCAAAGTGATATATATATAAAGTCTAAACTAATCTCTATATATTTATGTTTGGTCAAAGAGAAAGAATTAATGAAAAATGATAAGTAGATAAAAGAAAATTTAAGGGTGCAAATGTTAGTTGAACGAATATTCATCTAATTTTTTACCATTTGAGATGAATAAATTAAAAATTTGATTTAATTTATTCAACTAAAAATATTTTAAAAATAAATAAATCGTAAAAAAATTTGTTTAATTTTCATCTACTATTTTGTAGAGGGATGAGTTTAATAATATTCAATTTACTTTTTCAATTCAATCTTTTAATCATTTATGTGATACAACGATTAGTGTTAATTGTTAAATGGAAATAGATGGTAGACCTTTATTTTATTTATGATTTTTTTACTCATAGCTTTTTTGTTTACAATTCTCAAAATTTTATTTTCTGTAAATTGGAAAAGGGGTAAAGCTGTAAATTGAAACTATTACTTGGGGAACAACGATTATTTAGGGAGGTGATAAGAGTGGACTAAGATTGTTGACACGTGGACGGTCCATAAATTTCTAATGTCGTCTATAAGTAATGAAGCTCTTCCGTTCATAAGTTTCATTCACTGATTGTTTTTAGAGCTTTATTAAATTAAGATCATTCTTCATAACTCTTCAGAGATCTCTTCGAATTTTCTAGAAAACATGTCTTGCTGTGGTGGAAGCTGTGGTTGCGGATCTGGCTGCAAGTGCGGCAATGGATGTGGAGGGTAATATTTTCTCGTCTCTCTCACGTTTTTGTTTTCTCGGAAAAACTCTATTTTCCCGAGAAAATCTGCCTTCATGCATTATTATTATTCTGTTTGTGTTTTGATTTTCGAAAAAGATATTTTTAAATTTTTTTGCCTTTTTATATCGATTTTCTGAATCAAAATCCCTAATTCTTCGATGAGATCATAACACAATTTTAATTGAATATCTCTGGTTTTAATTTTCGTTAATTTGACACACGATCTCTGTTAATTTTTGGGTTTGTACAGTTGCAAAATGTACCCAGACTTGGAGAGCACCACCACAGAGACTCTTGTCCTCGGCGTTGCTCCGGCGATGAGCTCTCAGTACGAGGCTTCCGGCGAGACTTTCGTCGCCGAGAATGATGCCTGCAAATGCGGATCTGACTGCAAGTGTAACCCTTGCACCTGCAAATGAACAACTCCATAAACCCTATTCCCAGTGTCTGTAATAACCCTAATGTTATGTTAGGTTTGCTTTTATGTAATAATGGCTGACTTCGCCGGTAGTTTTGCCGGCGACGTTGGTCTTCTTCTTCTTCCGTGTGTGTTTTTATGGTTTGGTCATTGAGATATCTCTGTAAGTTTTATCAATGTGACTTTATAAACCAAAACTATTATGGGTTTGTATTTAAGTCTTTGGAGTTAAGTTTCAGTGAGAAACTTTAAAGTTTGGATCTTTCTTGCTCAGTACACGTTTAAGATCAAGCCATGTCTCTGGTTACAAAGCTTAATTAACAAAATCAGACAATAATGAAATTACTCCACACACAAATACACAATACACAAGTTCTTGTTGCTAGAGACAACAACTAAGGTGTTGTTGAAGCAGAAACTGGCTTCTCAAGAATTCCTTCAGTGGCTCTTTTAAACAAGTTATGTACCTGTCTTGAGGTGAAACCGATCTTCTCTAAATCAGTAAGCTGTTGAAAAATTTAGATATTTGGTTAATAGATGAAGATAGATTAGCGTTCGGAGAAGATTTAGGGGGGGGGAAGACTGAAATGTATTACCGATTTTAAAGGGCTTGCTTCTCTGAGTTCAAGTATGTACTCAGCCATCTTCTGTCCAATTCCCTGAAATAAAAAAAAATGAAAACAGAGCTATGTGCAGTGAAACCAATTTTGACAATGGAAGCAGGGAGTTTTGAAATTCATTTTGCTGTTTGTGCATGTTCACAAACTGGTGAAGTTACCTTCAACTCCATTAGTTCTTCTCTGTGTGTTCAAAAATGAATAGATGAATGAAGTTAGTATGATCTTCTGTGATCCTAAGGTTTAGGCGAGCGAGCAGATGAAACTGGAGGCTATTATTACCTGTTGGCTGTGTTCAAAAAGTGAATGTACTCTTTTATGAGAGATGTCTGTGAAAAGAACAAAGGTTACAAAAGGATCAGATTTCAAGTTCTGGTCAGCATAAATCATGTTTTTAAAGATGTTGATACCTTTAAATTAGTGCTCCACGCATTGAACTTCTGGCAAGTGCCTTCCATCTGCATATTCTCAGGGTTTGCAGAAAGAAAAGGTGTTTTTGGGGTCACTGGCTTCAGAACAGGAGAGCTTCCATCTGCTGATTTTGGTTTTGAATTGGAGTCTATCGGAGACAGAGCTTCTCGAAGAGGACTCAGTTCAGTATATTTCTTCTCGAGGTCCAATGGGTTATCTGGAATAAACGCAAACCAAAGTTGGAGAAAAAGGAAATGTCCAAATTTTTTATTAATAAGTAGCTCAAGAAAGCCAACCTCTCAAACTTGCTTCTGATACCAATAGATTCTCTTCGCCAGATGTGTCTCTCTCATCTTCTTTGGTTGGAGAAGCTAACTGCAGATTATGTACAGGTTCCTGAATGTTCAAAGAACTCAATCACTTTTAACGCTTCCTGTTTTGTGTGAAAGTATAGATCCAAACGTGGAGTAGAATATTTTATACAAGGAGAAACGAGCTATATTGATGTTTTTCACAATGAATGCAGAAGCATACCCATAAATGTGAAGCAGCAAGAGTTTCCCCACCAAATAAGTTCCTTGCGGTCACAAATGCGTCCCTGTGCATGACTAAAGTATGAGGGAAGTGGTTTTCAGATGCAGAACACTTAAATACTACACCATTCAAAGGGATACCTCTGTCCTGTGCCGGCAAGCTTAGCACTTTCTGCAATGGTTGATCTATGACAGAGTAATTTCTTGACCGAGCTTCTTGAAATTGACGTTTGAGTTGTACTTAGAAGGGGAGAACGTATTGCCATCATTCTATGCATGCTTTTCGTCTTGCCTTTTGATTCAAGCCAAGCTTGCAGTTTTGCTTCCATATCTATTTTAACCTTGGGGGTCTCTACTTTGGGATTCAAAGAAACATCGTTTGAGATGTGCCTTGACCTTGCGGCCAGGCTAACAGTGCGAAGAGATTCTTGGTATTCTCCAGGATTCTAAAACAACAAAAAACAAAACAAATAGATTGATCACATTAGTCACTTAGGATATTTCCTGATCAAAGCAGTGAATCACACTTTAAATAATTCTTATCTTCCTACCAGACACGCGACCATGAGAGAATTACTTGTTCCTCCAAGTGAATCCTGCAGTATTCTAGTCAATTTGCTTTCCCTGTAAGGCACTCTTGGTAGGTTATTATTCAGTGCATAAACCACATTGGACAATGCAAATAATGACTGATTAATCTTGGCACTCTCTTGAAGACGGATCCCTTCATTTCCTGTCCTTCTATTGTCTTCGTTACCTGGTAAAAGCCATGGAATTTTTGTTAGTATACCAGAGAAGAACGTATAGAGGCTCCCTTCAACTGGCTTCAAGTATTTAAACACTTCCAAAATGGTAAAATAAAAACCTGCCAGATCAATCAGATTGATTTTTCCAGTGACAAGCCCTTCTGAGGTTACTGAGATCACAAGCACTCCATGGCTTCTACTAGAGACATCATTTAAACCAGTGTGTGAAACTTTCCTCCGCTGAACGCCACACGAGTATGCCTCGTGAAATTCATACATGGAGTTAACTGGGACACTAGAAAGTCCCTTAAGATGAACTTGTCCATCTTTGTCATCCCAAATAGCAATCTCGTTGGCTTTAACTTTTAGGAGATCCCAACATCTGTCCATGTAAACTTCATAATATGAAATCTCTGCTCTGGTTCCTGTCTTCTCGCACATAGACAGAATGGTGGACATGGTCAATGGCATCAGACCTGGTAGCTCATCGAATCCCTGATAATCAAATGCAAAAAGAGCAGAAACCATTATGAGGAAGCAATTTACAGAGAACCCCAAAAAGTAGGAAAGAGCTATCAATGTCTGCTAAAGCCATTTCAGAGCTCAACATTAAAATGGGTTTAATAAATCTCACAAAAGAAAAAGAGTTGTATAAAATCAATCAGAAGCTAAGTAACCCAAATTACCCTAATCCAGATATAAAACTAAAAATCGCTCATTTTCATGGTTTTGTGAGATATTACCCAACACTTTCCTCTACGATCAAACAACAATTCTAATAATATCTCCAATTGGCAAAAGAAATTAAGCAGAGACCAAAGAGAAGCCACAGCAATTTCGAAATTCACCCTAAATTCAAAATTGTGAAATTTGATACCTGCATCGTAAACGTCTTTCCGCTTCCGGTGGCTCCATAAGCAAGCACTGTAGCGTTGAAACCCTGAAAGATCCCTGGAATCAAAGGGTTTACTTCCTTATCAAAGATCTGCTTCACATTATCATCATCTCTCCCGTAAAACGCATCCAGCTGATAGCATTCGTTTCGACTGCTCAAAATTACACCAAATCCATATTCAAATTTTTAGCAATAAGAACCAAAATTTACGAAAGGAAAAACAAAAAGACGACTACCAGCTATCTGGATCTTTGAGTTGAACTGTCACTTCGCTAGCGTCATCGCCGTCGATTACGGAAACGCACGATCGTCCGTCACCACTCTCGTCGGATATCTCCCGGGGAAGAAACGGACGAATCCTGAGAACGACCCTGACCTTTGAAATCGAAGACGAATCCAACACTTTGGTTTTCGCAGGGGTTTTCGAATCCATCTCTGAATATGTTTGAGAAAAAGAGAGAGAAGATAAGTTAAATTCAAAATTTGATCTAGTAGTGAGTGAGTGAGTGATCCGTTGGTAAGTTTTGAATTCGCTATGTTAAACTTTTAAAAAGGCCTTTTTATTTAATTTATTTATATTACTTTCTCGGACTTTGGGCCTATTTGTGGCCCAAAAAATAACATCGGACGGTTCACGCTTTAAGAAACTACAATAGATCCCCCAGGGGTGATCCGACGGTCTAAATCCTCAGGGACATCTGCATTGCCAACGTGTTTGATGGTCAACGCAACAGCTGAATAGTGCCGTTTGAGGTTGAATTTTTTTTTGTTTCAAACGTTAACCCTTTTTTTTTTTTGCCACCATTTACGGCTATAGTTTGGTTTTCAGATAACCGGCTGTTTTATTAAACCATGACTGAAACTTGTTGTTTTTCGTTGTTAATTTGGAAAAAGCCAGTCACAAAAATTTGAACCACAACTTAACAAAGAATGAAACTAGTCACTTTTATTGTTAAAAAAATGTAAATTATGAAACATTTCCCATGAGTACATATATTTACTAAATGTATATGTGCGTATTTTGTAGAAAAACAAACCAAATATCATAAAAGACATTTGAGTTGGTTTGGAATAAACCGGCCGGTATCAGGTTAACGGCGATTAACAGATACGTCGGCGGAAGAAGTATTCGTTACAATATCCCTACCTCCTTTTTTTTTCCAATAGTCTCCTCTCTCTTCTCTCTCTCTCGTTCAACGGGCAAAGTTTTTTTCGAATAAGGTTTTTGGTTTTTTTTTTAACGTTCCCTTGCTTCCTGGCGAATTCGCCCATCTCTCTATCTCGATGAGCTCCAGTTCGAATCCAGCGACTTGTTCACCGGTAAAGGTCAGTTTTTTTCTCCCTGAATCTGATTAGGGCTTTTCATTTCTTGTGATCAGATTGTAAATTTGTAATCTTCTTCTACTGTGGTGTGAGTCATGTGTGTTAGGTCTGAATCGGAACACGTTTGAACGTGTCTTTCTTACTGGTTCCTAATGATTAGAATTATATAAACCCTAAAAAATAATAGCTGGGAAAAATCGAGTTGTTTTAGTGAATTCCCTGATTTGTTAGATCTGGCTTCTGTTTTGCGGCCATGGGGTTTCTAGAGTGCTCTGATTTTCGATTAATTGATTGATAAAGATTCGTTCTTCTTCATTTCGTGTTTAATCCCATGTTTTCTTTTAACGAAAATTCTGGATATTGGTGATGGTATCTTTAGGAGGAAATAAGTGAATTGAAAATTGAGATTCAATGTATGGAGAATAGGCAACCATTAGCTGCTTCTTGCTCTTCTGCATCCGAAGGCAGTGGCTGTTTCTTCCTCAAGTCACCTGAAATCGCAACTCCAGCCACATCATCTCCAACTCCTCGGTACTATTACTATCTGTTCCAATTTCAACTTCGTTCTGTGTGTTTATACATACAACTTGTTATGAAATGATTTGAAAGATTGTGTGTTTAGTGACTTAATTATAACTCTGAATTCCGCACCGAACTCATTCTCAATTCTTGGTTTTTGCAATGTTTTAACGCTGATCTTGCAGGAGGACTAGTGGCCCTATGAGACGAGCAAAAGGTGGTTGGACTCCAGAGGAGGTTAGTGGTTGCTTTTGTTTCTAATTTTCTAGTTTTCGGTTTCATAATTTAGTTGATGTGTAGAGCGACCTCATTCGATTATGTATCTCATATGTATATGGATTACTGTTTACTTTAATGAAAGAGAAGACTAGCTTTATTGTGGCCTATAATTGGTTTCTATCACTATTCAGGATGAGACACTTAGACGAGCGGTTGACAAGTATAAGGGAAAGAGGTGGAAGAAAATAGGTATATTTCTTTCCTTGAATTGATTTCCTCTAAATGTAGTAGCATCGGTGTTGCAACACATTCAATAAGATTATTGGTCTTCTAATGATGAACCTATTTGGATAATTTTTAAGATTATATTGGGAACTGAACTCTTGTCTAGATGTATTTACTTGAATGTATGAACCATCTTCTAATGATGAACCTATTTGGATAATTTATAAGATATATATTCAGGAACTGAACTCATATCTTAAATCTGCTGAATACTGTGTAGTTCTCTCATTCATAAAACATGATCTCTGCTGTGCACTTTACAAGAGAACCATGATTTTCTTTTTTGCCTCTTCAATGTTTAATTAGCTGGTTTTGGTCATTCTTCTGGTTGTTTCAATTTTTTCTATTTCATTTTACAGCGGAATTTTTCCCAGATAGAACAGAAGTCCAATGCTTGCACCGGTGGCAGAAAGTTCTTAATCCAGAACTTGTCAAAGGACCTTGGACTCAAGAGGTTCTCTTTTCTTTTCTTTTATTTTTCTACGTAAATTTGCTAGCTCTAAAATTCTCTTTCTTTTGCCATTTGTAGGAGGATGATAAAATCATTGAACTTGTGAAAAAATATGGACCTGCCAAATGGTCTGTTATCGCGAAGTCTTTACCAGGTCGTATCGGGAAACAATGTCGAGAAAGGTAATAAAGATTAGAAATTTAGTATATTGACCATCTGAAGAAAAGAGTCTAGGCCTCCTTTGCATTTGGAAGTCTCAATGTGTTTATGATTACAGGTGGCACAACCATTTAAATCCTGGTATTAGAAAGGATGCTTGGACCATAGAAGAAGAATCAGCTCTCATGAATGCTCATCGAATGTACGGAAACAAATGGGCGGAAATTGCTAAGGTTTTACCGGGAAGGTATACTTTCTTGTTGAACATAATTAAAAAAGGCCTTATAAGAAATAAAGTTATTTTACATTTTTGAACATCTCATACAGTTATTGCTTCTGATTTCTACCTACTTTATGCAGGACTGATAACGCCATAAAGAACCATTGGAATAGTTCCCTGAAGAAAAAATTAGAGTTCTATCTAGCAACTGGTAACTTGCCACCGCCAGCAACCAAATTCAGCGTTCTGAATGATATTGCTGATGGAGACAGAGATTCCAAGCAGTCTAGTGCAACTAAACCTTTCAAGGATTCTGATTCTGTTACCCAAACTTCTTCAGGAAATGCAAATTCAAATGAAGTTGGAAGAGACCATTTTGACGCTTCTTCAGCTCTTCTAGAAGATGTAGCTGCTTCACGAAGAATCGGTGTCAATGAGTATGCTTGCTCTCCTGTTGAATACAAGCCTAAGTTGCCTAATCTGGAACCAATTTCAGAGGAAGTCAGAACCAACTCAAAAGCTTATGTTGAGAGATCAATTCAGAGGAAAGAGGAAAATGGGTTTGGAACTCCAAAGCATGGGAATTTGTACTATAAGTCCCCACTTGACTATTACTTTCCATCAGAAGCGGAACTGCAACGTATGTACGGATATGAATGTGGTTGCAGTCCTGGTGCTGCATCACCAGTCAGCTTAATCACTCCACCGTGTAATAAAGACAGTGGTTTAACTGTGTCAAGAAGTCCTGAATCTTTCTTGAGAGAAGCTGCTAGGACTTTTCCAAACACACCTTCTATTTTTAGGAAAAGGCGAAAAGTTGTTTTGGCTGCGAAAACAGATGATGTTAATGTTGGAGTTAAGGAAGCTGATCAAAAAGAAGAAAGTAAAGATAGCTCAGATATTTCTCCAGCTGAGAGAGAAAGTTTGTTACTGGAGACAACTGATGATTGTAGGGATGAAGAAAAACTGGAGTCAAATGGGAATGTTTTCAACGTGTCCCCACCATATCGGTTAAGAGCTAAAAGAACAGCTGTAATAAAATCAAGACAGCTTGAGTTTACATCTGCAAAAGAGAAGCAGCCGGATAATGAAACCGAAACATCTGAGTTAGCATCTGAGGAAGACGAGCCTGTGTAGAACCCTTCTTCTCTTTATGCAGAAATCTTCTTCATCTTGTGCATACAAAGCTGGATACATCAGCTTACATATGTGCGTGAAAAATTTAAATACTTTCTCTGATGTCACTAATTTGAGTTACAACTCTGAAATTTCATCGTTCTTGATACAGAAATCATGTGAAGAAACAAGTATGGTTCCAGAAGAACTGAAGCTTTGCTGGGAAGAATAATGTGTTGATACATTTTCATTCTCTTCCTCAGAGCCTCAAGCTGTTGGGTCATCAAACACCGGAACTAAAATGGATAGGTAGGTACACTCGAAGTAGTTTAATTTTATTGTTCACACATATGGTGGGAAATGATCTTCTGTTTACATTTAAATGATAATTGTGCAGAAACTAGTTTAAGAGATTAGAATTGGTTATATTCTTTTTATTTTGAGGGCTTTTGAGTATAAAATGTTGCATGGTTGAAGAAGGCACTGACAATTCTTCATCTTCTCAAATGGCCATCTAAAAATTGCTTCTTCTTTTTTTTTACTGTAAACAAATCTCTCCCCTTTAATTCAACGATTTATCGACCATTTTCTGGTAAAAATTAGTAAACTTAATAAATAAAAGAAACCTACGCAACTGCAAATATAATACTCTATTTACATTCATCAGATATCCACAAATAAAGAAATCAACCAAAGTGACAGAAATTTACATCAGAAAAGCTCTCAAATCTTTAGAATCTCAACTGATGATGATTTCAAAGCAACAAATGCATATGATCTCATAAAGGACAAAGTCTGAGAAAGAGGCGCAGACAGTTTAAGTTAAGAAGGTTCCAATTGTGGTCTGGCCAAGAACTTTTGAACTGTGATCAAGTCCATGAGAACCAACCTGAGGAGTTCACAAAGCAAAATATGATTTTTATTACCATACAAACAAAAGCTAGTTCTTTTGATTGTTGAGACAAACATTTACCATGTAAGTTAAAGCAGCATAACGTTCTTCATTCAGGTATAGTGGTTTTCCTCTGGTCATCTCGACATCCTGGAACAATAATCAATGTCCATAGCCCGGAAACATCCGAATCAACAAGACATACCCATCAAATCGTAAAAGTAGAATGAAACAGTTTTCTACCTCTTCTCCAAACGTATCCAAGTAAGGAGATGGCCAAGGTGATTGTCTTGCAAATCTTTGTAGCAAAATTGTGGTCCGCTATCGAAAAGATAAAGATTAATCAATTAATAGCCCAATAATGATGCACACACCATACATACACAAGCAATATATAAAATAAAAGAGAGAAGCTATATCCACAATAGAGAGAGAGAGAGGCCATACCCTTATTAGAAGATATACACCAGTACCAGCACCACAGGTAATTGCATGAGTCTGACAACCACTTTCTCTGTAATAAATATGTTAGGACATCACTATTGGTTTTTTATAACAATAACAACGTCAAGCAAAACGATATTTGGAGACTACTGGAAGTAAAGCAAATACCTGCAACAAGGTCTCCATATTGGAGAACACAATCTTCCACAAAGAAGACATAATGCAGGTTCTTCGATAACTTTGGTGCAGTTGCTGCAAGGTTTTTTTATACACCTAAGAAAGAAAACATGGCTTCTTGATTAGGGACATTGTCTTCGAATGGGAAACAGCTCGTGCAAAAACCAGAGAGAGATGTCGCTGCAAACCTTTGCAGTAGGTCCTGGTATAGATTGGGTAATTTCATTAGCTGGAAAGGAACTACAGGGGTGATGCAAAGGGGCCTTTTAACTCTGTTGCCTCTGTATTCCTGCCGCAAATGCTGGAGCCATGTTTGAGTTAAAGAGCGGAGACGTTCATCGTTGAGAATGGTATCTACAGGCGGAATCTTAAACATTTTCTCCAATTCTTGCACATGATTCAGCTCAGATTGGGGACTGTACAAGAAATCCATATTGTCGCTGGTGGAGTCAGATGGCAAATCGAACATATCTGCCTCTTCATGAAACTTCCCAGGAGTAGATTTCAGTAGCTTCCACAACAAAGCACATTTCCTCAAGAAAGGAAGACTATATTTACGGATTGTGTCTTTTATATCACATGATAAATCCATATTGTTAGACATGAAATACTCCCAACCACCTGATTCTCTCATAGCGTTGGAGATGTCATTAAGCAGGTTTTCCTCAAAATTTAATTCACTCAAGTCACTTAGGCGACATGCACAATAAGCAATTACAGTCTGCAACAAAGACAGCAAAATTAGGAAATGTGAGTGTAAAGAGGCGAAATTAGTATATACACAGAGAACAATGTGGCATACCTGAACAAGAGAGACACTGTGGAAAATATGCACAAGGGATAATAGAGATTCCTTGCATGTGAGAAAAGGAAAAGGGAGACAAAAGAGAGCCCACATCAGTGATGAAAATGGGTCATGGGCAAGAACTGGATCAGATGCTCGGTTCCAGAGCAGGTTTGTATACTTCAATGAACCTGTTGTGCCTGAAAAGATGGCAATATTCTCAGATGTTATCCAGCAACATCTACAGTTAGCAACTATTTCATTAATATTTGGGAATTTCTAGATCTGGTAAAATTGATCCCACTAATGTATAAGTGCAAATACGGAGGCCATGTCGACAGACATTTCCATGTCATTTATTCTCTCTGACAGTAGGAGAAAAAGTACCTTCACTTCCAAATATGCTGCTCGAAGAACTACTTGAAATTCCAGAGCATATAGACTCTGCAAGATGCTTCATACCCATAAATCTCTGACGAACATGAATAGCATTCTTTGATCTGGTGCTCTGTACCACTCGTAATAAGAGTGACAAAACAGTCCCCGTAGAGGTTTTAAACTCTTCATACAAGGAGTCAATACAATAGACAGGAAGCATTGAATTCTTCGCACAACGACTAACAATTTCCATTGAAATAAGAGAGTACTTAAGGGTGTCCCACATGAAGATTAATTGTGGTAGCCACGAACTTTCTGAAGGTTTTTCCTGTCGCTTGGAAAAATAGAAATTCCAGAGCTTATTAGAGACAGATTCAAGATCTTTCCTTCTTGGTCCATCTCCCTGCAGAGAAATCGTTTTACCGCTATCACCATCTTCGATCACTTCAGCAGCAGATCGTAGTAGACACAACGCTTCAGAGAGCCAAAGAGAAGGCTTCTGTGCATCTGATCTACCTAACTTAGTACGCGGACTATCTTGAAGCTTTGAGACAGAACATAAATCTCCAGGACATGCTGGCAATACGGAATTGGCTAGTCGGCGGCATGCAGGACAGAGAAATTCTCCCTGACAGAATAAACAATGTTTAAGCTTCAGAAGGAGTACATTAAAGCACCAGAAAAATATCTGTAAATTGGTCACACAAATACCTGTTCTAGATCCACAATATGTGCACCTTCAAAGACATTTCTTCTGCCAGACCTACACCATTCAAACAAACAAACAAAAAAAGCTTTTAAACGTAATGTGAATATCACAACTGTAAATCAAGGAAGGAAAATAATCAAATTCGATTTTGCCCAACAGGTAGGAAAGAAGTGTCAACTTAAGAGATAAATTCACCTATCTACACGCTGATTAATTAAGATTTTTGTTTCACATATGACCACCAAAGAAGTCAAACATGGCTCACCTTTCCTTTAAGGATTTTAAATATCGTTCAAGACAGCTTTGATGCACAGCATGTCCACATGATGAAAGATAAACCCCATCACAGTCGGTAGGGTGAAACCCATCTGAACCAGCATCAGGACGCCTGGAAGTCTGTCTTGTTCGAATATCAGGAAATCTAACTTGTAAAGTAGATGGACCACCAACAGAATTTTTCTCTGAACTATTTTCAGATTCATGGTATCGATGATCTACACGTGCAAGGCTTTGATTTATCATGTTTTCAATTTTTTTATGAACAGTTTGATACATGGCTATCTCCAATGATTCCATGTTAGATTCATCTTTTCCCCTCCCATCGCTAGACCTCTTCTCTGTCTGACCATTCCCTATAAGCCGGGCTTTTATAGATTCAAGCACAGAATCGGTAGCATCATCTGACAGTTGCAGCACGCGAGTAGAACTTATTCTTAAACTATCTGAAGAAGCATTCATTCTCAAAAGATCAGGAGCTCCATCCACAGAAATCTGCTTTTCGGACTGTGGACCTTGATCCCAAGATGGAGGGCCTCTATCCACAAAACTCAATAGTTTAGATTTCTGCAGGAAAAAAGACATCATTAAGAATGATGCAGAACAAACTTCCTCGGAGTATATGTGTATTTAACCTTAACAGTCACAAATTATAGTATTATCCATGCTACCAACCTGGAGAAAAATCAAGAAAGAAACGGGGTCTTTGGAATCTGGGTCATGGCAGAGGGAGCAAACTTCACGGACAGCAGTTTTTGAATCATGTTCCATAACAGAGTTACTTGTTTCAGTTTCAGATATCGGATCATCATCATCCATGCTGGAACTCAAGGTAGACAAGAACTTCGACTGTTCAGCTTTCATTTTTGCCTGCATGCAAGATAGAATAAGCATAACTAGCATTTCCTAGAACTTTTTAATTCTGACTGTAGATAACAACTTGAATAATGAGCATAAGAACAATTTAGACAGTCTTATACAAAAAAATATTCTATTACCACAGAGGCATCTATGTCTACGTTCTGCATGCTCCTTGTTGATGCTTATCAACAGGGCGAAACCATAACAAGGGTCATGCAGGACCCAAACAAGTCAAGGAGCGAACAGCAGCCCTCATATGTTAACATGTATGATCCTACATCAATGGCTACCGGTTCCATGTCTAACTTGTGCAATAGATTTGAAATAGAAGGATCTTACCATAATAGCAGCCTGCCTCTCTCTAGCTTTAGCCTTGCGCTTCTCATCAGAAGCAGAGCCTGACATGACTTTATCAAAGCCAGATTGACCAACCACCTCTGGGGCAAGACTTTGCAATAGGTTCATACAAACAGAATCAATTGCACTGAACTTCTTCAGCAAATTTCCAATCCAGGACGAAATATTACAACTGCCTGCCTCTGGAAATTGATCGAGGCCATCGCCCATACGAGTCCTCATTAACGAAACAAGAAGAGACAACAAACTTTGTTTTTCAGTCCCTTGATCTATACCAATTATTTTCAGACTAGCTAACTCAAGAATTGGAATGGAATTTTCTAAGCAACGATCCTGACTATTAGATTGCCTCTGCTGAGTGCAAATATCCAATGATAACGAAAGTAAGTGCAGTGCAGTTATAAGAACGCCATCTGGAGCACGTGATTTAACTGATGTACCACTCTCTAGTGCGTAGTATAAAGCAGATGAAATGATTTGAAATGTGGCTTTGCAAATGCCTATTCTAGCAAGCCCCTTTAGAGGCGGATAGATCATTCTCCACCTAGGAAGCTGAGTGGTCAATGCAGACACTCCACAATAACGCAAAAATCTTTCTTCTGCAGATTGCAATTCTCTCGAATGCCAACGAGGGTGGTAGAGATCCAATTCCTTCCAACAAGATGACCTTAGTGAATACTTTCCCTGCCAACGAACTAATGTCAAGTGATTTTTTACATTGCGTGTCAACTTAAAGGTGATGCCAGCATATGGGTAAGAATCAAGACCTGGTTCATGCCGGATGGATTGCAATATACTGAAACGTCATCTAAGACCTCCTGGAGCTCGTCCAACTTGGACAAGTCACGGGGTAAAGATTTGACCAATTGACTATGAGTGAAATCTCCAGTGGCTAACTTGAAGATGATCTCTCTTCTCAAACTTTCAGCAGTAGAAAGACCACAAAATCGTCTTTCCTGCAGAATCTGTATCAGAAGAGCAAGCATTTCCTGGACCAAAACTGGTTCATACCTGAAGAAATTTATGATAAGAATCATGTCAAAATGAGGCAACACAGACCGATAGTAAAATCTTTAGATACAAGATAGTCATTAGGATTGACCATCTGGTAATAAATAAATTCGTGAATGAGTAAATTTACAGAATAATATAATAATAAAGACAAAATGCTTGTTCTACCCCAATGTCGATCGAACTATTATATGAAGAGACAGTCATATTGAACGAGGTAAGTTGTCAGTTTGAATGTAGCAGAACTATAAAACCATATACTGAGATCAATTACCAGTAAGAGGACAATAGGTACATACTCATTTGTTATATCCGGATTTAGTGAAAGATAGCTTGAAAGCCCAAATCGACTGAGAAGCTTATCAACATAAGAATCTGCGGGAGCTAACGCCCCACAACACTGCAGAAGAAATAGATCAAGCTCAAGTCCCTGTTCAGACCTGTAAATAGAAACTACTAGAATGAGAAACGAGTAATCTCTTCACAACCAAATTACCAATTTCAAAGCTGCATCTAGTTAAACATGCAAAATGATGAATTACAGCACTTTATAACAACAATAGTATTCTCACATACCAACGAACTGACCGATACCACTCACAAGATACTAATGCAGAATCCCCATTCTTCTTCCACATTCCAGCAATAACCTGGGAACAGAAGACCCTAACCCGTAGAACATGCTCCATAACGAGTGCAGAAAATCCATAAGGATGGAAATCTCCTATCACAGAGCTGAAGAAGTCTGCCTGTGGGATCTCATGACTAATACTGACTCCATTGGGCGATGCAGATTCTCCATAACATATCCTTAATGCTTTTTCTATGAGCAGAGAAAGTAACCGGTGTAACGGCAGATGAACTGATATGGCCTGAGAACTCACATCATAGTTAATGTCCGGCCAATCACACAGACCAAGTATATGTACTCCTGATGCATTCTTTGTCAAATCAGAGTTGCAAGATACTCTTCTAGAGTCAGCCGTAACATCTGTCTGAACCACCCCATTCGGTCCACCAACATTATCCAAGCTAAGATTTGTTTGTATATCCCCGCATAGAGGTGATAAGCCAGTACTCGGATCTCTACTAGAACTGCCAAGATTACTAGAAACACTTCCTCCAGTTTCAACCTTTAACAAGTCTCTCCTTGGCCATGACATCTTACTTCCAGGGATGTTTCTGCCGCTAGGTGAAGGCAACTTGCAAAGAAACTTTGATATACCTTCATCATTTCCTAAGCATGTCTCCAAAACTTTCAAACATTCGCGTATTAAGCATATGGCAGAAGAAGGAAGCAGGGCATGGAAAGTATCAATTTTGTGGACTTCAGAGGCCATTGAGCTATCAACGGAGCTGCTGCTTACCATCGCAGTACATACCGAATCTTCATGAGACAATCTTCCAACTTTTGCATACCTTTCTCCATCTCCATCACACTTGTGAAGTTCTTCATTGGCGGTTCTCTCATTTTCTATTTCTTCATCACTGGCAGCAGAATATGTACCATTAACCAATAGAGAGTGAATAACAGCTATAGAATGACCCAAAACAAAGAACAAATGCATGTACTCATTTTCTTCTTCAATAGGGATTCCAGTCTCTCTTTTTAAAGGATTCATTCCTTGAGCAAAGGTCAAGAGTTTCAACCATGATCTTGATAACTCCCGTTGTTCATGTGTTGCATACTTAGAAACTATAGCATGGCTCGTAACAAATTTTAAGTCTCCAATGACACGGTCACTTGTCTCACACAACCGTTCCCACTTTGTAGCCTACAAAAGAAAACCGTCAAACACATTTCACTAGGAGCACAATGAAAGCGGAAATAAAACTCATCACCATTAAAATGATAAGTTACTGAGTAGAAAGTGTCACCAAACCCAAAAATGAGAAAAGAAGACATCTGTTTACCTGTAGCACACCATCCTCTCCAGAACAAGAAACAAAGATATCATTGAGGCATCCCAAAAGCATAGCTAGCAAATTCATTTCCTTCACCAGCAACGGTGTTAGAGTTGGCACCGTGAGGATTTGCACAGAAAATGTGGACAGTAGAGGATATTTCTTGAATGCATTATCAGTACCCTGCTTAACCGCTTCACTTATGACAACTGGATAGTAACTCACAAATGCTTTTGCAAATTCACACTTGAAGACTGGATCTCCTATTAATTTGAGGAACAAGTCATGTAGTTTCTTCATAACATCTTGGTCCAAGAACCTCTCAGCCTTTAGGAGAATACTCAATAAACCACTTGAAGAGATAATCCTTCTAGAAACAAAACTGAGTAAACTCTCACTGGACTTAGAAAATTCCAGAAGCATTTCAACCACTATAAATGTCAGCTCGTTTGACATCTTTTGGAGTACCACAAGAGTATCGTTGGATCTAGCACCTTTCTGACCAATACTTTCTGCAGTCAAGAGCTTGTTATTCCAACAAGCAAAAAGGGCATCAAGTACAGGCCCAACTGAATTTGCTAGATTTTCTGAGAGGAGTTGAATCTGTTCAGAACCTTTATGATTTGAACAGAAACCCTCTCGTTTCCATGCTGTCTCATCCCCACAATCACAACAACCACCACCTGTGTAGATGATCGAATAATCGTGGGAGTTGTGATTCCCATTCTGGAAACAAGGCACGCAGATTGCACAAGTTGGGTCATTCTCACATGTCCTACACCGATATGCTATATCATTGTGTCCCCAGACAGAGCCACAAACACCTCGCTGATCAAGATTCAATTTTGCTAGATTCCTCAAAGAAGCATCAGGCTCATCCTGGAACATCAACCACTGCAGCATATTCATGCTCTCCCTGAACCTCTTTTTCATGCTAGGACTCACCGCAGACTTTCGAGACCGTTCCCTAGCTTCCTTCAATCCTAGTTTTACATCTTCATCTGTAGGTAAGAGAGCAGAGACTAACTCTGAAATCCTGGCCGGGTTAGCTCTAACGAATTCCACTAGGCCACGTTTAGAGCGGTATTTTTTAGGAACCCCCATAGAGGCAAGCCTCTACATAATAAACAAAGGCCAAACTTAAAACTCCGAGCAGTCACAGTACAATAAAACAAACTAACCACAACTACATCACCACGCATCATACAAGATAATACACTCAATAGTTCATGAAACACAATCAGGGCTACAAAAACAACGTCCATATAAATCATTGATAGTTCGGGTAGCACAAACAAAAACAATACCTCGATGACCAAATCATGCGAGCTGAGAAGAAAAGAACCAAAAAGAGGCGAGTCGGTCTCCATCTCCCCGATTAACGAGCGGCGGAAATACAAAACCACCACTGACACAACGCTGCAGAAACACTTGCTTAACCCTAATACGGAACTGTTACTCTCCAGGGTTTGTGCCTCCAACGAGAAATATTTCGAAATAGAACAAAGATGATGGGACTCGGATAGAAGCAGCAAGTGATCCTCTTCACACCTGAATCGTTCGAGATAAGTTTTCAAATTACAACAATTATATGTCTGAATTCAGCAATCGAATTGGGTTTAGGTTCCAAAATCGAAGAAGAAATACCTCCAATCGTCTAAGAGGAAACCCTAATTTCTCCGGAAGTCTCTTTTACAATAGAGATACGAACGAAAAAAAAATCACTATTGAGATTTTGTTTTTGGACATTTTCAATAACTAAATAAATTCCTTTTTATCAATTAACTAGCTCCATCACTAGTAGAATCTTCAGATCATATATCATAATTTTTAATTATAACATCTGATGTTAAATTTTTAAAAATTCGGTTTTTCAATTTTGTAAAGTTAAGTTTTCTAATTTTCACTTATAATTTAAAATTGGTTTATGACATATTTTGAAAATCAGTTATTACATTTAGAAGTATATCACTACCAAGAAAAAAATAATGAGAAAACATGAACGATGAATGGCTTTTTTTTTGTGTCACGAACTCAAAAGTCTTTTTTTAATTTAAATCCTGGTTGAAAAAAGTAGTCATAGATATGAAAACAAGAAGTCAAATTCAAAGATAATGATGTGATAGTATAAAGTATAAATTAATTAAAACTATTTGATGTAGTATAAGTGATTATGTACTGAAAACAACTATTGTAAAATGCAACTATGCATTAAACTTAAAATAATTGTGTCCCAACAATCATATATAAATCTGCAAATTAATTAATAGACAAAGATAATAGTATATATACATCATCAACTACATTAGTGGCCGGAGGTCATAGGCCATGAATGAAAGTCAAGCCTGTTAATAGCTATTGCCATACGAGTCCATAATAATTTATGGTTCAATACTTCAATATATTGGGCTGGGCCTATAGATACCTAGCCAATTTGTTTTTTGTTTTTTGTTTTTTTTTTTTTGCCTTCAGCCAATTTGTTTTCTTTTTCACATTTGGAACAAGCATATGCTCAAATCATGTTCCTAGCAATCTGACCACAAATCTAATTTATTTTCGGATCAATTTAAACAACATAAAAAGAACGTTTACATCCGTTAACTAACAAAAATTACAAGTTAGATAGAATAATATAATAAACAAACGCGAACATAATCCGGTTGTGTAAGAAAATTTGTAATACAAAATATTAACAATGAGATACAATCATTTTTGTATAAAAACGGTGTTTTTCAAATTTTGGAACATAAAAAAATTTAATAAATGATTGCAAATATCACTTTATTATATTTTAGTATGTTATCACTGTTGACACAAACACAACAACAAAAATTACATTTATGATAAATACTTTTTATTGAAGTAGTTGTTTTCCATTATTTTTTGGTCTAATAGGTCAATTATTTCAAAGTTTAATGTTTTAACATCCTTTATTTTTTTAATTCATTATTTTGTATTTACTAGAAAACGAAAAAATAATATATTAAACAGAACGGTCCAAAAGACAAACGGACTACACGGCAGCTATTTTTTTTAAAAAAATACTTTAAGTCCGTCAATCCATTTTTAATAATAATGATTATTTTTTTAGAACCATCAAATTTTTAAAAATTTTGAATATTATATACGAAAATGGGCCACAAAATATAAATTCTGATTCGTGTCACCATTTTCATTGGATCGACAATATTTGTAAGTGATATAAGCAAAAAGTGGATTACCAATGCCAATCCTAATCTTCTTATAGTTTTTAAACGAATCATAGCCAAGTAAACCGATACTTTGGTAAAAAATATGCAATCTCTACTATACATACTGAGGACTATCAATCACACTAAACAAGCACAGGGCTTCTTCTCTTCGATCCACTCAGCCTTCTCAAAGTATCGCAGCTGTTCTAAAACTAGTTCCCCACAAAGGACTATCTTCGGCGACTACAACCACAAAACTAACTTGGTAACTTCAAAATCTAGCTCCTTTTACAACTAATATAAATTCTTTATTGAAGTTTACCTTGTTTCTTTTTTTGGAAAACCGTTGTGGAAACATAAGAGTGCAATTTGTTTAGTAATAATATAAGGTATTTATTTGTCCCACTGGGTATAGGAGTGTCGAAGTCTTATGGAAAAGTCAACAAGTCAACGATGAACAGGGAATGATGAGGAAGAAAACAAAGACTAGTAGGGTGTTACCTAAAGGTCCAAACAGAGAGAGAAAGAGAGAGGAAAGAGCTTAAAAAAACCATCTTTCTCACTTCTTTTCATTTCAATTAGTTTTATCATTCTCACAAAGACTTTTCTCCGAGAGAACAAAAAGTTAAGGCTATTTGATAATTAGCCAGCTCTATTGATCTTGCCTCTCTGGGAATTTTTCGTTTTTCTTTCTCCAATTTTTGGGTTTTCTGGTGGGTCTTTTTCGATTTTCGCTCCATTTTGTACGCCTTGAACTGGGTTTGTGTTTACGCACGTAAAGGTCTCATCTTTTTCTCTTCTTTTAATCGAAGATTATAGAGCCGAGTGAGTGTCTTAATGGGAGGTTGTTTCAGCAATCGGATTAAGACAGATATTGCTTCCAGTACATGTGAGTCCTTGGTCAATTTCATGTCTTTCTATTATTTTTTGTTATTTAATTTGGAAAAGATGATTCATATATCTTGTGGAGATTTCAATGATTGTGGTTCTTTCACACTTGCTTTGTCCTGAAGTTGAATTCTATGAAGTTCTTGTTCAGAGTAGAAGATAATATGTTTCCATTATTAGTAAAAAGAGTTGAATCTATGGGAATTGCTGTGTCGGCTAAGTAGAATCGACTGTCACTTTATTCTTTATAAAAAGGTTGTCTTTTTGGAATCTAAACCATGGATTTAAGCTGTTTCACTCATTATGTGGTTTTAATTCTAGGCAGATTGGGAGAACTCTGAAAGGCTAAAATCAGCTTCATCAATCTTTCTTTCTAGAATTAGAATCTAAATGCAATGGCTTGTGAAATTTTTGTGTGTTTTAAATGTTCTGAAAGAAGAATTCTTGTAGGGCTAAGTTCGAAATTCTTGAGTAGAGATGGGAGCAAGGGCTCGTCGACTACTTCCTTCTCTCATATGCCTCGAACAGAAGGCGAGATCTTGCAAAATGCTAATCTGAAGAACTTTAGCCTCAGTGAACTAAAATCTGCAACTAGGAATTTCCGGCCTGATAGTGTCGTTGGTGAAGGTGGATTTGGTTGTGTTTTCAAAGGCTGGATCGATGAGGCTTCTTTCTCTCCGTCTAAACCGGGGACCGGGATTGTCATTGCTGTGAAAAGACTTAACCAAGAAGGGTTTCAAGGTCACCGAGAATGGCTGGTTAGTTGCATTTCTCAAGTTACCTTTTTGTTATCTGAACCATTTCAAGATTATTGAAGAACAGTGTCTTCTTTTCTTTTTTTAATTATGAAAATCAGGCTGAGATCAATTACTTAGGTCAGCTGGATCATCCTAACCTTGTGAAACTGATTGGATACTGCTTGGAAGAGGAGCACAGGCTTCTTGTTTACGAGTTTATGCCTCGTGGTAGTCTTGAGAATCACTTATTTAGAAGTAAGTTCAAATATCTTCAAAGAGAAAGAAGCTCATGGAAGAACTACTTATGCACAATGGTTAATCTTTCTTTTTTTTTCTCAAAACAGGAGGAACATTCTTTCAGCCACTTTCATGGAACACGCGGGTTCGAATGGCTCTTGGTGCAGCTAGAGGACTTGCTTTTCTTCACAATGCTCAACCGCAAGTTATATACCGAGACTTCAAAGCATCAAACATCTTACTAGATTCGGTATGACACATGATTGACACTTGTGTAGCTTTGGTTTTCGATGCAACCAGAGATGTTTATCTTTATTGTGTCACTATATCTGCAGAACTACAATGCAAAGCTTTCGGATTTCGGTTTGGCCAGAGATGGTCCAATGGGTGACAATAGCCATGTCTCTACCAGAGTCATGGGAACTCAGGGATACGCTGCTCCAGAATATCTAGCTACAGGTATATTTGAGTATTCTCTGTTACTGTGATCAATGAAGAGACCTTAGATTCTGATGTTTCTGTCAAATTTGAAAGGTCATTTATCGGCAAAGAGCGATGTGTACAGTTTCGGGGTTGTGTTACTGGAGTTGTTGTCAGGAAGAAGAGCAATCGACAAGAACCAACCAGTAGGAGAACACAATCTAGTGGATTGGGCAAAACCGTACTTAACTAACAAAAGAAGACTTCTCCGAGTGATGGATCCTCGTCTCCAAGGTCAATACTCGCTAACCCGAGCTTTGAAAATTGCAGTTCTTGCACTCGAGTGCATATCCATAGATGCCAAGAGTAGACCGACCATGAACGAAATCGTCAAGACACTGGAAGAACTTCATATCCAAAAAGAGGCACCAAAAGAGCAGCAGAATCCTCAAATCAGCATTGACAACAACAGCAACAAATCTCCACAAGCTGTGAATTATCCCAGGCCTTCAATTATGTAACAAGAAAAAGGTGGGATTTTTACCGGGTTTTAGAGATGTATAGACTCTTTACCTTCTCTCTGATTAGGTATTACGCTGTTTGGTAGAAACAAAAGAGTCTCTTCTTTTTATCCTAATTTCCTGGCAATGTAAGGGAGAGAACGATACTTAATAGTTGTAAACTTAGGTTCTTTTACAACAGTCACATGTTATGACATACAAAATGTTGTCGGGAAAAGCAAACCACAGAAAAGGCAACGAAGTGAGATCCCAGCAGACAATCAATCATGTGTTCATCGTCCTAACAATGCAACGCGATCTGACTGTACAGCTTGAGTAAGGTTGATGTCGAAAAGCTCGCAACGGATAGGCATTTCAATCTCGTAGAACGGATTCTTCAAGACATAATCAGTGTAGAGTTCATAAATGTATCTAAGGAGGCTCTCCATGTGAGGAGTCCCAGGTTCACAAACCACAAAGAACTTTGTTCCTGAGATATAAGTGAAAAAAAAAAAAAAAAATTCAACAATCAAGTGAAGGGCACGTAAAACAAAGGAATTGTAATGATATCTTGCAAATGGCGATGGATATTACCTGGGAGAGACTGGAAACAATGTAGATCAAAAGTGTCGGCTTCAAGAAGCTCGATTCCAGTGCAGCCATTTACAGGTGAAAGCTGCTGAGAGATGGCGTGCATTGAATGCCATAAACTAGCTACTCTCAAGCTATCATTCGTATCCATTCTTCCCTTTGTTCCACAATCCTGAATGTTCCCAAGTCCAAACACACAACACACACAGAGACCTCTGAGTTATACTCAGAACAGATCGAAAATCAAATCCAAACACAGTCTCTGAGTTAGGATTTGTCAATTTCAGATTTCAATAACAAATTGAAGAAAAATTAGTCAACTCTCTTTCCTTAATTGTTTCTCCTGAACCAAATCAAAGCAAAAAAAAAAGTCCAATTCTTTAGCAGCTATTCACAAACCCTAGAGTAATTCCTAAATCATTGCTTTTTCTAAACTTAGTAACCTCCAAAATTTTAATTTTTGTCTATCCCTCGGATAAAATCGATGAATCAGGCGAAATTAAGATCAACCAGTTCGTCATTCTCCAGACATGAGAAGTCGTAAGATTCTATACAACTGCGAGATCGAGAACAAGAGATCATACCTTGTAGAATATCAAACCACCAGATTTGTTAATTATGTAAAGACTGTAAATCGCTGCCATATATTATCGATAATCTTCAGAGATCCAACCCGAGAAATCAGCGAGACGATGAAGAAAGAACAAAGGGCCGCGGACTAAACAGTACAGATCTTAATGAGGAAAAACAAACAACGTCGTTTTCATAACGATGGTCTCTTCTCGCGCCACGTCGCCTATTTAGAAAAAAACGACGTCGTCAATTAAAGAACTAGCGTCTCTTAAAGCGCCACGTGAGCTAATGTTCAAAGTCTCACCAAAACGGTGTCGGTTTATTAATAACTTTCTTCACCAACTACCAAAAAACGTCTGTAGAAAAAGTATAAGTAAAGCAGAGAAGAGTAAGGGAAGAGAAGTACTAAAAATGGCGGTGACGGAAGATGAGAAGCGAAACTCAACGGTGGAGATCTCCGGATTACGTTTCACGTATCCTGGAATCGACGGTCATCCACCACCGGGATCAAAACCACTTATAGAAGATTTCTCAATCACGCTCAATTCCAGCGATCGGTGTCTCCTCGTCGGATCTAATGGCGCGGGTATTTGAAATTCTTTCTCGCTTTAGCTTGAAATGTGTGTGTATTGGATCTGAATTTGATGTAATCGGTTATTGGAATCAGGGAAAACGACGATTCTCAAGATATTGGGAGGGAAACATATGGTGGAGCCACACATGGTTAGGGTTCTAGGTCGCTCGGCGTTTCACGATACCGGATTGACTTCTTCTGGTGATCTTTGCTATCTTGGTGGCGAGGTTCGTCATGTTTTTCTGTGAATGTGATTGGATTACAAATTTAATGTGAATCCTGAGTTCTGATTTGGAATATAAAGATATCGGATTGTTCAATTTCAGCTTTTGTAGAGCTTAAATCAAGATTCCGCTTTTTTCCTATATACAATTTGTGTTTCACTGAGAACCTTGTTATCTTCTCTTCTTTCCAGTGGAGGCGTGATGTTGCATTTGCAGGATTTGAAGTTCCGATACAAATGGACATTTCAGCGGAGAAAATGATATTTGGAGTGGCTGGTATTGATCCTCAAAGAAGAGATGAGTTGATCAAGGTGAGGAGATATATATTTCAAAAATCTGACTTTGGTGAGATGATTAAGGTGCTGTTAATTCATCTTTACATGTGATTCGTTGAAGTTTTGGGATGGATTCAAATATATACAAGTATTTGCCATCATCTTGACTCATTTGTACTTTGTGAATTCCAAAGATAACATTAAATCAGCTGGAGTATGGTCTGAGCTTCGATCTTTGTCACATACCCAACACTTAAGCGTCAGAAGTATCATTACTCTATATTTTACAATCTGGAATGAAGTTGCTTGTTTTTACATCAAATGCATGTGATTCTCTATCTTTTTGTTTCGTTCTAATTGACGGTTGATTCAGGTGTTGGATATTGATATCTCATGGAGATTGCACAAGGTATCGGATGGCCAAAGAAGACGTGTCCAGATTTGTATGGGACTCCTCAAGCCATTCAAGGTAAACCTAAAACATTGTCTCCAAAAGTACGTATTTTAGAAGAATAAATGGTTTGATGGTTAAAAGAATGGACTAAGATCATAATTGGATCTAATTATCTAACATGCTTTAACAGTTTATCTGAATCTAATTTTCTTTAATCATCTATAGGTTCTCCTTTTGGATGAAATAACTGTTGACCTTGACGTTCTAGCAAGAGCCGACCTTTTGAAATTTCTAAGAAAGGAATGTGAAGAACGAGGAGCAACCATAATCTACGCGACTCATATATTTGATGGCCTAGAGGATTGGCCAACACATATTGTAATATAACCACACTATCTCTTTTCTCTGTTTTTTACTCCTCTGCCGTAGAATAACAAACCCATAACATAACATCTGCCATTGTAGGTGTATGTAGCTAACGGGAAACTGCAATTAGCATCGCCAATGGAGAAAGTGAAGGAGACAAGCAAGAAGTCATTGATGAGAACAGTTGAGAGTTGGCTCAGGAAAGAAAGAGACGAAGAGAGGAAAAGGAGAAGAGAGAGGAAAGCAAATGGGCTTCCGGAATTTGAATCACGGGCTGAAGAAAGCCGTGTGACCGGTGATCCAGCACGGATGCTTAACAATGGCTGGGCAGCCGGGAGACTTCACTCTACGGTTGCAGGCGGTGAGGATAATTTCGTCTTAAGCTCAAACAGAGTTCTAAGATAAGTTATGCAAGGGAAAAACAGACTCCATTGGAACAAAAGGGAATATTTAATCATATTTTTATATTTTTGTTTTTGACTTTTTGTTTTTTACCCACGAATAATATTGCTTCTTCTTTTTCTATAACCTATTTGTTACTCTGAAATATGAGTTTATATTATTTTTATAATTATATTTTAGTTTTGTAATGGGAGTGGTCAAGAGTAAAAAGACTCGAGACTGTAAAGTTCTTGTGTTACAGTTTTTTAGTTGATGTTTTTTCACACAAGTCAAATTTACGTTGTAATGTTTTTGTTTCTCAAATATTTGTTTCCTGAAAACGAGAACATGCCAAGTTAAAAATATACAAGAAGAAAGTGACCATAGTTTGAACGAAACCTAAACTAAACTCACTTCTACAAATCAGAACTCGATATTTTTTTTACCAACTAAATCAAAACTCAATAAGTTATTACATAATTACATCCATTTTTGGCCGAATATGTTATTATATCTTTGTATTCATATTTGCTAATGAGTGATGAGCCGTAACATTTCCTATCATAAATATTCAGTATCTTTCTTTGTTTTTAAAAAGGGAATTGACCCAACAAACAGATAAGAAGTAACATTTGAAGTCATCTGTAATTTTCCTACGTTCGTCTATTGTTATTGTTCTGTTGTGCCGAAAAAAATGATGCTCTTACGATGGAGATAATATTAGGATTTATGCTCTCCACCATCTTTAATCTTTCTATCTTATTTTGTTCTTTTTGCAAAACGTATCCATTGATATCGTCTTCTTTTTCTTACATCATTTAGGTAGACCGACCAAATAGACAGCCCACCATATATATATTTTCGTGTTTTTTTTTTTTACATTTAGGTATTTCTCTATAATATTTTGTTAGTATATATTTATGATTCATCAGATCCAATTGGTGTATTTGAATTTAAAGATAGATGTAAGAAGTAGATATTGGGTAAAACTTTATACATTCATTCATAAGATATACTAAAGATTGATGCATCTACCTCACTTTTATAGAAAATAAAAAAACTCTTACACCTTTGTTATTACATCACGGACTGATGCTATCTATATAGGATGTATCTAGATGTTAGCATATGAAACATTGTCATGGGATTAAAATACAATAATATTCTAACAAAATATCTATAGATTGAAAAAAGCATTATACATTGGTTGGTCCATCAACTAATTTATCAGAATTTAAGATAAGATTCTGTAAAATCTTATTCAATATCTTAGACTACTTTTTTTTTTTTTCTCTAATAAATTTGTGATCGCAGGTTGCACATGATAATGGTGTAATGCATTTACATCACATCACATGAATTCTTTTCTCCTTGATACATTACCTCTCACGTAAGTACATACTAATATACGTATGGTACACCGTATACCCCCGTATTCTGGACCGTATAAATTTGTAGATTCTGTGCGTATACGTTTGACTGATCTCAATGTAAAGTGACGTTATAATATATATATACTAGTGTGCATCGATTCAACTCGAGTTATTTATCTTGCATTAACGTTTTGCTTGTTTACTCAACTAATTTGGTTATATACTCATCTACTCATAGTTTAATAATTTAATCAGTCATCTAAAATTGACAAAAAAATTAATATAAAAAGTTATCAGAGAAGCAGATTTAAGGACAAAGGTAAAACAACACTTAAGCAGTAGCGCACCACTTATATAGTAAAATTTAGTTACCGTCACAAAATAACCAGTTATTTATTTATTTATATAAATCAAAGATCAATGCTTCTTTATAAATATAATATATATACTTAATACAATCCGGACGTAAAAAGAGAGCTGCGGGCTACATTTATCTTTATCCCAACCCTTTCTTTTGCAGCCGCTTCAGCGCCTCTACATACCAAACAAGACACAACACACCAAACCAAAAAACAACACAACCCTAATCTTTAACATAAACCCCTAACTTCCAAACCAAGCTATCCCAATACTTTCCCTGAGAAAATAAGGGAAAAATGGTAAAACCCCAATCCCAAATCGTAAACTAAATCAAAGACACGTAAATATATATAAATTTGTTTTTAAAAAAAAAAAAAAAAAAAGAGGTTCAATATCTTCCGCTGCGCAATTCTTCTTATATTTGAGAAATCAGACGCGGAAGTTCTTGCCGGAGTAAGTTTGACCAAATTGCCAGTTACTCGGAGCAATGTTGTTGGAGGTGGAGCTTCGGCCATCGGAGGTTTTGACTCGGAAAGAAAGAGATTGGCCGACAAGAACAGCGTTGGATTGCCAGTTTTGTCCCCAGTTCCTGCTCAGATCTAACCACTGTGTGTTAGTTCCTTTCACACTCACCTTCCTGACGTCTCCTGCTCCGGCTACGTTAGTGACCAGCACAAGGTTGAAGTACTTGAACCCATTGATTGTGAATCTAATTCCTCCCTTCTTCCTACATGGGATCCTGCAACACCCAAAAAATAATATATTGTTAGTTATGTATATAAAAAAGTATTCTCAACCAAAAACAAATGGGGTTGCCATATTAATGATAAAAGAAAATAATGGACTATATCAGATATAGACCAATTGAACTTTTGTATTAGTTTTACATGACTTCATGGAAGGAGTGATGATCCGACCCGGTTTGAAGGGTTTTTTGGTATTTTCAAATTGAAATGTTAGGTTAGATTCGTTGGTTAAAGGTTATGGCTTTAAAGAGACTAAAAAGACAGAAAAGGTCATTTGCATAGACTCAACTAAAACGGTACGTTAATAGAAAAAAAAACTTTTATTCATGTTTGGTTCCCGAGAAAAATAAAAGAAGAGGTCTCGGGAAATCAAGAAAAATGGAATAAAGAATAGAGTGAACATGCGAAGGCTCTGAAAATCTTCAGGCTCACAGATTCGGGATCTTAATTATATTAAAAGTTACTTCTGAAGCAAAAGCAATATCTTTTTACATATTTGACCGAGCAACATTAGGCGGTTTCAGAGTTTGCAACTTAAAAAGGTTAAAACAGAGTTTAGAGAGAAGAAAAAACAAAGAACAGAGACATAAACAGAGTATAAAGAGAAACTTCGTGAAACCAGAGTATATAAAGAGAAGAAAACAGAGCATAGAGTATGAGAGATGAAGATACCTGCGGTAAGAGACGGGGACGATACCGGCCTTATACTTAGCGATGGAAAGAAACATAGGCATAGCGAGATCGAAGTGCTCACGAGGAGGGTTGCACCAACCGCCATTGTCGCTAGCTTGAGCAAAGTTGGGAGGACAAAAGTTAGTGGCGGTGATAAGGATTGATGGGTTTCCGGGAAGACACCATCCTGGATCATTTACACACTTAAGCTCAAAACAAGAGCCACAGCTTAAGCCATTGTTGAATAAAGCAGTGCTTAAAGCCGCCGTGTTCACACCGTAACCTTGGCTATACAAGTTCCCGTACCCACACGCACCACCTGCAAAATCGTTTATTCAGTGAATAGTGGTAACGTTTATGGGTTCGAAATAATTATAACTTGGAGAAATTTTGTAAAGAACGTAACTCTTTAGTGAAATGTTGCATTTGGAGATCTTAATTATAAAGTTAAAGAATAATAAAGAAGCTAAAGTTAAAACCTTTGATGCCAAAAAAAAAAAAAAAGGACAAAGTAACCTCTGATTCAAAACAGAGGAGGTGAAAGAGAGAGAGAGTGTGTACCCATAGTGCCAGAAGCATCAGCACCGCCGTAGAAGGTGGCGTGAGCGTCGATCCAGGGACCACCGGTGTAAACTCCGGGGATTTTGGCGTTCACTTTCAAGGCAGTAACCACCATAACCGCCATTAATGTAATAACTTTAGCCGCCATTTGTTTAACTTTAGTACGGAGAAAAGTTTGGTTTTTGGAATAGAGAGAGAAGAGAGAACTGTGAGAGGGAGATGAAGGTAGGAAGGCTACTTATGGAGGGAGAGAGTCAAGCCTTCAAATGACTTTACGGCTTTATTTTATTATTTTCTGTTTTATAAAATTAATAAATAAAAACATATTGTAATTCCTCATTTTTATCCCTCTTGGATCTAATATATATTTCTTTTATATTCCACCGAATTCGACGTCACAGAATTAGTTTAGTTATAATTTTATTTTAAATATTTCAGTTTTATATAACATTTTATTTTCTTTTTCTTTTTTTTTCTCTAGTCATTTTTTCTGTAATATATATTTTAATCTATTTTATAAAAAAATATGGAAAACTATGCATTATGAAATGATAAATATCCAATCTTTGGTACTTATTCTCCAAAAAGAACAGATGAACACTTGTTTCTGACTTTCTGTAAAGCAATAAAAGATCTTCCAGACTTCTTTTTTTCTCATCAAAAGTTTTTTCGTGATATTTAATTATTCGCGTTTTGGTGCTTAAGTCTATCATCTGAATAATCTAAAAAAGAATAAAGAATTACATCAATCGGCTCTCCTAGTAAAAGTAAAAACTATTAGGCCGCTATTAAATGTGCAATTAATTAATCGGCCCAAATAAAGATGCGTCTTGGCCCAGTAACGAACCATTCCGGCGGCTTACGTGGCCTTAGTGATTAACGTCCTTGCTACTTGAAATAACCACGCGCACACGATGCGAGTCTTTCTTACGCGCTGAAAACTCACGGGCCGATAGGGAATCGTAGCGCATGGGGATAGGTCTGCGATATGCGTCACACTGACTTTAACTGATAACTAATTAACTAAAAAGTGATAATATGACGAATTCGTTTTCAAGAAAACTATTCGAATTTTTAGAATGTTTTCTAATACAATCATTTGAAATTGACATAATGTTTTGTTTATAAAATCTTCCATATATATTATTCAGATTTTTTATTTTTTTAACTCTAGTGATAATCTTACGAACCAATGAAAAATAACTGTTAGAATTTTTCTATTGTTATGGAACCCACAACACAACATGATAGCTAAATGGTACGCTATCATTTTTTTCATATTTGCTCATCATTTACTTCGAATCAAAGAGACAAATACTATAATAGGCAATAGTTTTTTTTTCTCACCGTCAGATCATTCAAACATTTGATCTTCATTTTTTTTTTCTTTCTTTCTTTATAATGCTTTCTAATACATTAACTAAGATATTAATATTTTAACAAAAGGAAAAAAAAAAAAAACTAAGATAGTAATATCGGATCATTATTACTATTGTTTGTTTTTGTATCGAACTTTGATTTAAAAAGTAGGAAAAATGTTAACACAATAAAAATACTAAAAATCAATAAAAATGCAACATTGTTTAATCAAGATTAGTCAGCTAAATGGATAGCAAACGCACGTGGTCCGCACATGGACACCTCATGCATTTTTCTTTGGTCAATTTTGCGAGATGTGACCAATAAGAAATCCAATTTGAATCAAAACCCTCCGATCCGATCCAAATTCTTTCATTATATGTCATATCATTTTGTAATTATTGAGTTATATAACAAAGATAAATGGTTACAAACGGGAATAAAATCCATTTCTTCCATCTAATAGTGACACGCTAAAACGTTCTTAGTATTTAATTGCTAATAAAGTATTATATTATAAGCTTTATATATATACATAAATGGGAGCGTCCGTATAAGAACACGGAAAATACGGCATCACATTTAACAGGCCGTGCGTCGATGCAGTTGGGCCTCAACTGATCGCGGGGCCCATCTTCACGTACATACCTATGCCTATAAAATACTCATTTAATTACGCGATCTTTATAAGATACTTTTGTATAAAACCACATGAATAAATGTATGTGTTGATTTCGAAATAAATTAATATGTTGTCAAAAAATAATAGTTTTTTTGCTAGATTTTATTTATATATATACTATGATAATTGTTTATATAATATTCGACCACTATATCCATGTGGCTTCATTTATTGCCACTATTTGTACAATTCTTTATAACCTATAAATTATTGATCTCAAGGTGCGTAAGCCATTTCCCTTAGGGCTTCCACATTTATATATTTCCTATTACTACGTTACGTACACCATAAATGTTTTCACACTCTTGTTGGGGTTTCGTCGATTTTACAAGTTTTATTCTAATTACATTGTTTACACATAAATCGTCTGTAATTTAACGTAATTAAACAAGAAGTCAACAAAAGTCAGATATTAATTTTAAGTAAACTTCCAAGACGCACATGTGATTGTTTCCAAGAATGTTCACCTAGAACTAATCATTTATGGCATTAGACGACAATTTATAAAATTTTACTAGCATGCGAGTTATTATTTTTATAAATTGGTGTTGTTAATTAAGTATATTTCAATATGTTTACGTAATAACTTTATGAGAAATTAGTAACGATAAAATAATGTATGTGCAATTAATTTTATTTGTTAGGGTAGTTTTAGAAGCAAACAAATCCGTAGATCTCACTTCGTCCGTACCACTTGACATAGAGAGCACTAATTTAGTGTTTCCCGATGTATAATCGAAACCGTCATATATAAATATAATCTTCTTGTTTTACTCATTCCCAGTTGGAAATAAGTTTCATTAATCATAGAAATATACAAACTTGAGATTCACTTTTGGTTCTAGTTACATACATCTCGTTGGTTAACTTGGTTCTAGATTCACTTTGAATATATTTTATATGTCAATTAGCTTGGCCGTGGTTCAAACGCATGAATGAAATAAAGTATTGAGTTTATAAGTTGAAGGATGCATAACTATTCTTTCGTAAATATCAAATTATCAACTAGCTAGTAGTAGTTATTATCAAAAGAAATTATCAACTAGTCGGTGACTGGTATTAATGGTTAGAAAACATAATGTAAGGAACCTGTAACATGAAAATATTCTTTAAAATGTGTGTGTTGCTTCACATTTAATTTTGATTGATACGCTTATCTTCAACGACGTACACTTTCAGCATTTGACTTTTTTTTTTCCACCGCAACTAATAAACTCTCGGTACGATTTTGACTTTTTAAACAACGTTCGAATTCTTTTTTCTTTGTTATTTATCAACAAAAATTATATAAACACAACTTATCATTATCTTACAAATAACTTATCATTATCTTACAAATAATATATCTTGTTTTGGCAATTGAATTAGATATATTAGACGTGAAGAAAGAGAAGCTACCATCTCATTTGGTTCAATCATTAGCATCTAAGATCGAGATTCGAGAGAGTATTTGTATTAAGTCATTGCAAGTTTTGTTTTATCAATATTCAATAGTCATAGATAAATAAAAACTGTTTTTGGTCAAGTAACTTGGATGTAGACAGCCATGTGGTGTTAGTTATGGTTTTAACGGGCACTAAATCTGTCCTCTTAAGACAAAATCAACGGTCAATCTTATTTATAAAACAAAACATCATTATCTAAAAGATTAAATAAACAAAAATCGAAACCAAAACTAATCGACAACAAGCTTAACCTCTAATTAAGCATTATATTTCAGGAGGTAATATAATACATAATCCATAGATACCTTAAGCCTAGAGTTAAGGGCTCAATAATGCGAACTCCATTTAACTTCAAGCCACACAATTGTAAGAAATAAACAATCTTAAGATCTTAATAGATCAAGTGGATACTTTTCTCAAGGCCTTCGAGCTCTGTTTACGACATTAGATCGTTCAAATTCAACATTGAAATAGTATATTCACATTCCTTTTTTTCATCCGCTCTACAGAACAAAAGCAAGTTTCCTATACTGACTTAAAATAACAACATGATGTAAAGTCGTATGAACCCTATAAGTGCGTACCATATTACCCATGTGCTCAACTTTTAAAGCAGATCATATCTCGAGCCACCATTGGCTGCGTCCATCAGCAAGTTTCTTTATCACCAAAAGAGCAAACTAGTGTCTACGACTATGACTATGATTCATATATATATATGTGGAGGCTTAGGATGCAGAAACAAAGACTTCTCTTTAAGAGCAGAAGTTAAAATTATGAGTGAAGATTAATTACCTCTCCTGCAAACACAAGCTCTCTATTAGCTTCATGCTTCTCCACATTTAGAGAAACCGACTTTTGATGAATTTCCCGGGAACTATGTGTTTTTAATTCTTTAGATAACCTCTTTGAGAAGAATAAGATCGTCGCGGGGATGAGCTTCTTCTACTCGAACTTCGATTTCATCTCCCACTTGTTTTCCTTCTGACACCCACGCAGTTGCTTGAAAACCCACCTGGAAACATTTTACCAGTGATTCAACTTTATATAAACTGCTAATTATGGGAAAATATTATGGTGGTATTAAACAATTACCTCAACCAACAAAAGGGATGCAATCCGGTCTTTGACAAATCTCAAGATCAATGCGGTGTACTTTTTACCCTTTTGTTGTCTTCTAAGAAACTCTATTACCCAATAGCGGAGACCGCTGTTTGAGAGTTTCCTCACCACTTTGCTTTGCATGTTTACGGATGCTGCTATACCTTCTAACTCACCAGCCGAGAATGGAAAATTGTCACCTCCTCGAAGAAAAGCCTTAATCTGTAATTCAAACAACATGCTTACCAAATAATTGAAGTCCTAAATGTTCAAATGAAGGATAAGGCAGAAATCACAATTCACAAGTGCATGAACTGAATTCACCCCATTGATAACCAAATTGATGGTGAAAAAGGTCTACCTGATAGTGTGCAGTAAGATCCATGTATCGACGAATTGGAGATGTGAACTGAACGTAACCAGGAATTCCAAGCACTCCATGTCGAACAGGACATCTAAAATTCATTTCGGCAGCACGCATTACTTTGACAATGGATGACGAACGTACGGGTCCTTCCGGAAGATGCGCAAATGCAGATACATCAATATTTGACTGAGGCTGTCCTCTATATGGCAATGGAATATTATGCTGAGACCCAAACGTTGCTATAACCTCCCCACAAAGAATCATCATTTCAAAGACAAGTCTCATCGCTGGTTCTGCCTGATTTTCTACATAGAGATTTATCAAAGGTTCTGGATCCTCAGGATTCACCACTTTGATACGAGTTTCTAGTGTAGTTGTGTCCACTGCACCCTGTGCAAGCCCAGGAAAAAGCAGGTATTACATAAAAAAAAAAAAAACAGCATCCAGCAAGAACCATAATGCTCAAAGAAGCCTCTACTGAACTTTTAACGTTGAACATTTTAGAGAAGATAAAACAATTAGCAAAACTATGTTTTATATGATAAGATTTTGATAACAGACCACAGAAAACTCAAACCAACCTGTTCACGGCGCCATTGGGAGCGAATGAAAGCTGCCTCAGACAGCAATCTCAGTTCAGCTTCTTCTTCTAGGTTCAAGTGAAGCAGCTCAGAAGCACTTTCGTATGTCAACATGTAGGTCGGTCTGATGATTGAGTTATCTACTGAATATTCTGCAATACTGTAGCAGGGAGTTGTAAGGTACTTTAAAGTTCTAAGCTCACGATAGATTAGAACTCGAGAGAAGAGCAATGATATTGAGTTACCAGCCATCAGGACGCAGGACAACAGACACAGAGACAGCATTGCAGTTTTCTCCTTGTCTTAAACTCATTCCTTCCATGGCAAGTTTCTCTGGAAACATTGGATATGTAGCCGTAGGCAGAAAGACAGAAGTTCCCCTTCTCCTTGCCTCTCTGGAGCACATACTACTAAGTCAGAGTGCCCAAAAAGTTTGCTCCTATAGTGATCAGAGACGTGCATTGAACTTACCTGTCCAATTTACTCCCAGGTGTAACATATCTAGCAGGATCAGCAACATGTATCCAGATCTTTATCCGTCCATCCTGCAATCTCGTTGCACTGAGGGCATCGTCAAGCTGCAGAAATTCCATAGACCAAAAAGAATACACAGTTAAAACTTAAAAGAGATAGCGATAAGACTTGATTTTCGAACCTAAACCTTGCAGAATAAATATATGAGACAAGCATTTACCTCATCAGCCTCATCAACATCAATTGCATAAACCTTCAAGTGTGTGAGATCAATCCTCCTAACCTAAACAAAGTCTGAGAACGTAAAGTGCTTTATATAACACAAATATCCAAAAGCAGGGCAAAGTGCTCACCGCATCAATATCAGATGATTCTGAAAGAAGAATATCAGCAGCTTCAGTGATAGCTTCTGAGTGGTGGGTTGGAAGATTCAGCTTAAGCAGATCAAGATTGACATGTACAGGGAAATATCCAATATCTATGAGAAGGTTTAGTGCCGAGACAGACGTTTTCTGTAACCCCATGGATTTTAAGATCTGTCATGAAGCAACCACAAAAATATATATGATTACAGAAAAAATTGACAGCTCGCTTCAACAACCAAAGAGTTAAGAAACGAACAGAGGACAATCTAAGAGAATTTTCTTTCAAAGATGTCGCTTCACATCCACATGGTAACAGCTGAAGAGATATGACCACAGAAGAAATATATGGCTGACTCACCGTTCCTGCCAATTTTCGCTGGTCAGTGCTTGCCCATGCATCAATAGCATAAGCTTCAAGTGAGCCAATCTTATCTTGCACTTTATCATCAGCTAGCCATGAAGATTTGGGGGGCTTGGCGTGACTAGGCGCCTTCTTGGCAGACTTCAGCAATTGAATAAACTCCTGAAACTCTTTCTCTTCTGCCTCCTTCACGCGTTGCCTGCGTAAAAGCTCTTCCACCTACCAAAACAAATCGACGTGAGATCATCAGAGAAACTTGCACGATCAAGATCTCTTCTCATTAATCACCTATCATCAAGCCTGATAATAGTATCACCCAACAAGCTAAGTTAAATCCCAGCCATGTTCTCCAATTCATTTACACTGAATTCTTTCTTGATTTCACAGATTTATGGAGCAAATGCAGCTCAGCATTACTTGATAGATAAATGAAATCCTAATATCTAAGGATTTACACTACCAAGAAAAAAAATAAGCTACAGAGAAACACCCTTCTAGTGACAGATCACCTCACCTAAAAGAGAACACAAGAAAAAATGCACAATAAATACCTGTTCATTAGGCCGGGGACTATATATTGATCGAGAACCTTTTGACTCTAAGACAGAAAAATATATCTCGTCTTGTGATAGCAAAAAATGAGCACAATAGCTTTCAAGAGAATCTGAGCGACCATATATCATCTGCAAATATAAAAGCATTATCAAACCACAGGCTCATACCGCTATATTATCTCAAATATATAGTACCTCTGCTAACTCCTCTGGCGTCACAGGTTTGTTCTTTTCAAGTAACTCGATCCAAGCAAACTCAAGCAGTTGGGGATCCTGCATCGAAATAATAACTAGAAGCTCATTCATAGGTAACATGACAACTTCATCTTAGACTAAAAGTCCCAGAAAAACAATTCTAAAACTTTTATAATGTCATTACGTACCAAATTCTCCTGAGCCCTCTGGAGAAAATCAGTAAGTCCTGTATGGTCAAAATTATAAACACCTGGGACGATGTACGTAATTTGCTGTGGTTTGATGGAACAAGTAACACCATTCTGCAATATTAAAGTTTCTATAAGTCTAACAATCTGCAAGTACTGCACCCAAGCTAGGGATTGTACATGAGTACTAAGTTTCGGTTGAAACCTGATCAAAGACCATCCAGTTCTTTTTGCCATCACGTCTATGCGCAACTGCCAACAATACTCTGTCTGCGTCCTTCTTAAACTCTAGAAGCAAACCCGCCTCTAGTTCTTGGTTTACTAGCTTATCCTCCAGAACCTCTCCATAGCTTGTTAATTTCACCCTACACGTTCACCTAATTACACAATGAACTACCCACTCCAATAAAAAAAGCACTAAAGGAAGAAAAAATCGGTGAATTATCCATCATTCTGTTCAACTTTTGAAGAATCGAAAAGAGTCCCTCTGTATATAAAAGGAGGATAGTGAAACGTACTTCACACTGGCGCGAACTCTGATTCGGCTTCCTTTGCGCCTGCTGATGGATTCGAGCTTTTCGGAGACACTTTCGACCAGACTATGAATGCAAGACGAACAGCTCGGAGCCTCACCACCACCATTATTTCCGAGAAACCGCCTACTCGCGGGGATTAATGGAAAATCTAAACCTAGTTTGGAGAATTCCCGGAGATGAGACGCTCTAAGGCGCTGAATACGGTGGCGAAATAGAGAGACGGGAGGACCGCCGCCAGAAGTGGCGGTGCGAATGATGATGCAACCATTGATTGCCCTCACCGACATCATCGTAGCTTCAGTTAAAGAAGCCACCGAACGATATCGGAAGTGAGCAGCAAATCTCTCTCTCTCTCTCTCTCTCTCTCTGGTGTGTTCTTGTGGCGATAGAAAGGCAAATGAAGCGGGTGATGGAAACGAGAAATTCTAAGTTTTGCCCCGTCTTTTTAATAAATCATCGAGTCTTCCCAAAATTTTAAATTTTCAACATTCAAACCCAATGCTATCTTCGAATTGAGAATGAACGTACTTATTATTATGGCCTTTCAAATTGACCCCGGAGATTTTATTTTAGAAGGTTTGATACATTACATCCCAAATGTTCTTATTCGCAACAAGAAAATATTTAAAAACGAGACGTGACTTGAGAGAAGAGAGCCTTAAAGTCTTTGGTCGGAGAGCTGGTTCCCTCTGGCTTTGAGCCGAGATCGAATGCTTTGTTCTTTGCTTCCTCTAACAGCAATGCCTGTACTTGTAAGGAAGAAAGATCAAGATCCGAAAATATTTAAATAATAAGATTGAAGAACTCCAGAAGAGCATGTGAAGATTGATTTAAGAAAATAAAAACAAGTGAGTAGACCTGAATGCAGACTTCTGCAACATCAGCCCTGGGTACGGTTTTTGTGTCTGTCTGAAGAAGCTCATCGTCTTTACCAACTATCAGCTCTCGTGCACCGCCTTCCTTATCTAGAAGTCCTCCAGCTCTAAGTTCATCAACCGACAAAGTTTGGGGATAAACAAGAAGGGAGTTAATTAAGTAAGAACAGGCTCAAGATGATCGAGAAAACCCGCTCATGGATACAAGGGATCAAAAGCTTAGTCAGTTACGACTTACGAGGACACAATGTAAGTGGAAGTTTAAAAAAGCAACAATTTTTGGGGTGAACTCCGACGTGGTAGTGTAGTTGAAATAGAAGCATTATAAAGAATTTGTTTAACCTGATTATTGTGTAAGGAGTTCCAGAATCAGCAAGGTACTGTTCAGCTTTTCTCTTCCAAACCTGTACCCACATAAGGTAGCCAAAGGAGCCAAATGTTGCTCACCGTTTAAGAAACCAAACTCGTTTTGGAAAATAAAGAAAAAAACAGATAAATTTTCACTAACCAGGATATTCCCATTTCCCAGTTTGTTCAAAGGATGATCCGGATTGGTTCCACCCATTGATCCAACCAAGACAATATGCTTAACACCAGCAACCTTGGCTGTTCAAAGAAGCGCATCAAATTAGGAACTTTAACCTTTAACAGGACAATGCGAGAAACCAGTGAAAACGAAATGGAAAGAAAAGTACACCTACCTGCATCTATTTGATTCTTCTGGCCAATCCAATCAACCTATGAAAAATCAAAACGTGTTAAACTGCAATGAACAAAAAAAATTCAAGGTGAAGTCGAAGGAAAAGATTTAGATGTTCATGATAATTACTTGTTCAGGATATTGTCCATCATCGAAAATGAACTCAGGTCTTCCACCTTTTGTAGGATCAAAACCAGGTTTCATTTTTGGCACAGCGCTAGTGAGAATTACAAGTGCATCAATCCCTTGAATCGCAGGTTTAATGCTATCAGCATCTGTTATATCCCCAATGAAAACATCAGCTTCTCCTCCAATTTTCTCTTTTCCTTCAGGAGTTCTAACTAAACCCTTTGCTACAAACTTGTCTGACCTCTCCTTCAACTTCTTGTACACAATCTGGCCTATCAATTCCATGAAGAAAAAAACCCACAATTTTTCATCACATGAAGAGTCTAAACAAGATCAAAACAAAAATCATTCCCACATAACAATTTAATTCCAGAATGGTCCAATTGATCATCACATGCATAAACTCCACATCAAGACGAGAAGTTGTACGTTTTTGAATTCCAACTAACACCTAAGAAAAAGATTCACATGTTTGAATAGTAAGCCAACCTCAGTAACCCTAGAACTTTACATAATCTCCAATGGATTACGCGGTTATCTCAGTAAACCTAACAAGACGAAAGAGAGCTAAAATCAAAATCGGCATCAACGAAATGAAGCAGCGATTACCTGTTCTGCCACTAGCGCCTGTAACGAGAACGGTGGGAAGATTCGCCATTGAAGAAGCTTCGGATTTTTTTTGCTAAACTTAAATATCGCTCTGAAAGCCATTGAAGAGAGTATGGGAAGAAGAATCAGAGTGTGAGCATTCATGACCGTCCGATTGTAACAGTTGTTTGTTGGTGAGGTTGACACGTGTCATCTTGTAAGCGGTCAGTGACTGACACTCTTGTTAATCTCTTAATTACATTTTTGGGCCCATCCACAATACCTCTCTGTTCAGTATGGGCCAGATTTATTACTTATGACAATCGGGCATTCTGAGTATGTAACTACGTACAGTTTCCATGAACAAGTCGCCACAAATCAAACGACATGCTTTTCCCAAGTGAAAGTTCTTTATGCAAAACTCTTTTTCATGTTCTGTTTTTAATGACTTTTTTAATGTTCTGTTTCGAAATTATTGACTTTTTTAATGTTCTGTTTTAATGTCAATAGTTATAATTAGGAACTTTAAATTAGGAACTTTAATGTTCTTTATTGACTTTTTTAATGTTCTGTTTCGAAACTAACTGTAACTTATATTTGATATAATAGTTATATTAGATACGACCGTATCAACATTTTATAGCATATGGTGGAAAGTATATAGCATATATCCATTTATTATATAATTTAATAATGTAATGTATGATCATATTATGTGATTTTCAAAGATATTATGAACTGAAAGTTTGGTCAAATAAAAACAATATTAAGTTTTCAATTCATAAAAAAGTTATAAAAATGAAAGTTTATGGTTATATATGTAGCACTAAAATAAATAAATAGTAAAAAGATATGGTGAGATCTTAATTGATTTTAACGTATCTTAAAAATTATATATATGATTAGTTCTGAATGATACCCGAAAGATATTTTCATTTTCATTTCTCCTTCAAACTAGAGGAAATAATTTCCTCATTTTTTATTTAAATTTATAAACAGAAGTCGAGAAAAAAACAAAAATGACATTACGTCATTTGAAAAAAGAAAGAAATTGAAAAAGAAAGTGGTGGAAAATTAGGTACAACGGCGAAAACACTCCTAAGCTGTAACAGATGTCTCAACAGCGACCTTGCCGGAATATCCAACATCCGGCGACTTCCTGTCGGATTCCCATAACTCCGGTATCGCCTCTTTCAGGTTGTGAATGTTTTCCAATGCGTAATCTGCCCCTTTGACTTTGTTTGATTTACCAACCTGAAAATAACAAGCTTCAAAGTCAATTTCAAACGCAGTGTTAAACTATCCTGTTTAATTATGTTTGGTTAAACCAATTTTATCGTACCAGAACTGTGTGAAGACCAACGCGTTTTCCAGCTTGTACGTTTCGGACACTGTCCTCAAAGAACAGCTGCGATGAGACATAATATAAAACTTAGTTCGTTGTTCACGCTTTTGAAAAATCGAAATAAATCATGATTTAAAAACACGGTTTGCTATACCGTTCGGTTAGGGTCAATATTGGCGATTTCTAGAGCCTTCTCAATAGCAGATTCAGACGGTTTACACACAATGGGTGTTTTGGGAAGTGAACCGACCGGTTCAGATCGGTCAAAATGTCCAACGATATCAAAAATCTCGGAATGGCTTGACGCAGCGTTTTTATGCGTCGGGTTAAGCGTTTCGAAACATATGATTCCTTCGAAACAATCCTCTAATCCCAACTTCTTCAACGCCTTGGCCGCATGAACTCTGTCCGCGTTGGTAAAGATCTGATTACGTGAATAAAAACTGTTGATTAATTTTCTATTTAAAGTATAGTATAGTGTATGGTATTTAATAAAATAAAAATGTGATTGTGACACGTACGACTTTGCGCAGAGGGAGGCTAAGCAAGAGGCTGCGAAGAATAGGGTCGGGTTTTATGTTGTCGTAAGGTAAACGACCGTGGACGAAGCTGTGGTACTCGTCGTAGTCAAATTCATATCCGATGGCCTAGAGAACGAAAAGATGATACAAAATTTTAATAAGAAACAAAAAACAAAAAAAATGTAGATGAAAGCTGAGGGATGATATCGATAACGTACTCTAAGACCGGCCATTGTTGTTCCATAGTTCTTGTAGAGAAGATCAGACAATTCGACGATTTTGTCCTTCGGTATACCGAGTTTCTCGATCATATAATCTATCAAACCGGAAAAAAAAAATCAAGAAAACAGTTTCAGAAATGAAGTGTTAATCAATAAATCGATTGTAAGAGAAGAGATATTATTACCTTTGATGTTGTTCCCACATTCTCTTGCGATTCCGGTGCTAAGAGGATAAAGAGTATCGTCCAAATCTAAAGAGAAAATTGATCAACCGGTCAGGAAACTATATATTCGTGTTAGTAATCAAAAGTATTTGGTTTATTCCGGTTAAGTACTTACCGAACAAGAGACAGTCGTACTTGTGCGTCGTTGCAAGCCCGTACCGGTTCTCGAACTCCATTTTCTGGAACAATTGATTGGATCAGAGACGAAAACCTTTGATATTAGTTACTTTTAAAAGGGCTTTAATTCTGAGATTTTTCATGGATACTAATGACCGATTTGGATTTTTTTGCAGATTAGATTTGGATTTTTGAGAAAGAAGAAAAAAACAGAAATAACTTTGTGTAATGAATGGACAAAGTTGCATATGTCCCTAGAAAGTGGGGATAACAGTTTTTAAAAACGTGAACTGAGAGATTCAGCGAATTGCAACCACTAATTGACTCCTAATAATTATTAGTACTACGTATATAGACACAAACATATGTATACGTATTGTATGTAACACGTGTGTGGACAACAACAAATAACTTTTGTACTGCTATGTATTAACCGATACGTATCTAACAACTAAAGATAAATTGGTATGTCAGAGAAAGAAGAAGATAAAATGGTTGTACTACTGGATTGGCTGATGGAGTAATCAAATATTAAAACGGTATTAACCGAGTTTTGACCATTATTTGACTCTTTTGACTTAAAATAGCTGTGATGGATCCGGTTAAATGTTTGGCTTGAGAGCTTAATAATTTCAACTTTGAAATAATTCTATTTTTCAATTTTTTTTTACAATATTAATCAAATCAAATTTAATTTTCAAATTATATCATCCACGGAAAAATTTGGATAAATGTGCGCAAATTAGTGTTGCGACGATGAAGTTGGTGAGGGGTTTTTTTTAATTCCTTTATAAAGACCTAATAAACGCAAAATTTAGAGAGAGAAAAAAAACGGCAAGGCGTCCGTAAGCAAAACAGAGAACCGACGAAATGTTCATAAACGTAACGAGTAAACGAAAAGGCGTTGAAGGAGATTTTTTATAGTTTTTACCTTGAGCCTTTGAACAGAAACTGCGAATGAAGATAGAGAAAGAACAGAGTATCTTGTTTTAAGAGAGAGAGAGAGAGATGTGGGGGGAGGGATATAGAGATGCAACGAAGAGGTTTATATAGCAAACTCTCTTTGGCTCTTTTCGATCATTAAAAGGTAATTTGCTAATTTGTTAATTAATTAATTGTTTTCTCCTCATAACTATACTTTTTTTAATTAAAATCCGCGTGTTTCTAAGTTCTAACGTACAAGTCAAATTAAGAAGGTGACTACGCTATGCTTCTTTTTTTATTTCGTGCTAATATATATATGATCATCAATTTCTAGGAATATCATATACTATATCATTGTTTCATATAAAGAAAGAAACCACTCCAATTGATGATGTCATTTCATTAATTTATGGAAATTTAAAATTAATTGCATAGTCTGGATTTTATTTAATAATTTAAACCTGCTTATGCATAATCTGTTATTTTCTTCATATATCACTATACATATAAAAGTTTTCTAGAAAGAACGATCAAATAATTTTTTCCTCGAATAGAAAAAATAATTTTGGAGAAACACTTATGCGTTACTTCTCAAACCCAAGCTTGTGTATCTAGATATATCGAGAATCTACGTGACTGGTAATAACATTTCCTCTCCTTTTGTAGAATTTATTTAGCCAGCTAGCTTATTTTCGAATATAATTTACTTTTAATTTTATTTAGTCTTCGAATTTTCTTTTGATTTTTTAGTCCAATAGTTTGGTCCATGAGTAATACTTTCAACTTGGGATATTTGGATTATCGTATGATTAACATCATTTATTATAAGATAAATTTATGGAAAGTTGGGACATGAAGTTATATACATAATCAAAATAATTGATAATACGTATATGTCCAAAATACAATAATATTGTCGAAACAGTGATTTCAAGCTTTCTTTTATTTCCATCAATAATTGGTTGATTGGTTTTAATTATTAAAACAAGAAGATAGGATCAAAAGCCGATCCTATCTCTTTGGTTCCAATTATTGAGGAACTAAAAATCATTTAAACTTATTTGTTTTATGACTTTTTGGTGCGTCTAGTTCCTAGACCCAAGGACAGTAGGACACCATATAATTAAGAACTAAGGACATGTGTTAGACTCAAAAATTGGAATTTATGGACTCACTAAATTTATTTGTTTTTGAATATCATCAATAGCTTCACAATATACATTGAAAATCGTCTTGATTGTTTCGTCCGTGGATCCATACATTATTAGCTCCTCTTGTCTCTAGATTATATTTTTGTCCATCAATTAGCTAACTATTTTGAAATTATATTGGAAGAAATTGCATGTTTGATGAATGGTAAAAGTAAAAAAAAAAAAAAAAGTTCCGCCCTCGGTTTTGAATTGATCAATAACTCTATGTGACCGGGTTAATCATCGTTATACCACTTTAATTTTTCTTTGTTAAAAAAAAAACTTTTTGAAAAATTACAAGAATATATTCAACTCTTTCATTCATATATACCTAAGAAAGTACTCATAGTTCTGGTTTGAAAGCATCAGTTATAGAAAAATATGAAAAAGTTATATGATGGGCCAGCTTGATTCATTGTTGCATGCATACAACCTGAAGCTTCCACAGTTCCACCTATGTCTCTGAGTCCTCCACTTGGAGCACGTACTCCTTGTCTCCTTGAAGATGGCCACGCGAAACACGAGCATGATCAATTTTTTCTATATAATTATATTGTAAATTTTTAATATTTACCCTTACCCTGATTAGCTACCTATCAATCACCACTGGTTGTTGGAATAGAAAAAAAAGTGAAATATATAGTTGACAAATAAATGTGAACATATGATGGTGATATAGTATTTAATGACATGTGCATCATGCATCGCTTTTTAAAAGCTGTTTATTTAATTTCCGCCGTCCATACCGGTAAACATTAAGTAATTTATGTTCATAGTTAAAACTAGGGCTACAATTTTTATTGTTAACGATTCGGTTACTTCAATTAAATTTGATTTGGTTTGATTGAAGTGTTCATGGATCTATTACGTGTCTTCATTTTACAACGTTGCAACTTGCACGATTGTCCTGATCAAAGCCAGATCGAACGAGATTGATTTCTTAATGGTTTTGAATTTTGATTCAAATCTATTAAAACAAACAATCCTTTCAATTATGCTTATCGATCTCGATATCTAATTATTAAAACATACTATATTTTTCGGGAGTCATTTAACGATGTGAACCCAAAGATTCACATGTATCATTTCATCATAGGTGCCCTCATGTAACTAAAAGCTCTCGAGCATGTATTATATCACCAGTTTTTAAAAATATGGTTGTTTAAAAATTAATATCGATATCACAAAAATGCATTTTCTTTTTTAAGCTATCCCAAAAATATTCAAAGCTAAACATGATTCAACCACTACAAGAAAACGTAGCGTTTTCCGACCACCATTTCCGACCAAGTTCCGAGGACTTTCCGACTAATTTCCGACCAGAGAGACGGTGGTCGGAAACTAGTCGGAAAAAGATTGAAAAATTCCGACCACCGAATTTTCCTCGGAAACTGGTCGGAATTTTTGGTCGGAAAAAAAAAAATTTCCGACCACCGAGATATTGGTCGGAAAATAGTCGGAAATTTTATACAAATTCCGACCACCGCAGATTCCTCGGAAACTCGTCGGAAATTTGGTCGGAACTATGGTCGGAAAGTTGGTCGGAAAAAGTTGGTACCACGTGGAAAATGGGCTACCTAACTATGGTCGGAATTTGGCCGGAAAGATTTTTCCGACCAATTTCCGACCAGAGTTTGTAGCAAAGTGGTGGTCGGAATTTGGTCAGAAAACCCTTTCCGACAAATTTCCGACCAAGATTGTGGTCGGAAAAATTATCTATAAATACTCCCGCTCGTTCTTTTCTCTCTACACCAACTTCTATCAAAAAAAAAAAAGAAGAAAAAAACTATAAACTTTTTTATAATTTTTGAATTTTTTCCTAAAAATTCAAAATGACATCTCATAACATTTATAAAGTTAGAGCGTGGATGTATCAACGTTTGGACGAAGAAACAGGAGATATTCGGCGTGAATACAAAGAAGGATTATCAGAGTTCATGCAGTTCGCATCGAATCAAGAAATGACTCGTACAGAAGGTATTATGTGTTGTCCTTGTATTAAATGTCAAAATAATCGTTTCTTAGACAAAGATAGAGTTTGGAATCACTTATTTTGGGGAGGTTTTACACCGGGATACTATGTTTGGTTTTCACATGGAGAGGATTTAAGATCTGGGCCTAGTTCTGTAGATAGAAGGCGTGAACGTGTAAGGCCGGAATCAGATAATATTAGAGATTATGGTAGTAGTACCAATATAGAAGAAAATGTCATAGAGGGAATTGGTAGAGAAGAAGTCGTTCATGAAACTATGCCGAATTCCAATGTTGAGGAGGAACCCAATTTAGAAGCCAGAAGATTTTTTGAAATGTTAGATGCTGCAAATAATCCGATATATCCTGGTTGCAAAGAGGGGCATTCTCCGTTATCAGCTGCAACGAGGATGATGAATATAAAGACGGATTATAATTTAAGTGAGGATTGCGTCGATGCATGGGCTGATTTTTTCAAAGATTATCTACCGGAAGATAATTTAGCACCAGCTTCATACTACGCAATTCAGAAATTGGTTTCAGGTCTTGGATTGCCATATCAAATGATTGATGTGTGTCGGGAGAATTGCATGATATTCTGGAGAGAAACTGCCAATTTGATTCATTGCAGCTTTTGTGGGAAGGAACGATTTCAAGTTTCGAGTGGAAGAACAAAAATTCCGTTCAAGCGTATGTGGTATTTGCCTTTATCTGATAGGCTTAAGAGGTTATATCAGTCAGAAAGGACAGCTGCATCGATGAGATGGCATGCAGAACATGCCTTCAACGGGGAAATTTCACATCCTTCTGATGCTGGAGCTTGGAAGCATTTTACTTCTTTGTATCCAGATTTTGCGAGTGAAACAAGAAATGTATATTTGGGTTTATGTACTGATGGTTTTAATCCGTTTGGGAAGTCAGGGAGGAAATATTCGTTGTGGCCAGTTATTGTCACTCCATACAATCTTCCACCAGCATTGTGTATGAAGCGAGAATTCCTATTCCTTTCTATTTTGGTCCCTGGACCTAATCATCCTCGACGATCTCTTGACGTCTTCTTACAGCCACTTATTGCAGAGCTACAAATGTTATGGTCTGAAGGAGTTACTGTATATGATGTCTCAAGCTAGGATATTCAACCTCTAAAATATCAGTGATTTCACCATAAAAGTCCAAGGTATCTGTACGAACCACCACTCCATAATTAACGGTTTTCCTGCCGACATTCCTGGCCGTTTTCGAAAAACATAACCGCGGTGTGCAATACATCGGAGAAGACATAACTCTAGATAATGGACTCCACAAGCTCTTCCAACCAAGTCGGATAACTGTCACCTCTACTATTCGCGGAATTGAATCTAATAAATAAGGAATAAGGTTAAAATACGGAATAAGGTTATTATTTAATAAGGAATAATGTTAAAATACGATACACTTTACATAGAATTTTAACCAATTTGCAAATTGAATCTGCTTCATGTTTTCTAACTCTGTTTCCGAAAGAGTTGGTATGCATCCATCACTTGATTACTGAAGACACTACAAGAATAAACATATGAGTTAGTATGTACAAAAATATATGTGTATTTATCCGTAACAATCTTTGTAACTTACGTTTCAAACGGCTGTATATCTTCACAATTCCTTAGAATGTACGTATGTAGATGATTAAATTCTTGGTCTGTAAGCCAAACTTCTCTTCGCTTCCCACTAGCCGACCAATTTGAGAAAATATTTCGGGTACATACGTATGGTAGAGGGTCGTACTCCACCATCATCATATCTGCTTGGTTTCCTTGATTTGGTTTGAAATTCAGGAGCAAATTAGTATGAAGAGAAATAAGATGTCTCCTCGTTTATGCTTTGAGCCACTATCGACCCTTCAACTTTACTCAAATTCTTGACTTTCTTCTTCAAATGAAACATGAATCGCTCAAAAGGATACATCCACCGATATTGAACGGGACCACCTGATGCAGCTTCACGAGGTAAGTGGATAGGAAGATGCTCCATCACATCAAAAAATGCAAGGGGAAATAGTTTCTTTAAATGCATAAAATCACCGAATATTGCGGCATCGAGCGTATGTATTCCTGACATTTTCAGAGAGCGAGAACATAAATCCCGAAAAAATGCCCCTATTACCTGTGAACATTAGAAAAATATAAACGAAAGTACTATAAAATATATTAAACCATAATTAAATATAGAAACACTGATCATGTGAAATTACACAATCGTACCTGCAACCGCTTCGTGGACAATGGAAGGTAAAGGATGAGCAAAAGCAAATGGAAGTAAACGTTGCATGAATACATGACAATCATGACTCTTCATCCCGGCAAGACGTCCGCTATGATCATCAACACAATATGATAGATTTGCAGCATATCCATCAGGAAACTTTACAGAGTTGAGAATCCATTGGAAAAAGGCTGTCTTCTTCGTAGCATCTAATCGCCAAATAGGAATGGTCCAATACCGTCTGCAAGCAGATGTAATTCTTCACGATCACAAATGTCAGGCAAATCCATGCGTGCCTTGACATTATCTTTAGTCTTCCCTTGGACATTTAAAATAGTGTTGATGATATTGTCAAATACGTTCTTCTCAATATGCATGACGTCAAGATTTGTTCGAAGTAGATGATCTTTCCAGTAAGGTAAATCCCAGAAAATACTTCGCTTATGCCAATTATGATACTCGCCTATTCCATCGATCTGCAATGACCATTTCCCCCACAAACTGTATACGTTCGACATCAAAATCTCGGAATTGATGCAAAATCGATTCTCCGTCATACACTACAGGTGGGGCATCACGTACAACCCTTTTTTTCTTGAATAATGTCTTACTTCTTCTGTAGGGTGATTGCGTCTCAAAAAACGACGATGAAATCGAACCAACTCATCTTCCGACCATGCTTCAAATGGAATGCATCTGTACTATCATGACAATATGGACATGATAATCTTCCGTGGGTTGTCCAACCAGACAACATTCCATATGCAGGAAAATCACTAATAGTCCACAACAATACAGCCCGCATCTTGAATTTTTTCT